>CAKOAT010141821.1:0-55771 GCA_932364175.1 Eruca vesicaria subsp. sativa | reverse complement strand
TGCTTAATCTGAAAAATAGCACTTTTGATAATGAGCATTGTGCCATTCACTGACCGTAATATCAAGTTTACATACAGTTGGCACTTATGCCCGACAAAGGATTGGTTAATTTTCGATTTAAACATGTGGTGCAACCATTTTTAGACTTAGGCCCCACCAAGCTCGATAAAGACTTGCCATAAACGTCCTCTTCATGTAATCTTCGATTCCTTTACTTGTATGATATTTTTGCATCTCCTTTTTCTCGTGAAGTAGATATTTTCGTTTCAAATTTGACAAAGTTGTAAGAGTTGATAACGATATCTCAAAAAATACATATAAAATATGAAAAGTAATACTAATACAAAAGACACATCGAGGATTGGAGATATTTTTCTTCCAGATATTTATTTCCCCTTTCAATTAGTCTCCCTTCTCACGAAACGACCCTACAAATAATTCAAAAGAATTCCATCGCAATAAAAATATCATGAGAAAAAGTATAGAGTTTAGTGTTCTCTAGACTCTGGCATAGATTGCTAAATAACTATTACGAAATTCAATAACTAGTTAAAATAGAGTTAGGCTACTAAGATATAGAGAGAAGAAGGAACGAGAGACACCTTAAAACGAGGTCGTTTATCAGCGTTGAGTTTTCGGACTTGATACCTTATCTTCTTAGAGAAGAGCCTACTCTGTCTCTTCTCCTTGTACCTTAACACACTCGCTTCTCTTCTCGTGTTTCTCTCTTCATCCATCACCGGCACTTCTCCCCTCTGAACACACTCTAAATCGTTAATACTAGTTAATCAAGATTACATCATTAGTCATAACTTGCACAACAAGTAAGAGAATTCACACAAACTCACATAAATGGCACTGGCCGGAGCCATTAGCATTGAGGTATCTGTCCACAGAGGTTGCTGGAAGCGATCAGACCAAGCGTCAATAACTTCTTGATGGTTCAGATTCAGCTTCAGACCCAACTCTTTGTCTTCGTAATCTGTCGACATATTATCCCAAAACCCTGAGCTTGAGCCTTCTTGATCAGTACTCAAACTCTTCTCTTCTTCCTTCACATCTTTTTCGTCGTCTTCTTCTTTCCAAAAATCCCAATCGAGCTCATGTGAGCAACTTAAATTGTCAATGCTGATGTGGAAGATGTTGTCGAAACCATCCATAGAATGGTTGTGTTGGTCTTGAGAGAAAGCATTAATGGACTCGAAGGTTGAAGAAGGCTGATGATCAGCCACTTCTTCTTCTTGCTCTTCTTTCTTTGGTAACCTTGTAACCATGTCTTATCTTTTCCTCCACTCTTTTTTTTTCTTAGTCTATCCGAGCATCATACCAAAAACATAGATATATACATAGATATTATTACAGAGATCGGTTACTTTTTTAAGACTTTTATAACATGTGATGTATTTTGATTCGACGTGGAATCTTATCCCAAAAGTGACGGGATGATACCAAGCTGATTGGCTTCGAGAGTCCAGCTTGGAATGGGACCTCTCTTACTGCTCCTTTGGAGTTCACTAGAGACCATTTCATTTCAGCCCCTTTTTTACGTTATACTAGTAGCCGAGTCATAATCGAAAGTTTCTTTTTTTTTTTGTTCACTTTCTTTTCTATTTTATTATAGATTCATGTATTTGAATAATCTATCTAAGTATTCAAAATATCTACGGAAACACTTGAATACTTATATAGCATGTTTATGACGTGAAGCAAATGATATATTGGTTGATAAATATAAAATGAAGAAACTAGGTCGCCTGATTTTACTTGGATTTGCTAAAATGGGTAAAATGAGTCAAGCGCATCAAAGGGGTTAAGTTTCATATGTTATTCTCTAACACAATGTGATCTTCAATGTTATCTAAGATAAGAAAGCTGACCTGCATTTGAATTGTCAGGAAGCATCAAAAGAGCATTGAGGTTTGTAGCATCAATTGCATCTAACACAGCGAGAATGTGGTTACAAATCTTGAATCATCTGAGTGCTACGGAGATGTTGCAACATCCGTTCGTTACGCTTATTGATTCCTTCTCTGAACAAATTGCTACCTGTGCAATCTGGAGTTTTAATAGGCCGAGTCTGTCTGCTTAGTATCCTGAGTTCCTTGCTCCTCAAGTACTCTGCACCTTGTGCCTGAACTGTTTGTGAATTGAGAATTACTCAGATACACTCTTTTAAAGTTTATATCCATTCATATAAATCACCACCCAGAAGTTTTCAAGATAGTAATGTACAGCTCAATAAATCCTCCACAACAGTTACATTACGGTGAAGGAAATTAGTAAATATATTCTGAATTCTCAGCGAGACACACTAAGCTGAATGAAAAGGGTGATTTGACTAAATCTCATTTAGGTTGATAGAGTCTAAGGTATTTAAACAAAATGAGTAAAATGACAATGTACTACTGGTTTTTGGAGGTATCCACGACGAAAACAACCAAAATGTACGTAGTCGAACTCTGTTCGAGGCAATGAATTATAAACAACACACACGGTATAGATGAAAATACCTGAGTGTGAAGATGTTAACGACGCAGCTGAATCCCTTAGTCTTCTTACACTCTCAGCAGCATCCAAAGTTTCAGAATACTCTTCTGATTTTGGTTCAATTAGACTATCCCTCTTAAGGCTCAGCAGCGCATTTTCAGAGGCCTAGGTCAATGTCAACACAATGTCATACCGTCACAATAAGTCTAAGTCAAAAAACAAAACGAACACATATAATTCACAAAAGAAAGAGCAAAAGTAATGAGAGATAACCAAACTGATCATTACTTCCATATGATAAAACAGAAACTAGTCAAATTGGTAATATTCTGAAGCATCCAACCTAACAAGTAACAATTACACAGGAAGGGAGTTTATTTATCAGAGAATAGAGAGAACCTTTAACACTTCATTCTTATGTTAATTTCTCGCATTATTAGTAAAAGCAACGAGCTCATGTGATTACAGAAGGAAGATTACTAACCTTTCTTGCAATACAAGGGAATCCATGTTCCATAGACTGGACTGCAAAGTTGATCCACTCCGAATGTGAAACTCTTAACCACAAACAGCTTGTGGACTTGATCTCCCGCAAATTCAATGCCTCATACTTCATAGCTAAACAGCTCTACTACACATATCAACAACAGACTCATACATAAGCAATTCTAATCATGACCTTGTTAAGATGGTAGTCGATTAGATCAGAAGCTCAAAGATAATATTCGGAGATTATTCAGATCTAAAAGAACATCAGCACAAACCTCCGTATCACCGATAAGAGCAAAAGCACGAGCGAAGAATTCAAGTACGGAGAGCTTCGCAACGACGGATTCACCAGTGAGCTCGCTGAATACGGCAGACGATTCAGATCTCATGAAATCTCTCAGTCCGGATCTAAGATCTGAAAACGATTTCAAATTCGTAGCAACCAGAGACAGCTCGAGAATCCGAAGAGACTCTTCATCGAACCTGCGAAATTTTTAATGAGAATATTCAATATACAATCGGTTCAAAGCTTACACGAAATAGAAATTGAGATTTCAGGAGAATATAGGCGGAAAGGAAAGGAACCTTCGATCTTGAATCCGATTGAGAAAGAGGTAACTCTGAGCAGCGATCGTCGCCTCTGACATTCTTCTTCTCAGAGAGTAAATTGGCGGTTCAAAATTTTCAGTGTGCCTTTTGATTTGAATTGTATGGCTCGGCGCATTTTAATAGCTCAATTCGACGGCGCATTTTAGGAACTAAGGTAGGAACGGATTAGAATGGGCCGGGCCGTTAATAAATTTTAGATTTACGCAAGGCCCGCTCTGTATAATTGACGCTGGTTAACACCTAGAAGGCCCATTTTATGTATACGTGTAACATCTCAAACTGGCTTTTTGTTCGCAAGTATCTTCTTTGATGTTTTAAGTCGAGAGCCTGAGATCTTTATTCAAAACGTTAGCACATCACATCATCATTTTGCCAATTAGTAATGTACACGTGCCAAGATTTGCCAGTTTGGATACTTTGGAGAATATGGAAGAGTAGAAACTTATTGATCTTTCAACATAAATCGCTGCACTGGAGACTACCCTGAAACTTGCGTATGATGATGTGAAAGAATGGTGGAGTTATACGAAAGCTGGAGATAACCAGAACTCAAATCATACATTCTCACAGCTTACAAATCCTGATAGGTGGAAGAGACCATTGGATGGATGGGTAAAATATAATGTAGATGGATCTTATGTCAATGATTTGTTACCATGAAGAGTGGGATGGGTCATACGAGATAGCAATGGAAGTTATAAAGGAGCAGTAAAAACAACGGGTAAGCATATTAATAGGTCTCTTGAATGTGAACTACGACCAATATTGATGGCAACACAACATGCATGGAGTAATTATGGTAAGCATATTAATAGCTATCTTGAATGTGAACTACGAGCAATATTGATGGCAACATAACATGCATGGAGTAATAGTTATCAGAAGGTCATCATCGAGAGTGATTGTAAAAAAAGTAAAAAACAGTAGATATGTTGAATAGTCAACAACTTCACTTTCATGCTTATAATTGGAAAAGAGAGATACTATGGTGGAAGAACAAGATAGCAAGGGTTCAGTTCTTATGGGTCAAGAGAGAAGCAAATAAGGTGGCAGACAAATTGGCAAAAATGAATCTTCCAGAACAAAATTTGTATCAGTTTCATTATTATGTTCCATCTTTCCTCGCGAGTATGTCTTACATGTAGACCATATACAATCTGATTAAATCAATAAAATAAATGTTATAAAATAAAATTGTACATGTGTCTTAAATCATTAGAATATACTATTTTCACTTTTTAACACTTAACATGATATTATCTTTTTTTTTTCGATTTGTCATTTTTTACCTTTACGTTAATTTTATTAATTAAAATTCAATAATCTATCCCAAATTCTTCTTTTTATCTTTTACAATTTAACTAGGTGTTTTGCCCGCACTTGCGGGCTTAATAATTTTACTAACATCTATAAATAAATATATAATCAATTTATGTAAATTATAATAAATTATTGTTCATAGACTCAAAATATTTAATAATAAACTAAAGAAATTCTTTCTATATATAAAATTTTTCATCATCATATAAATATTTTTCATTACACAACTTATATTTGAAAATACTCATAAACTTAAAACATTTAGTAATAAATTAATATCATTTTTAGACATAACAAAAAAGTATAAAAAATTATCTTTAATGATGTTTTGGATAACACAATAAAAATTATCTATACATAAAGTCTTTGCGAACTGATTTTTCATAATTAACTATATATTAACAAATAGAATTATTTTTCAACGTTAAAAAGACTTTATAACACAATATATTGAGATTCATTTTTTAATTATCAAATTCATGAGATTCATTTTTTAATTTAGAATTAATTATATGTTAACAAATATAATTATTTTTCAAGGTTGATAAAGACTTTATCACATAATATAAAAAAAAAAATAAGGATAATTATCAAATAAATGAAATTCGTTTTTAATTTATAATTAATTATATATTAACTAATATAATTATTTTTCAAGGTTAATAAAGACTTTATAACCCAATATAAAATAGTTTTAGATAAAGATAAATCTAAAATCATTGAAATTCGTTTTTTATTTATGTTTAATTATATTAAACAAAATAATTATTCATTAAGGATATAAAAGATATTAACCGCTCTAACTTTGAACGTGAGAGCTGTGTTGCAAAAAATCATTCACAAATAATAGTATAGATTACCTAAATCACAGAAAGTTACAAATTAATCAGCAAATTCACTTAGATTTTATAATTGAAAATATATTTTTAAGATAACAATCTAATATAAAAGAATTAATATATTTTCTAAAAATAAAATATTATTAACATAAATTCTTTTTTTTTTTATAATAAATTATTAAAACATGAAAATAAGTAAAATAACCTAAAATCATGGAGAAGTTGACAACTAAGCAAAATTACTTTAAAAATAATAATTGAAAAATATATTTTTAAGATAACAATCTAATACAAAAGAATTAACATATTTTCTAAAAATATAATATTATTAACATAAATTCGTTTTTATTATATAATAAATTATTTAAACATGAAAATAAGCAAAATAACCTAAAATCATGGAGAAGTTGACAACTAAGCAAATTTACTTCTCAAATAATGTTATANTAATAATTGAAAAATATATTTTTAAGATAACAATCTAATACAAAAGAATTAACATATTTTCTAAAAATATAATATTATTAACATAAATTCGTTTTTATTATATAATAAATTATTTAAACATGAAAATAAGCAAAATAACCTAAAATCATGGAGAAGTTGACAACTAAGCAAATTTACTTCTCAAATAATGTTATAGATAACTATATACTAAATAATAAATTCGATTCTAATTAACTTAAATAATTAAAATAACATAATTTTAATACTTTTTATGTATATTCTTAGTATTTTTTTATTAAAAATACAAAAATTAATATTATTAAAATAATTACGCAATTTCAAGTTTTCAACCAAAAGAAGATTATTTAGTGATCCATTCAACCAAGATAGAAGTTTAAACACACAAAAAATGCTTGGAGGTTAATAATGGTTGATAAACAATTGAAAAGAAGTGAAAAAATTGACATTTTTCTGAATCCAAATAAAATAAGAATAACATATATTTTTTATAGTTCATAAAACATGATGATTCATTTTGACAAAATCTTTTAGCGAGTGGCGTGGGAACTTCCTTCTCTCATCAGCTTCTCACTCTTAACACATATCTATGTGGGTCCACTGAAATTTTATTTAAATTTGTTTTAGTCCTCGTTTTTTTAATTTTGAGTTTAACCACCCGGTTGTTACAACCATATCTTCATCTTTTTAAAATATTTTAAAAGGCCAATGGCTGCTAGTCTTGCAACCATATCTTTATCTTTCTCTTTTTGCTCTGAACGGTAAGAGTATTCAGGGACACAACAGCTTGTCTTTGCATCTATGGCGTCGATGCGGACGAGCAAACTTCTTCTCCTTATCTGCTACGTTTCTCTTCTCTGCTTCGTGTCATCATCATCATCATCTGATATTTCTAAGACATCTTCGTCGAAGGTCTCGCTGGGCGTGTACTATGAATCTCTCTGTCCGTATTGTTCTCGCTTCATAGTTAACCACATCTCAAAGCTCTTCGAAGACGATCTCATTTCCATCGTCGATCTCCATCTGTCTCCCTGGGGCAACTCCAAGTTCAACTCCGAGAATGACACTTTCACCTGCCAGGTCTTGCTTCCTTCTTATGATGTGTCTCTTTAATGATTATATTTATTAGGTATATATATCCCAATTCGAATATTCAATAGGACCTTAACTAATATTAAAGGGTAGACCCATTTGTTTTAAGTTGAAAGTACATAATAAATTCAAATCTAACAAAATATTTAAGCTTTATAGCGATTACAAAAAAAAAATAGTACTCCATCCGTTTTATTTTAGTTGTCATTCTAAATATTTAAGTTTTATAGCGATTACAAAAAAAAATAGTAGTTTCAAATCTAACAATATTTAAGCTTAAATATTTAGTTTTACATATTTTCAAGATAAAAACACAATTAACTATACACCTAACCACTTTTCAACTAATAAAAAAATAGAATATCATATAAACCTAATAAATTTTGAATCGAATTTTTTTCTCAAGAATGACATCTAATTCGAAACCGAAGGAGTAATAATGATTGTAGCGATTTTTTAAAACCTTGCAGCACGGTGAATATGAATGCTTCTTGGACACCGTTGAATCTTGTGTGATGGATGTTTGGCCTGAATCGGTAAGTCTAATTTGTGGCTGTCACATTTTGAAACAGAGTTATTCTGTTTTAGCATTGGGGAGGCTTAGTTGTGTGACACTTTCGTTTTTTGCAGAGCGATCATTTTCCGTTCATCAGCTGTATTGGGAGTTTGGTGCTTGAACACAAGTACGAGAAGTGGGAGACTTGTTATGAGAAGCACAATCTGAAATCGAAACCTGTTGAGGATTGTCTCAGTAGTGGACGTGGAAAAGAGGTTAGTTTCTTGGCTTTTGTGCCTATATGGACATAACGGTTCTGCAATACTGTTATAGACTCACTTTCATGTTGGATTATTTGTAGTATTTTGTTGTGCCATGTTCTTGTTTTAAAGTTTCTAAGGTTATGATTTACAGATATGTGCACTTCTCTCTAATCTTTTTTTTTTTTACTTGCTGCAGCTTCAGTTGCAGTGTGCTGCAGAAATGAATGCATTTAATCCGCCTCATAACATCCTGCCCTGGGTAATTGTAGATGGACAGCCACTTTATAAGGTTCGTTTAGTATGTTTCTTTTTAAAAGATTCTGCTTATTTCTTCTTACTAAACACTTTTATTCTCTTGTGTTATAAATGGTATCTCTATATTCAGGTAGCAGTCATATTAGATTTATGATTGATTTGGAATGTGGTTGTGCAAAACGTTGTAGTTAGTTTCTCTAAGGAATTGGGCATCTGGCAGTTCAAAATCAGGGTATTCTCGTATATGTAGTTAATCAAACGAGAAGTGAAGTGTCTCCAGGAGATACTTCATGACTTATGAAGAATGGATGGTGCTGTATAAAAATCCTATGTATCTGCTTGTGCTTGATGTTTCTTGGCTTTGAACTTACCTTTGTGTTCACTGCAGGATTATGAAAACTACATAAGCTACATCTGCAAGGCTTACAAAGGTGATAAAGTGCCTGGCGCGTGTGCCAAATATTCTTCCTTTTCCGAAGTGTCAAAGTGAAATCGCTTCTCTCTGCTCTGCTGGAAAGGAGTCATTATGTTGTGGGATTTGTTGGAACGTATAAAAACCTCTTTATTGTCGTATATGGACGTCTTAGGCCTGCTACAAACATATTCCTTTCTTTCTGTTGTGTTATGTAACATGATACCATGAAAAGTTATTTAGATTCTGAGCAATGATGAAAACTATTGTTTCAGAATATGTATGTTGGTTGGATTTTGTATGCTTGAGATAATAAATGGATCATTTAATTTCGTTTGCAAATCAAGCATGTTTTGTTGGGTTCCTCCTCGGCTAAAGCACCTGATTCGATCCAAACTGATTAGTCTCATTACTATCGCTAATGAATCTTTAGTGTTTGACTCAATGTTTTGGAGAACACAATTTGGTCTAAGTCGAAAGAGCATAATACCTAGTGGATTTAATATCTATGTAATTAAGTTGAATTGGAAAAGACAAGAAAACCATATACATAGGCACTTAAGTCTCTCATTTCTTTTGCAATAATTCTCAAAGACAAGACGTCTCTTTCCAATATTCACTTTCTTTCAACCTTTTTCAATTCTTTAACGTCTTTTTGTTGAGAGGTTTTGGCAGAGACCTACCGCTTCTCTCGTGAAGATCTTTATACAAAACGTTAGATGACTATGTTCAGTGAGGAATGTACACGTGTCTTTGATCATCATTACAACCATATCTTCATCTCTTTCGCTTTATCGAAGGTATCGAATAGTATTCAAAGACACAACAGCTAGTCTTTGCATCTATGGCAAGCAAACTGCTTCTCTGTTACGTTTTTCTTCTCTGCCTTGTATCATCATCTGATTTTTCTGGAATATCTAAACCATCTTCGTCCAAGGTCTCGCTGGACCTGTACTACGAGTCACTCTGTCCGGACTGTACTTCCTTCATAGTTAACCACCTCACAAAGCTCTTCGAAGACGATCTCATATCAATCGTCGATCTCCATCTGTCTCCTTGGGGCAACTCCAAGCTTCTCCCCGATAATGTCACCGTCGTTTGCCAGGTCTGCTTTCTATAGCTTCTTTCTTTCTTCATATTCACGAAACCGAATGTATCAGATTCGATCAAATTAAACATAGTTGTTGCTAATTGTTGCAGCACGGTGCGTTTGAATGCTTCTTGGACACCGTGGAAGCTTGTGCGATTGATGTTTGGCCTGAACTGGTAAGTCTAATGATGAGATCTAATTATTGTGTTGAGATGTGATCCAAGTTATACTCGTTTTACATGTTCTAAAAATTGGTTTAGACCTTGGCGTTCAAGAAACAAACCATTAAAAAAAAAAAGACTCTGTCTAGGCATTGTCTAGGCATACAAGAAATTATCCATAATGCCTATAAAGCGCCTAGTTACTATTTTTTAAACATTGCTTTATAGCATTAACTTCTTTTGTGAAGGCATTGTTGTGTGATAAATGGTGACACTTTTGTTTGCAGAGCGATCACTTCCCTTTCATCTACTGTGTTGAGAGTTTGGTGATTGAATACAAGTACTACACGTGGGAGACTTGTTATGGGAAGCTCAATCTGAACTCGAAACCTGTTGCTGATTGCCTCAGCAGTGGACATGGAAAAGAGGTTAGCCCTTGGCTTGTGTTTTATGGACATAACTTCCATTAAATTGCTGTTGGAATTTTAGATTCCTGTATCCATTTTACGATTCCGCCAATGGTGTGTTGTCTAGTTGAGGAAAAGAACATAGGATGATGTTCTGAGCAGTCTTTTATACTAACCATAGACTCACACTTCCATTTTAGATATGTTCTTCTTTTGAAGCTTTTGGGTTGTGATTACATTCCTTTCTAATCTTTTTTTTTTCACTTGCTGCAGCTTCAGTTGCAGTATGCTGCTGAAACAAGTGCACTGGAGCCGCCTCATAAATACGTGCCTTGGGTAGTCGTGGATGGTCAGCCACTTTATGAGGTTCGTTTACTATTTTTCTTTTTCGATATAATTTATACAAATGTAAATACTAGTTAGCTAATCTAATAAGAAAGACATGTTTTATAGGGTTATCATAGATTAGTGTGGATTGGCTATCATTTATATTACTTTATGAAATATGAGTGTTGCAATTAGCAAAATGTGGAATATTCTTGTTCTGTGAATTAGATGGGCCTATGGCAGTTTAGTTAGCAGACCAGAAGTGAGATATACGTCATGATCTATGAAGAATGGAGGCGCAGCATAAAATTTCATTGATAGATCGATAGAACAGAAGTTATCTGTATGTGTTTGTGCTTGATGTTTCTTGGCTTTGAACTTACCTCTGTGCTCACTGCAGGATTATGAAAACTTTATAAGCTATATCTGCAAGGCTTACAAAGGTGATAAAGTGCCTGCCGCGTGTGCCAAATATTCTTCCTTTTCCGCAGTGTCAAAGTGAATCGCTTCATACGATGAGTTTTATTCTCTTTCTGTTGTGCTATGTTGCATGATACCCTGAAAGGCTTATATAGTTCTGAAATATTATGATATGTATGTTTTATTATCAGAATGTAAAACGTTTCGTTTGTGTGAGTGACCTCAAGTCTTGAGTTGATAAATGGAACATTTCGTTTGCAAATCAAGCATTTGTTGGGTTCTTCCTAGGCTAACCATCTGATTCGGTCCAACGTGATCATGCACCGGTACCATCAGTAGCAGAGGAGACTATTAGAATAGTACGTAACCTGAGGACCGTGACCCACTGCTTATAATTTTTTATACGAAATTATTGGAAGGTGTACTAATGCATTGAATCGGTTTGAAAGAAAAAAAAAGATTTGTTGACACAAACATCGTTGCTCAACTTGTTAATTTGTAAAGTTTCGTTGTCAGTATGAATAAATAGAATTGCTTGTAAATGATTTTTAAACATCACATTATAGCAATTCTATTGATAGATGTCAAACACACTTATATGTACAAATTCATGATCGTCCATGAATAACCAAATATACAAGCTAGTTTTGACTTTTGAGTAGAATTTTCAAACAGATGGTATATACTATTAAGAATGTATAAAAAACGTTTCATATTCGATATGCATGTCTTTACATTTCATATGATATGAGATGAAATTTCCGCCACATTTTTTTTTGTTTTTTTCTGGAGACGGCCGCCTAGCGCCTGATGATGGGTCCATAAATGTTTGCTCTAGACTTCTAGACGTCTCCGATCAAAAGGAAATGTAATTAATGTAACCTAATTGGTTACAACCTTACAGATATATATATATATATATATATATATATATATATATATATATATATATATATTCATAAATAATAATTGAGTAAACTAACATGGCTTGGCTGTTGGCTCGTCCTAATCAAAGATCATGTGGTGATCAGGAACAAAACAAATTTAGATCATGATTTTCAAGAACCACAAGTTCTGTCTAACCTATCTTTAATTAATAAACTAGGGCAAAAACTGTCTCAAAATATATAGAGTCGTAAAACAATTGCTAAAGTTCCAAATTGGCTAAGGCGACATTTTATATAAATATCTCAAGCTAACGGTCACGGCACTCTTCGGTCTTGTCCTGGTTAACTAAAAGCTACGTTCATTACTGGCGTCAAGAAAATAAGCCTACTCCGATTATTTCATTATTGTTAACTAAAGCACATATATGGTTTTAAGACATCGTGAAAAACAATTGTGGAGGCCTCATGTTGGTCGGATATCGTGATAAACAATACTGTCTCAACTCTCACGAGGCGCGACCTTGTTCTGTTCATGTGACTTTTACCATCTTTCCAAGGTTATTTACGTACACGTGCGTGTGTGTGTATCTTAAAACGCATACGTACACTTGCTATTCACGAGAGTATATAGCTAAAAAATAAACATGTAAACCAAAAGACATAACTGGAGATAGTGAGTTATTGTTTTTCTGAAACACTTTTTTTTTTTGAAACACAGAGATAGTGAGTTATATATTTGGCATTTTGTAAAAGTATATAACGTAAAAGAGAGTATTATACAAATGTTTTAGAAAATGCTAAGTCGTTTAAATGCATATACCGATGTATATGACATGATTCAAATAACCTCCACCTGGGGGTTAGGTACGTGTCTTTAATAGACCCGAGTTTAACCCTTTTAGTTACAAAAAAAAAAAAAGATTGTATACAGTATACGAATACTTACCTCTTTCGTACTATTTATAAATACACACGCAAGCTGAAAGAAACCTCCATCCAACTCTTGTAATCTTCATCTTATTCTCTCGTTGACTCCTGAACTCTTCAATATATACACACGTTAAATTAAATTCCATGATTGTTTAGATGATACCGTTCGATCACTAAAGCAAGATCTTAATAATTCGGTTAACCATAGAAATTTCTTAATAACTCTTATAGAAAATAAAATACATTATAGTACGGCACAAAGAAGGTGTGAGTTCCATGCTTAATATAACAAAGAAAACTAATTTAGATGATATAATAATATTATTTAAGGCGGTACAGCTTCGGCCACAGACGGATCACTGACGTTACAACCACCACCTCCTTCACTTTGTCTCGACGGAGCAACGTCAATTCTAGCTGTGGTAACAGTTGCTGGCCGTTTCCGTTTCTTCTTCTCGTAAGGAATCCCACGTGCCTTGGCTTGACTTTCTCTGACTTCTCTCAAGTAAATCCTCACCGCACGTGCGGCGAACGGGTTAGAATCTGGCCTCCCACCGTGCTCCTCGTACGCAGCTCTCAACCGTCCGATCAGAGCATCGAGAGATCCCCAGGCTTGCTTGAGAGGACAAGCGCAAGGAGAGGGAGGTTGCTGATGTCCGAAGTAAGGACAGGTCGCCACGTGGACTTTGGTCTTACCGAACTGATCTAGGTACTTGAGGAACTCGATCACGTGCGCTCCGCTACAACGAGATAGCGCGAGTGGCGGCTTGTGGTTCTTGAGGTACTGCAAGAACGTGTTCCAGTCACGTCGTTTTTGCGACTCGTACCTGCTAGGAGGTGTCACCGGCGGTGAAGAGGCCGTTACGGAGGACGGACCCGGATCACCTCCATGTTGTTGTAACCCTGAATCAGTCGGTTCCATCAAAACTAGGGTTTTTTTTGTTTTGTTTTGTTTTGAGAGAGTTTTGTTTAGCGTTGGTTTTGAGAATATAGAGAATCGAGAATTTAGTGTTGTGTTTTAAATGAGAGAGAGAAAAATGAGAGAAAGAGTGTGAAGTATTGTTAGGTTTTGGGGTTTTATTTATTTAATTTACAAGACCATTAAAAGAGGAAAAGTTTTGCGTTTTGGGTTGAATGGTGTGAATTCTGAAAGAAGTAGAGAATGAGGAAAGAAGAGTGGAAATACAGAAATTCAAGAAACTAAATCACGTGGCCATGGCCCTACTCACGAGCCACTTGATACTTTTACTATTCTATTTAGGTCAAGTGTGGGCCAATTCTTAAATCTTTATAACATTTTTAATTATATTGATACCATAATTATTAGGGGAAATTATGTCTATAGTTATCAGAATTATAAGCCAATAAGGAAATGTCAAGTATGGAAAATAACTCTGAATGTTGTAAATTAAATTGTTTAAACTCTTTTTTGGCTTCAATATTGTTTTGAAACTATTTAGTTAAAAATTTAACGAAGTTCAATCTTTCTCTCTTGGCCATTTCCAACCTCGCTAGTTCAAACGCATATATGTTACAGTGTACTTATTAAAAGATGGAATGGGCCACCGTGTTGAATGATATCACTAAAAAGACTGGTTATTTATATGGAATCTGACAAACATAAACTGATAAAAGTTTGAGAATTCAGAGTCGAGTACATCTCCACCATCCATATATAGAAAAAATAAGAACTGTTTGGGCCCGCGCGCTCTGCACTACATATGCGTACGTGCGTGTGCTTGAAAGTTTTTAAATATTCTTGCATTTTGATTTCTCTTTTTCTTAATACAAGTATAGAGAAGTCACATTATATGACATCCCAGTTACCTAGCTTGTATTTACAGGTGCCAAAATTCATGGGCTTTTCGGAACAAGAATGATCGAGCCAAATGTTTCTTACTGACCATCCTGTTTGAATCTTCTTCAGTGAAAAACCCTACTATTAAATCTATGTAACATGTTATTTTATTTATTTATGGATAGAGGTAGGTCAAACTAGCATGGAGACGTGTTTTTTTCTTGTTTCTTAGACTAAATGATTCTTTTGTTCTTCTATGGCTTCAATGAGTTTTAGGTTCGCGCATAATTAATTAATTTTTTTTTTGAGATAAATCCTATCGGCTGATCCGACCGGATCAAGAATAGACTAGTCCGAAAACATACCACATTGTCTTACCCGAATTTGAAGTACCTTCTAACTAATGCCATGAGGTGGGCCGATCATCTGTTACAACCGCGCATAATTAATTATGGCTACATATTTTCCAGTGTATTGTTATTTGTTTGCTTTATCCAATAATTCAATAAGAGATTAGGTACTGTTCTTTTGAACGTATACACCATATTATGGTATGCCCATATTGTCAAGATGTAACATTTATATATGCATTGCAGTTTCCCTTGTTTTTATTAAAAAACGATTAGTCTTATATCAAGATTATGCACAGAATGAGTCCTATATATGGGTAAAATTTTGTGCATGACGATCCGGATTGCCCAACGAGTCATCCCTAACCCTATTATTCAAGCAGCGAGTGTATAGCAGGCGAGGACTTTTACAGGTCAGTCTAACATATCAATTAAATTTTTACCATAGAAATCCATTAAGTTAGTTTGATCAGTATTCCACATAGTTCCAGTTACATATCAATATGTTTGATAATCTGTCACTATAGTACAATATAGATTTTCGGGTTTACATGATTTGATAGGGATATAGTTATTTTTACACCAACGATCATTTTAATAGTTTTCCTTCATAAAACATACAAATATATATAATTCTAATACATATAAGACTTCCGGCTTTATAAAGATTAAACTAAAATACGTAACCTGTAAAGCGTAATTACATTATATTGAGTCATGAATTTATTTTGTTTGCAATATGCCCTTGTCCATACTTGTATTTATATTCTGGCGATGTCCTTTTAATTCAATGCAGTTTGAAGTTATATATGTATCGACGGTATACAGCTCTGCTTGAACTAGGGTTTTATACAAAAAAGATCTACATCATATTTAATTTTACTAATCTGTTTTTCCCAAAAAAAAAATTGAAATATTAATTAGTTAGTATATTAACGTTGAAGGTATTGTGTCGTTTGTTTTATTCCATTTGTCTGTTTCTTACTCACTGCACATCTTTTTATTCTACCGTGGAAAATTCAAAACCATAATATGTAGCGAAAAATGAAAGAGCAAAATGATCAGGATCCGATGCTTATTGTCTAGCACTAAAATAATTACTTAATTAAGATGCCATAGAAGTCAATGATGTAGCCCCTACAATGTGTGTATAAACAATAAAAATATGAATAGAATGATAAAATTAAATTCAAATTATTGGTTGTTGGTGCTTACGACCCACCACCCACACACATCAATATCTTTATAACGACTATTCAATCTCATTTTTGTTGCCTGGTGGATGGTGATCATATCAAAACCATCAGTCTTTCCAATGTCTATGACAACTGTCCGTTTAGAAAACTTGATTCCGTTTTTGTTAATTTGTTTTGTTAGAACCTCAATTCAGTTCGGAAATATAACATTACAATAAATGATATATATGAGTTTTGAATTAATCTATGTTTAAAAAATCTAAAAAATCCTGAAAATTAAATTATCATTACTTAATCAATTTGGATTTGAGATTTGATCTAATTAGTTTACATGATAAATCGTAACATATGATCAATTCACCTCTGATATTAGTCGAAAGATATTCTAAACTTGGATCAAATGGTATAATTAGAAGCCATTTTACTTTGTAGGAGTGTATTTTTTCTAGCGTTGAGCAACCAATATAGTACAGTATATCTAAAAGAACCAATGAAACTGGAGATGTTTTCGAAAATACTTACGATAAATATAATACACTATATAGCAGAGAATGATTGAGTGTTGATCATATGAGTTAATCGTATAGTCATATAATTCTACATGAAACCTATAATGTCAACACAAGACCAGATAAATGATATAGTACTGTCTACTGAAGATGACTATTCAACAGAAATGCAAAATTTGATGTAGTATGTGTTGATTTATTGATATCATTTCTTTCCTCTAGAAATTCTCAAATACCATCTAAGCCACAAATTATTGGAACTCTACAATTTGCAATCAACATAACAAAAAAATGCATAGAATTAAGAAAGTAATACAGTGTATAATATTTTCCTTGATACAATTAACATTTTTAATATTTTTCTAAAATTTATTTTAAATATAAGTAAATAATGAAATAAAAATGTATAGAAAGATATAAATACATTATACATGATCCTCCCATGAAATAATACCTTAAATTAGTATTAATTAAGAGATAAATGAGTGAAATTAGTATTAAGTATTTGTTGGCACATGGTCCCGTAGCTCAGTTGGTTAGAGCGTTGGTCTTATGAGCCGAAGGTCGCGGGTTCGAGCCCCGCCGGGACCAATCAGTATATCTAATCTATTAATTTAAAGTCCTAATTTTTATATATTACTAACAAGTCATAGTAGGACCATTTAAAAAATAGTTAATATGACATATTTGATTATTTACATCCAAGAAACTAACTATAAATTTGAATTTTATTTTTTAATTATAATATAAGTTGTTGAAAAAGAACGTAAGTAAATCTTACTTAAAATTTTAAATATTTCTATAATAACATATTAATTATGAAATAATTAGTAATATAAAGTTGTTATAAATCAAATGTTCAATAGAATAAAAAAATAGTACTATTTTGTTTTACAAATTCTATAATTGTATTCTATGCATTATATAGAAATAGAAGTGCTATATGGATTAAATATGATAAAACTATATATTAAATATTGTCAATTAACAAATTTTATTTTCTTTTTTAAATTATTTCATGTAAATAAATTATCACTCATCATTAAAATGTGTTAAAATTTGTAAACTTAACTAAACTATATAATAGTTTTATAAAAAGTTATTAACATAGGTTAAACCCTTATATCTACAACTATATTTTATCTTTTTGTTTATTTTGCAACTCTCAACAATATATTGTTTAAAATGTTTATATACAAAATATAATAGTATATAATAACCTCTAGTTCATATACTATTTTTTTAATGTTATTAGAAAACTATAAAACTTTAGTAATTCATATAAAACATTAATGAAAAATCAAATTTTAATTATTTTCATTTTACTTATAACAAAATCTATTAAGAAAAACTTAGAAAATATTACCCAGAATCCAAAGATTTTTTATAAAATAATTTATTAATGTAGTAACAACAAATCATAGATAATAAATAATAAATTTTTGAAATGCACCACAAAAAAATATCATACATTAATAAAATTTACCAAAATAATATGATAGATGTTACTATGTATAAAATTTACTAAAAAAATAGGGCTATATTATTTAAACATTTTTTTTTCTTATAAAACATTAAAACAATATATGTTAAAGTTTATTTTTTATACACAACATATAAATATAAATTATCTTAAACATTTGTATTTTCTAAAATGTCAATAAACAGTTTATAAAAATGTATTATAGCAAAATGTATAAATTTAAAAATATATATATTTTGAAGGAAGTTATCTATTTGATTATTTCATACTGTTATTTTATTTACCTAGCTCGAAACTATATTAGTAAGTAACAAAAATTACTAAAAAAAGTGTATTAAACAAATCATTATATATTAATAATGTCGAACAATAAATATAAACAATAATATTATAGGTACACATATAATAATAAAATATAAATTATATATTTAAAATATTTGTAATAATATCAAATACATTTTATAAATGAAAAATATCCGCACGGTGGGTTAAAATCAGTTTCTTTTAAATCAATCTCTTACACTTACACCTAGTTTAATATTTTTGTACCAACACAATCAGAGACGAACACAGAAACCAAACAGTATGCTAAGAACATATGGCGAAAGCAGAGTCATTCCTGTCGGATCTTATTATATAGAAGTTAGTTATTATGAAGAGTACATCTCATGTTGAAATTACAAGACATTTGTGATGAGTATAAATAAAAATATTTGATGGATAAAATTAAGATCTGCGAGGCCAACCGGCAACAGGCAGCCCAGTGATGTCTGCAAATTATCTAATTCACAGAGTAAGTAAAACTTTAAGTCCTTCGGGACGAGAGTTGTTGTTGAGATCCGACGTAATTGTGGTTGTTACTTTCAGTCCATGAGCTTGTAGCGCTTCTCTTGCACACCAGACACTCCCATTTGTATCTCTATGATAGTGTGAAGTGGCATCTGTTGAATACATTCATAGATCGCAATGCTGTTATAAACTATCTAAAAGCTTATCCATCACTCAAAATGGTTTTATCATACAATCTCAGATTATACCTCGATCTGGGGTATTTCTTTGAGTGGACGGTCCGCAAAATATGCATATAAGGCCCTCAGAACGGCCTGCGTAAGAACCAACCAACTGTAAGAGGAACTCACTGACAAGTCAGAGTATTCAACAACAAAATGTAACATTTGTGTTTTTTTGTTTTCATAGTATTACAGGGTTAAGCCCTCCATAAAATGATCACGTGGACGAATTCTTCAAATACTAGAACCAGGGTGTTTAGAAACTAAACCATAAACCGATAGTTTGGACTATAACCTGGTGAGCTATCACGACGACAGGCGCTCTTTGTCGTTCTAACTCAATGATCACAGGTTCAAGCCTACATTGTCAAAAAAGCAATGTATGCTTGAGCTTTAGTTTATGACTGAATGTCAAATAAGAAGAAGAAGAAGAGACGAACAAACCTTTGAATTACATCAAGATAGGACTCTCCACGAGGGTACCGGTATCGCAATTTGTCCTTTCGACGAGATCTGCATTTATATGCACTACACGATGAGCTAGAGAAGTCTGAGAGCTTATTGCCCGTTACAGTAGAACGTGAAAAATGGGGTGCACGTTGGTTTCTTCAGATTTGCAACCTAGTTTCATGGCTCTATGATAAGCAAAACTATAAACTAGTTCTATCTAATTACAGTAATAGCACAGTAGATTTATGTGCCTTTCCTCAAGATTCTTTTAGAACTCTTGGAATTTAGAACTTATCAGATTTACATATTCTACCAAGTCACTTACTCGTACTCTTCTGGCATGTTCTTCTTTATCTCTTCATATGTCATTCCATCGCAAACTCCAGAATTGATCTCGTCCAGAGCACGCCATTGCACCTAAACATAAAAATAGGAGAACATGATTTCCTTGCAGCAACATATAAGTACAAGACATCAAGAGTCATAACATATTTTGGCAATTGGTAAACACCAACCTTAGGAAATCCAACTATGGAACCTGCAGTTAAGATTGTTCTCTGAAGTGTACTGGTCCAAATCTGAAAATGACAACCTCGGCCGATCAACATAACTGTATTATCAAGAAATGTATGATTTTAAATTAACCAAGTATGGAACTTGCAGTTAAAAGATTGTTCATTGGTACCCCAAGTCAAGTGACAAGCATTCTTTGACCCAATTGCAGATACATCAAATTCAAACATGTTGTAATAGTCTGCAATACTTACCGAAGCAGCCTTTTCATTTTTCAGTCGCTTTTCGACAAAGTTAGCGAGTTTCTTTGCATAAATTTTTCCAGATTCACTGCATTTCAAAGTTGACAAAGATTAACAATTTCACATGTTAAACAAGAAATATAAATTACCTGCTTAGAAATTTTAGAAAGTTGGAGGTAACTGAGTAAAGACATACCTTATAACACTATCTCCCCCTGTTCGGCCTCTAACATTATCCATACTCTCTCCATGCCGAGTGAGTAGAATTGGTCGTGGAGTGAGATGTGTATTCACCTAATTCAGGGTTTAAAAAATATCAGCTTCTTAAAAAACAATGATCACTTAACTTATTGAATTAGCCAATGAATGTTGATGATGATATAAATCACACTTTCAAGTATATAACTTGTATGCTGATTTTGCATGTTACAGAAGGCTAAAGGCATTTTAATTAAATATATGCAAGAGACATGGTCATACCAAGAAAAATACAATTCTTCCAGGAAGGTAACCACTAATATTGTTCACCTGCAAACAGTACATTAACAAGTCAGGAAATAGACAAAACTTACAGAGTATCCAGACCATCAGTGGCACATTACTTCAGCTAGCAAATATATGAAACATACTTGTATCTGTCCACCATTACCGCTGACCATATCAATCATTTTGATGTAAGAACCTTCTTCAACAGGCTCATAAACCTGGTAAGAAAACAATAAACCGAACATTTGAATTAACACCAAGTCCACAACTTAGTCAACAATGCTTTATCAAAGTAATTAGGACACGTTTAGAAGGTGCAGATATGTATACCGACCTTCTCATAATTGGCCAAACGGCCTCTAAAGTCTCTTACTCCAGCTTCAAAATCCGTCCTGCAGAAAAGCATAAGCGTTTGGTTGACAGGTAAAAAAGTCGACTAGGAAGAGAAAAATAAGTTGCTGAAAGAGGCACCGTACTCTTCTGCATAATCAGGACTTTGCTGGATCTTAAGACGTATGTTTCTTTCAATAATGCGTTCATCATTGCATAGTGTTTCCAGAAAAATAATCTTCATAAAAGACAAAAGGTAAATCAGTTACTGAACAGTTACAAATTCAAAATTAGCAAAAATGGTCAAGACAGCATTACAATTGCTGCATCAAAATATTTTGTTGAAAGACACAAAGTAACCTAAAGAATGAGAATCTACATCACAGTATTTCGAAGCTTCAGTACCTTACACTTTCCTTCCGCCATTTTCATCAACATATTCCGGCGATCTCGTGTGCTATTAGTTGCATCAAAGATTCCGATCTATAGATGAAAACCATTTAGAATGCGAGATATAAAAAATAAGGAAAAACATCTAGCTGGAAAATACTTACTTGACCACCATCTTGCATCCAACCTATCATGTCCTCCATTGCAAGTGCTGCAACCTAGTAGCATGTGATATATTAAAACTTAGTGCAAAGAAGAAGATAAATGGTGTCATTGATCACTGAATCAAATATATTCCAATTTAACAAATTAAGTTGAGAGAAGAATAACTATGATGAATTTAGACGCACAAATTAGAAGAAACATTCGCAGACTGACTCAACTAAACAATTCAAATTACCACCTACCTCGGTTCGTGCCGCTATACCTTCTGGATTGTCCGCTCGAAAGAAATCAGCAGCCTACAGAAAGCTCATTCGTTCTCCATCAAAAATCATCCAAAATGGAGGCAATACTTATAAAACCCAATTTAACAATCCAGCTTTACCGGGTTAACTCCATGTTTTAGACGTCGGTACTGTGAAAAAATGGAGAAATGATTGACTCAATATTTTCCACAAGTGTTGTTAATTACAGAATATGTAGAAAAAAGAGAAAGAATTGCAAACCTTTCCAACGTTAAAATGTTTAGTGTCGTGCCCCAACCAGCGTAGATATCTTGTCAACTTTGCTGCAGTAAAAGTCTTTCCTCGAGCTGGCAAGCCTACCTAATAAAATTTGATGGAAATGGTGTGAACCAGAACTTCAGTCTCTATTTTTTCATTTAAGTTAATATGTTAAAAAAATATATGGCTGGTATATATCCAGCCATTCAGCTCCCAGCAATTAAGCGAAGAAACATGAGCTGAGAAGCCTGAGGAAACAATGAATAGCGCCTGTATGACAAATTACCAGGACGATTGCAAGGTGTCTATCTTCTTTCGGTCCAAGCATTTGATCAGCAACCGCTGCTGCTGCAACAGCTCCTGCAGCGGCTGGCATTGAATTCTAACAATTTAAACGAGAAAGAGTGAAACTACGTCAAAAGATCTTAAATTCAAGATATATCCATTAGAAATTAAAAAACTATCTTGTGCCAAACCTTGCTTTGTGCATCAAGTTTGAGGTCAACCGAAAAAGAGCTTGCGCTAACAGACTTGGCCAGCCTAGGGGATCCCACACCACGATCAACAAAGAGTCCCCTTTGACCATCCTTCTGCTGAAAAGGTGAGAGAACTCCTGAAACCGAATAGGCATCCAGGGAATCGGGAACAATGACCTTCATTTCCTATTGTGTAAGATGTATGCCAATATTTAATAAGAAAAATGACCATTAAATGGATAGGCATCTACCATGCAACAAAATGTAGAACCTTTGCAGATGGTGAGCCATCAGAGCTAACACCAGAATCTTTAGGACTATTCAATGCTGCCCTTGGGGTACTGTCATTAACAAATGAACCAGACGCTGAAAGAGAACGTGGATTCTCCGCATTGTCAGCCGCATAAACAAGATACGAGTGTGCAGAAGGTGCAGGAGCAGGAACTTCATAATGCTCAAGATCGAGCTCCAAACTTTCTGAAGGACAATTCTGTAAGAAATCATAGAAGCTAATTAATTAATTCCTTCTGGATCAATTGACATAACCACCAGTGATAGATGTAGTTACGGTATAAGAAAAAAATAAAGAAAGTAAGGCATGGCAATGCACCTCTACAGCTGTTGAATCAGGATTTATACTGACATCAGGGATTCCACGAACAGTAGAAGGCTGAAAATTCTCCCTATAAGCTCGCCAACTAGCAGCAAGATCAAACGGTGAAACTCTATCAGCATTGATGAACACTCGAAACTCAAGAACCACATCACCTTCCAGCTTAAAAAGAGCTACCCTAGCATCTCCACTTTGCAACGAACCACCAGTGAGAAGCCTATTCTCACCTTCCTCCACTATGCAAGGCGTGTTACCATTCTTTGGCTTCAACAAAAACTTGAAATCCAAAGTCTCTACATATTAAACCGAACGTTCACCTTAGATTGTGTAGTTCTTCACATAAAACACTATTCGATTATAACATATGCTAAGCGATCGCCTAAACAAGTCCTCCAAAATCGAGTCAACTTAAATACAAAAACACAATACCGTGATCAGGAGGAACAACGAAGCTCAGCTCCGAGATTGACGCAGATTCACGCAGCAGCGGAAGCTATCAATTAAGAAAATCAACAAAAGAAGAAGACGTTATCAAATTCCTGATGTAATCGGAAGGAAACGAAGAAAGAATCACAGAGTCAAACCGATGCTTACGGCTTTGGAAGGATCCCAAGAGCCGATCACAGGAACAGAGCCGTAGATATGAGGAGTAAGCTCGCCTTGAACCTTAGAGTTCTCCATTTTGAGTGAAACGTAGAGCTGACCTCCTCCTCCGCCATTGGAACAATCGTCCTCTTCTTCTTCTTCAGTATTCTTCGATGCGCCCGACCCCATCGTGTTTTTTCGATTCTCTGATTTGCTGATTTGAAGAGTCAAACGGATAACAGATTAGAGGAGAAACATGTAACCGTTCGCTCCTCCCCGCAGCTTTTTTATTCTTTTTCCGGGAAAAATATTCGGTTGTTAGATTCTCAGTGGGTTAACTGGATAAGAGCAAATACGTGGTGGTTGGGTTGGGTTTGTTTTGCTTTTTGGGCCTATGTTGCTAATTGATCCAGGCCTTAGTATCTATCTATATTATTATTTAAGAAATAAATTTTATTAGTTCTCATGTTCGACATAAATTTAGATAATTTTATTTATTTATCATATTTTTAATATTTATATATAATTTATTTATAAATAAAACGAATTGATACGAATCATATTTTAGAAAATAAGATAATTATGTTGTTATCTTAAAATATATTTTATGATGTGTTTATTAAAAGAATTTCCATGTTTTAAATTTAATATTTTATACTGTATCATATTAAGTGTTACTTTAATTTTAGATATACAAATTTAAAAAATAATTAATTTTACATAATTTCTATATAAAAATATAATTATCCATACACTTAATTATATTGTAATAAATAAAAAAATTGTAATATAAAATTAATAAATTTAACATTAAAAATAAAGTATAAGATTTATTTTGTAATAAAATAATTATTTACGACGACACTTAATATAAAATGGAGAAATATATTTTTATCACGTTTTAAGACATCTATGTATTTCTTTTTATTTCTTTTTCTTATCAATAGATTTTGATGCAACTTCAGTAATTCAACTCTTAGAATTTTGTTTATGCATGTTTTATAAACTGACCAACCACCTATAAAATAAAATATGGTAAAAAAAAGAAAAATTCTACATCTTACGGGGTCGGATAAAAAATCCAATATCCATCGAAACGGATTGAGACCAAATAACCTTTCTCTCCAGCTTAATACAAAGTAGAGAGAATCTAGGGTTTAGTTTAAAATCATTGTATCCGCCATGAAAACACGACGGCAACACGCCGCCGAGGACGCTCTAACCATATCCAAACGCAATACACAATCTCCGATATCAATTACAAACTCAGAGACGATCCCAATCGATCTCATAATCGAACTCCTCCTGAGATTGCCACCAAAGTCGATACCTAAATGTCGCTGCGTCTCCAAGCTCTGGAACTCCATACTCCGCGGCGAAGATTTCACGGAGCTTTTCATCGCCAGATCTCGCGCTCGTCCTCAACTCTTGCTCCATTGCCGTGACGTGAGTGAGCTGTTCTTATACACGATACCTCAGATCCAAAATCAAGATTCTATAACCGCCAATTATAACACGAGGTTCCCCAGTGGTGGAGTTAGCTCCAAAGTCACCAATCCAGTCCGCGGTTTAGTGGCTCTTACACTTCTTGTTAAGTGTAAGAAAACGGCGTCGTTTCTGTGTAACCCTAGCACGGGACAATCTTTACGTTTACCCAACGTGAAGACCAAGAATGTTTATGTGAATAGCTTTCTAGGGTTTGATCCAATTGGTAAACAATACAAGTTACTG
The DNA here is from genome assembly GCA_932364175.1 of Eruca vesicaria subsp. sativa. Lineage (NCBI taxonomy): Eukaryota > Viridiplantae > Streptophyta > Magnoliopsida > Brassicales > Brassicaceae > Eruca > Eruca vesicaria. The sequence goes on along the minus strand of CAKOAT010141821.1, from coordinate 29,995 downwards.
TCTATGACCTCAAGGTATTATCACACGTGTGAAGAGCATCAAGTTCTGACATTAGGCACTAAGAAGAAAAAGATGTCTTGGAGAAAGATTGAATGTTCTGTATCTCATAATTATTTAGTGCATAGTGTGATTTGCGTGAATGGTGTTATATATTATGTAACTGCTGTAAAAGGACCTCCACCGGTTAATGTTATAGTTTGCTTTGATGTTAGGTCTGAGAAGTTTAGCTTTATTAATAAAGTCGAGGAGATGGTACTACGGAGTCAATCAACTCTTGTAAGCTACAAGGGTACATTAGGTGCTCTTTTGTCAGAAGGTTTTGGGGAAGTTACTGCAGAAACTGAATGTTTTGAGCTGTGGATTTTAGTAGATGCTGAGAAACATGAATGGTCAAAGCATGTATCCATTTCGCTGCCCCCGTTGTGGAAGAATATAGTTGCAGATGCCATGTTATTCTTAGTTGGAGTGACTGCTACAGATGAAATCGTGTTGGCGCCAACACCGCGCTATTTATCCTGTTTATCCAAGCCTTATCGTTTCTATGTTTACTACTACAACATTGAGAGCAATACAATCAGAAGAGTTGAAATCCAAGGACTGGATGCGTTTGTCGGAGTTCACATTTCTCTAAACCATGTAGAAGACGTGAGGCTTTTGCAGTATATGTAGGACTTTATAACTCTAGATTTGTAACAGGTCAGGGGACCTTACTTCTCCTTATGCTATTTCATTTCTATTCTCTGTTTTTATTTGGTTTTTGTATGGTGGAGGAGACTATCAATCTCTGTGTTTACAATTTAGCCTTTTGAAATCTTCTCTTCATGAGAAAACCACTTTGTGGGTTATGAGTTCTGTATTAATCATCAACACTAAATTTAACACTAGCTGATATTTTTGACTACAGACAAATGAATTGTGCTTCTCTGTCTCTGCCTATTTTGTTAATCTTTATATGTCCTAAGTATTTGTTGTGGTTGTTTATTTGCTACATTAAATAAGAGTAATGAAGTTACATTTATTTAGTGTGTTCCATCAAAATCTTTCATGTAATGAGTTTCACGAAGCCAACTCGTGCAATAGTATTTTCTTATCTTATAATAAGTATATCTTAAAATAAAAGTTTTAATAAGGAGAATTGCCTAAAATCAAATCTTCATTAATATGTTTACTTAATTATTTACTAAATATATAAAAGAAATCAATGTTAAATAAAGTATTTTATGTTTTATAAACAATAACGTTTAAATTAAATTCTAACGATTTACATAAAATTACAACCAAAAATTTGTGGCTATATACATAAAACACCCTCAATAAAAATAATGACATGGCTAACTAGGAAATATGACATGGATTATTCTTAATTATGACATGGACTAAAATTAATTATGACCAAATTCAGTTATAGAAATAAACAAATAAGGTACTAAGTATATAGTCATTACCATAGTTATAAGACATCAGTAAGAGAATTTAAATATTAAATGTGGTTTATTATAACTAGCAAACTGAAAAATTTAATAAAAAACTGAAAACATTTTTAATAAAAACTTAAAATTGTAAGAACGTGTTTCCTTATTATATTTAAATTTTGTATATTATTTGTATACTGCCCATGTTTATGTTTTATTAAATATAATATATATAGTATTATAAGTCATGTTTACGATATAAAATAATAAAATATAGATAAACACATTTAAATTATTTTTAGAATGTTTTCATTCTAAAATAAAAGTTCTCTGCATATGCGTTCTATCTCCAAAGTCTTGTCTAATTTTACAAAAGATATTTTTGAAATATATACAAGTGCTTTTAAATAATTATACCATTCATTTTATAAAATATCATATAGATTATTTTTACCAGTTGGTTGTTTACGTCTACAATCACAATAACAATTATATCACTCGTGTTTATTATTTTATTCTTTATAATTTTTTTATCTTATACAATCTTGTATAATTTCATATACATTTCAATTTTTATTGTTAACGTTTTAGCCCTTAATTTAAGGATTTTATTTTTATTTCTTTTTATTTAATTTTTTATTAGAATGTAATATTTTATTGATTCTATTAAGTATAATATTTTATTATATATGATATTGTGACTTTTTATTAACTTTGATTAACAATAAGGATTATAGTGTAAAATTTAGATTTGAAATTCTTCTTTTGGAGTGACACATTCTCAAACTTCAAATTTGAAGTTTTGTCAACTTAAAAAATGAAGTTGATTTTAGAGATGCTATAAGAAGAAAATGATGACATACATTATTTAAAACATATCAACAATAATCAACTTATGAACTATTAAGATAACAGAAATATTACTATGTTTTATTTATGTTATTATACGTGACGCTTGTGAGCGATAGAAAAGACATACATTACTCTCATCTTGACTGTCTTTTCAATACAATAACTAATTATTATTCCAAGAAAAACAATTTAAGGTATCCTTACTATACTCATACAAGCAAGGTCCGCGTGGTGTTATCTTCCACACAATTATAGTCCCGGATAAATGGCGGTCTCTATTGTCTCTATATATGTCAAACCAACGCCTTCCATTTGGCAAATCAAAAGCACAGAAAAACAATGTCTCAAAGAAGAAATGAGACTCAAAACTAAATGACCACATCCCACCGGGTTTCAAACTACGGACACCTAAATCATCGTCCTTTGATTTACAATGAAACTGCATTGTATTACCAAGAACGTTGATGATTTTTACCGTTTTGGCATGTGATAGATCTATAGTTACAAAGATAATCAATATGAAAAGTGATAGGTATCGTTTTGGAATATCCATTTTTGTGGTATAAGAGAGTGTTTAAACTAACATGATGTTGTTTGTAATTTTTAAATGAGTTATATATGCAAAAGTAATAATGTACTGTAACGTAATGTCCGACAATCATTTATATTTAGTTCCATAAATCTGATACAATATTAATTTTGTTTCTTAATTAACGTATATGGTCAAAGTTTTTAAGTTTAAGAACGTTAATTAAGAGACAGTTAAAAAGTTGGCAAAAAGTAATATTTTAGATTGACTTATTATGAGTTATAACGGTATCTTAAAAATAATTAATCCTCATTTCAACATAATTAGAAGAATACAGAAAGAATATTAGTTTTCATTTTTGGGGTCATTTTCATATTTTTATTTGATATTGGTTTACATAACTTTTATGCTGAATATATAAAAACCAGTCTCTATTTCCATAAAGTTTTTATCTTTTTAACATTCTACACACAAATATAACTTTTATTTGATATATTTGTGTGTCCATTGCAAATCTTTTATTTAAGTATTCCTAAATAAAATATTAAACATTATTTTATTAAACTTCAAATTTATTTATTAAATTCTTAAACATAATCCAAAGCAAGCAAAAAAAAAAATAAACATTCTCAACACTTGCCCTATCTTCCATACCATCACAGTAGCCAGTATTCGTTCAAACATGATCCAAATCAACCAAATTTACAGAACAATCAGTAACAATATAATCAAAGAACTTGCCTTTAAGAACTTTTTTATCAATAGGCTTTTGCCGCATTTCCATTAGCTGAAACAGTGGCAGGAACTTCCACTTCCTCTTCTTCCTCGGGATCAGAGAGGTATATTATGAGAAATCATCAGCAACCAAACAAATATTACAGAAAGAGAACTGATCTATATCTTGAAACAAACAAGGTTCTTCACATCTAACTAACGCGGTTGCTTAATTAAAAAGAAAAAGAAACGGTGCAGAAAAAGATACTTCAATTTTTTATGAGCGGGAGTAGTGCTACGCAATTGCAGAGAAGTATATGATAGTAAGATCCAATGGTTTTGAGAGTAAGTGTGAAACTTACTTGGTTGCAAAAAGATCCCACACTTTTGTCTGAATTTTATATGTACCCCAATGAGCTACCATCTGTTCTTGCAAGCGCTCTGGAAGTTTGTTCCTCTGAGCAAGGCCCCTTTCACTTGCACTATTACCATGTATATCACCATAACCCGATGTTGAGAAAGTGGTTATGGACCAATATATCGCTGTAACATATCGGATAATAAAGATTTATGTGTCCAGTTTGGCTCCGCAAGTGTCATAAAAAGTCATGGAAGGGTCTGGGTAATGCGCAGCAATATAATAACAGAAGCAGGTGCCACAAAGAGAGCAACCTACATTACAACCACCAATGTCTTATCAAACAGAAAAGCAAAAAATATGTAGCTTCTTAATAAATGTAAGCTCGTGTAATGATAAGTTACTCAGCTTTGTGCATCCAACCCAAAAGTAGTAGTTGTATTTGCGATCTTTCAAGAAATATTATGACAAAGGAAGACAAGTGTTTGATGATCACTTATCCAGTAACCTCATAGTAATAAAAATGCCATGTGCATGCACAGAGAGCTCCACCAAGCAAAGGCACCTTATAAACAAGGAACAACAAACCATGAAAGCTATCAAAATTCAAGAAACCTAGGAAGTAACCAATTAAATCAGGTTAGAGAGGTCTTTTAATTGCAAAGTCTCAATCTGTTAATTGCAAAGTCTCAATCTGTTGGCGTTTACAGATTCGTTTTCATCATATAGAACAAGGCAAAAACAGAGATGTATAGAATCAAAACCCAAGAAAAGATATCATCAAAGATCAAAGCTTTTCGGACAAACAATCAAACCCAGAAACTTAAATTCCATTAAAACTGAAAATCAAATTCAATCAAGCTTGGTAGAGGTCAGTCATTCTGTCTCATCAACCATGATCAATGTAAAGGATTTTGTCTAGAATTAACGTTTTAGCCCTTAATTTAAGGATTCGATTATTATTTTTATTTCATTTATGTAATTTTGTATTAGAATGTAATATTTTATTGATTATATTAATTATAATATTTTAGTATATATGATATTGTGACTTTTTATTAACTTTTATCAACAATAAGGACTATAGTGTAAAATTTAGATTTGAAATCCTTCTTTTGGAGTGACACATCCTCAAACTTCAAATTTGAAGTTTTACCAACTTTAAAATGAAGTTGATTTTGGAGATGCTATAAGAAGAAAAGGATGACATCTATTATATTAAAAGAGAAGTTACAACTTCTCTTCATGTGTGATATTTTAAAAAATGGACCATTCCTAGAAAATAATATTTCATATATATCTTAATAACATTTTATTTGACTTAGTTACAATATCTTTTGATATCTTTTCTTTTATTTGAAATAAAATATATACTTTAAAAAGAATTCTAACAAAATATTTTAGAATCTTTTATAAACATTAAACATATGAATAATAATATATACCAATAATGATGTAAATAAATAAATATATATATACATATTTATAAACGGAATTATACACCCGCTCGGTTGAGCGGGTCAAAATCTAGTACATTATTTAAAACATATCAACAATAATCAACTTGTGAGCCATTAAGATAACTTAAATATTATTATGTTTTATTTATATTATTATACTTTTGTGAGCCATAGAAAAGACATATGCATTACTTTCAACTTGACTGTCTTTTCAATACAATAACTAATTCTTATTCCAAGGAAAACAATAAAGTTGTTCCTTCGCACGTCCATCAGACTCCCGATACAAGCAAGGTCCGGTTGGTGTTATCTTCCACACCATTGGACCAAGGCTACCATCTCGCCGGCCTTTATATACGTCGAACCAATGCCTTCCATTTGGCAAATCAAAAGAACAGAAGTACAGATTCTCTAAAAAGATATTATAGCCAGGCTCAAAATAAAATGACCACATCTCACCAGGTTGCAAACTACGGTCACCTAAATCATAATCCTTTGATTTACAATGAAAATGCAATGTATTATCAAGAACATTGATGATTGTTACCGTTTTGGCATGTGATAGATCTGTAGTTACAAAGATAATCAATATGAAAAATGATAGGTATCGTTTTGGAATATCCATTTTTGTGGTATAAGAGAGTGTTTAAGCTAACATGATGTTGTTTGTAGTTGTTGAATGAGTTATATATGCATGAATACTAATGTTTTGTAACGCAATGTTTGGCGATCATTTATATTTAGTTCCATAAATATGATATTAATATTACTTTTGTTTCTTAATTAACGTATATGGTCAATGTTTTTAAGTCTAGGAACATTAATTAAGAGACAGTTAAAAGATTGGCAAAAAGTACTATATTTTAAAATGACCCATAATTAGAAGAATACGAAAGAGTATTAGTTTTCATTTTTGGGGTCATTTTCATATTTTTATTTGATATTGGTTTACAGAATTTTTATACTGGATATATAAAAATCAGTCTCTATTTTTATAGAATTGTTATTTTTTTTTACCTTCAAATCCCAAGCATAACATTCTACAAGTTCTCAATTGTTACTTTTTTTACTTCTGCTTTCATCGTTTTTTTTTTTTTGCCTATTAGAGGATTTATAAATTTAGAACAATATTTAAGAAATACAAAAGAAAAAATATATATTGATCTCGAAGTTAAAAAAAAAATATCACCAATCTTTCTATAAGGTTATAACTTATAAGCATACGGATAAAAAATATGAAAGACCAAACTGAGGTTAGGTGAAGATTTAGACGGTAGAAAATAATTACCACAAAGTCATAGTTTGTCACTATCTATTTGAATGGTAAAAGCTAAGATTTGGAAAAGAGCTCCCCGGATATTTAATCCCAAAATGTAAGAATATCAAAACCACACGGTACCAGATATTTTAAGCTCTAAACTTTTCTCCTTACCGAACAGAGAAATGGCGACAAGGACAAGGAAGAAGAAGAAAGGGTTTACTTAGCAGACAGATTTGTTTTTCCATGATGGTAATGCACATGCGCCCTTTATCTGTTAAGAGTTTTTATTCATAACGACCGTTGATGATTCCGGTTGAGAAAATGTACCACCCTGTTTGAGGACATTTGTGTATGTATAAGTTATGTGTTGTGTTTTGTGAAACACTGCTTTTATCTTACTTTTTTTAACTCTGATTTATTATGATATTACAATTATGAGAAAAATTATATAGACGATTCGACAATACTACTTGCCTTATGATGATCTACACCTAACTGCATCACCTGAGCCGTCCTATGAAGATTCACGTCTGACCGAGTTTACTTGCACCATGCTGAAGATCCCTTGTAAGTCTTTCCATTGTAGAATGCATACTTGTTTAATAAATCGCTTTCGTTGGGGATTGAAACCTGGACCTCCTAGTGTAGAAACATTAATGAACCCTTAGTCAAACCACTGGATCAAGGGGACTTCCACAACTTTCATCTTGTTTTATCGAATACTATGATTTGTTTCCTTAAATCCTTAACAATATTAGGACTACTAAGGAAACGTTTAGCCAAAACGTTAGATAATTCCCTATATATTAATTTTGGTGCATTACAACATTTAAATGTAGCCACGTGTCATCATCTGGATGCTTCTCAAATTCCTTAGAAAATAGGTTGGTCCATCTAACTATATATTATATATTTTTATTAAATTAACTATCACTTGATTAATAATGTATAAAAGAATATTCTCACTTCTTTCCTTAAATAAAAGCTACGAAATTACCTAATATGATTGACATATATATGAATATTAATAATTTTGAATAATAAAGATTTGGTAATATTTTTTGTATCCTCCATCCTTTTTGTTTAATTTATATTATTAAAGAAATTTAAAAAAATCACATTAACTATACTCCTACATGTTATATTTTGATTTTTTAAAACGATTGTAAATTACTAAAACCGTTAAAGGTCTTACAATGAAAATTAAGTATCATTTAAAAGATTTTTAGTTTTTGTTATAAAAAGATACAGATAACCATAAAACCATATGAATATATGTATCGTTTAAAAGATAATATATATATAGTTTAAAATCGTTTTAATTTAACTATAAACCATATAATTGCATATATGGTAATCTCAAAATTTCATTGAAAAGTTATTGTGATCTGAACATTTAAATTTGAAATTTCCATTGAATTTTTTAGAATGATTATAAATTAATAAAACTATAAAAAAATCTTATGAAAATTTTGTGATTAATTTTTTTTCTTTACATCAAATACACAAATGTTAATAAAATTCTATGACTATGAACTAAGAAGTTTCATTTAGATATTCATATTAAAATATATTATATATCTATGTAAATATCATTTAAATTTAATATATATCATATAAAATAAATAAAATGATTGCTTTAATTTATGTGCTTATTCGATTTAATTATGTATATAATATTTATTCGATTCACAATGATTCAATATGTTTATTATTACATAATATGTAAATGACTATAAACTAAATAATAACATATAAAAGTAATTTGTATACATAATGTTCATCCCGCGTAATATGCATGTATCTCTTGATGTATTACAATCGGAATATTTTCTTAAACGATCGAAGCTCATGTTTCCCGAGAAAGCTTGCACGAAATTAAAACAAAGCCACAAAAAATATGAATTATAACGTAAACATTATCGTAAGCACAAATATTGTAGATTTTGAAAAGAAGTCGAAGATCAACAAAAATCATAATTCTCTTTTCGACCACAAGTCAACACTTTCAATGTTTGTCATTTACATATATGGTAAACGAGTGGACCATAAATAGATTTTCTTATGTATTGTTTCAGACCTAAAGTTTAATTAATTGGATTTTTATGAAAACAGTTTATCAACAGTTTGACCCGATACGCAACATCATTATAGTATAAGTTCACAATATGTAACACCTTTTAAATTTATGACACGATACAATTTTTTGGAAAAAAATTAATATACATCAAACAATTAGCAACTAAAACTCATTCCGCGTATGTGAGCGGGTTATCAACTACTCCTTCCGTTTCAAATTATATGATGTTTTAGAAGGTTTATGTTGTTTCAAAATAGAAGATGTTTTGAAGTTTTAATGTATATTTTGAGGTTTTAAAGTTAACTTTAACTTTATTACAAAATGTTCATCCAATAAAATTTTACAGTCTTTTTTATACTTGTTTGAATGATTATAAAATTTATTTTTTATTAAAGTGTTATTTAGAAGAATGTAAATTTTTTAATCTTTGTGCACCAAGCCAAAACATCATATATTATAAAAAGGAGGGAGTAATAGTATTATCACATCTCTTGCCAAATTGCCACGCGATATACACAAAAATGGAAGTCAATAGTGTTTTTTCTCCTTTGAAAATTAAATTAAAGAGAAAAAATATGAACATGCATTGTTGAGACAGTTACATATAGATACACATTGTGTCTTTACTTATCCTTCGACAGCTGTTTTTTTATTCCTAAAATAACCTTGATTTTGGTTAAAGAGAAGTATGCTGGTTTTAAAGAAGCAAGAGGCTATAATTAAGTTAGTGGACTAAAAGTAATTTAGTTAGTAGACTTTTACTATATAAACTATTTTTAGTTCTTGTATTATCAATATTTTTTGTGCACCTTCATCGTATCCACCACCATCTTCTCGTCCTCATGTCTTCTATGTTGGTATTCACATCCATCATCACATTATCCACTAATATGCCATCCACCAAGACGCCTACAACCACTTTCTCCTCCTCAAATCTTTCACCTTCGTATTCACATCGACCACCGCAACATTCACTACCAAGGCATTCACCGCCGCTTCTCCTCACATCTTTCACCTCCATGTCTATATCCACCATCACAGCATCCACAGCCACAACATCCACAGGCACGACATCCAGCACCACCTTCTCCTTTTCGCGTTTTTCACCTCCGTATCAACATCCACCACCACCTCCTCCTCCTCACTTATTCCACCTCCGTATCCACATCCACCACCATGGCATCACCACCGTGAAATCCACCACCATGGCATCCACCACCTTGACATCCACCACGACTGTGAATGGATTGGAGTTTCTGGATTCATGGTGTGACTCACCAATGGTCGAGGATGAAGAGCTGGAGAAGTTAATCTAGCGGAGCAGTCTTAGATCGAGCAAAAGCTAGAGATATATACATAGAGCTTGAAAAAAATGATGGCTCCGACGCTTTACCAATGACGGCTCCTCACAAATATGAAAATAGGCATTGGAGAAGAGGAGTCGTAGATCTAGGATGTTTGGAAAAACTGAGAGCGGCGACGGAGGTGGTGGTCGAATCGGTTCTTGATTACTACGGAGTCATTGACCGTGACTCGGGGAAATCATGGAGTCTTGACTTCAACTCGGTACAAGTCAGTCTCGGATACGCGATGACTCCGTTTCTCCATAACATCACTCTCAAAGATTCCTATTATGTAAGGTTCTGTGGATTCAGCGTTAGTGGATGACAAGTCTTGATCATTGCTACGGTGTTCATCATCAACTCTTTTAAAGATAGAAACTCATGTCCACCACTATCCACAAAACCAATGTCCACGAAACTCGTGTCCATCCATCTTCAAACTCAGGTCAACCACTATCCACAAAACCACTGTCCACGAAACTCGTGTCTCCATCTTCTACACATTGAAACTCATCTATTATCAGTCTCCAATCAACGCAACTCTCATTCACCAATCTCCCATCCACCAAGTGCCCATCCATAAGACCACAAGTAGTTATCTAACCTTCCATGTAGGAGGTTGATTGTGAAACAACGGAGCTGGAACAGAACTGGCACGGTGGAGAACAAAGATAGTTGTGTGCTCGAGAAATTGAGATCGAAAGGGGATTAGAGACAATTTTGGATCAAAAAAATTAGGGTTCAATTTCTTAAACCTCTCATCTCGGATTTCGATTTGTAGATCCAGATGATTTCAAGAGAGAAATGAGGTTAGGGTTTGTTATGGGAGACTTCTCTAGATCTGGGAATTTGAAGGGATAATGGTAGAAAACGAGAAGGTTATTTATTTATTTTTAAAGAAAAAAAAAGTAGATCTTTGGCTCATTAGGAATGGTAACGAGATATACCATCTCTCTTAGTTGGGGAAGTTGGAGGTTACCTTTGTAAATTTACTAAGAGAACGTGTCTTATATATACAATGTGTCTTTCAAAGTAATTAAAAACTCAAGATGTGACTTCTTGAGTAAATATTTCGATAATCAACTCTTTTAAAGATATAAACTCATGTCCAGCACTATCCACAAACCACTGTCCACAAACCCGTATCTCCATCTTCTACACATTGAAACTCATCGTTTATCAGTCTCCAATCAACTCAACTCTCATTCACCAATCTCCCATCCACCAAGTGCCCATCCATAAGACCACAAGTAGTTACTTTTGGAATCGGAATCTAACCTTCCATGTAGGAGGTTGATTGTGAAACAACGGAGCCGGAACAGAACTGACGCGGTAGAGAACAAAGATAGTTGTGTGCTCGAGAAATTGAGACGAAAGGGGAAAAGGGGATTAGGGACAATTTTGGATCGAAAAGATTAGGGTTCAATTTCTCAAACCTCTCATCTTGGATTTCGATTTGTAGATCGAGATGATTTCAAGAGAGAAATGAGGTTAGGGTTTGCTATGGGAGAATTCTCTAAATCTAGGAATTTGAAAGGATAATGGTAGAAAAAAGGGAAGGTTATTTTTTTATTTTTTTAAAGAAAATAAAAAGTGTAGAAGTCTCCTTGGTTCAATGGTTTAACTAAGTATTCATTAATGTTTATACACCAGGAGGTCTGGGTATCAAGCCCCACTAAAGGCGAAATTATGCGAATTAAAAGAGAAAGAAAGGCTTACAAGAGATATACAACATGGCCGTAGAATCGTCTGTAATATATCTTATAGTTTGTAATAGAATAATTATTCAGCATTAAAAAAAAAGAAAATAAAAAGTAGATCTTTGGCTAGTTAGGAATGGTAACGAGATATACCATCTCTCTTAGTTGGGGATATTGGAGGTTATTTACAAAATTTACTAAGAGAAAGTGTCTTATATATACAATGTATCTTAAAGTAATTGAAAACTCAAAGATGTGACTTATAGAGTAAATATTTCAATAATGTTTCTTCTTTTTTAATGGTCTCAATCATCGATCTCTTGAACCCATGCTAAATCTGCAAGACAACAAAAAGACACTAATCAAGATGAAACTACATGTAAGAAGCTTTTGTAATGGTACCTTGTAACACAGTTTCTACAGCTGCATTAGGGATAGAGAGGCCCACTATTTTGTTGATTATCCGTCGTCGTCTCTATGCGTATCACTCCAATTCTCTTGTGGGTTTGACGGGCCTGCAAACGAACAGAATACACTGTGTGAGTTGAGCCAACACTAAAGAGAGAGGCATTACAAATGTTCTAAAGTACTATGCACAACCTCCTGAAGTTCATAAGTGAACAGTGAGTTAGATCTGGGAATATACTCTCCCGATTTCATATCAAATCCCTAAATTGTTATACTATAGATACATAGCAGATCTAACTCACTGTGGGAGATACCATCATGAAACTGTGTTACATAGTGCGAGAACATAGCAGATCTATAGAGTATCTTAGATACGTTAATATACTCTCCCGATACTCTATAGATCCCACTATGCTAATATACTCTCCCGATTTCTTCAGACTCTCCCACTATGTTAATATACTCTCCCGATTTCTTCAGACTCTCCCACTATGTTAATATACTCTCCCGATTTAATATAACAATTTAAGATTAACATAGTGGGAGAATATGAAGAAGAGAGTTAATAGCGATACGTTATGATCAGGATTGAATGAGGAAGAAAACGTTACTGAAGAGTAATGAGATCGTCGTTAACAGATCCAAGGGTTTTAGATACTAAACTATTAACAGATCGTTTGGACTATAACCTGGTGAGCTATCACGACAACAGGAGCTCTTTGTCGTTCTAACTCAATGATTACAGACAGGTTCAAGCCTACATTGTCAAAGCAGCAATGTTTGCTTGAGGTTTAGTTTATGACTGAACGTTGAAGAGAGACGAACATACCGTTGAATTACATCAAGGTAGGACTCTCCACGAGGGTATCTGTATCGCAATTTGTCTTTTCTCCTAGATCTGCATTCATATGCAGCACCACGATATGAGATAGAGACGCTTAAGAGCTTACTGCCCGTTTTAGGATTGATAAACATGTGTACCATAGAGATTCGATATGCAGTAGAATATGTAATATGAGGGTGTACGTTGGTTTCTTCAGATTTGCAACCTAGTTTCATGGCTTTATGATGACCAAAACTATAAACTAGTTCTATCTAATTGTAAGAAAAACACAACTAGAAGATTAATGTGCCTTTTTCTCAGATTGTTTTAGAACTCTAGGAATTCAGAACTGATCACATATACAGATTATACCAAGTCACTAACTCGTACTCTTCTGGCATGTTCTTCTTTATCTCTTCATATGTCATTCCATCGCAAACTCCAGAATTGATCTGGAGTCCAGGGCACGCCATTGCACCTAAATATGAAAATAAGGAGGAAATGATTCTTCCTTGCAAGAAATAACATATGATTATTACAACACATGTATGAGTCAGAAAATACTCTGGTAGTTGGTAATCACAAACCTGCGGTTAAGATTGTTAGACAATATAAATATTACTTACTATTAAGAAATTTATGATTTCAATTTATAAAGTATGGTCAATCAATATTGCTTGATCCTCTGTGTATTTGTGTGGCAAAAAGAGGTTTCAAGGATGGTTCAATGGCTAGGTTGGAGTACGAAAACTAAATCTCGTTGTCCATGTCCAAATGACTGATATTTATTCTCAATACTTTTTTCTGGGGCTAAAGAATTGATAGACTGATTCAGAGGATTTAGATGTTGCACGACAAATTTTACGCTTGTTCATTGGTACAGGCTTTCTTTGTCACAATTCAAACATGTGTAACAGTCTGCAACTTTTCCACAAAGTTGGCTAGTTTCTTTGCATACAGATTCACTGCGTTTCAAAGTTGACAAAGGTTAACACAATTTCACATATTAAACAAGAAATATAAATTACCTGCTTAGAAATTTTAGAAAGTTGGAGGTAACTGAGTAAAGACATACCTTATAACACTATCTCCCCCAGTTCGGCCTCTAACATTATCCATACTCTCTCCATGCCGAGTGAGTAGTATTGGTCGTGGAGTGAGATGTGTATTCACCTAATTCAGGGTTTAAAAAAATATCAGCTTCTTAAAAAACAATGATCACTTAACTTATTGAATTAGCCAATGAATGTTGATGATGATATAAATCACACTTTCAAGTATATAGTTGTATGCTGATTTTGCATGTTACAGAAGGCTAAAGGCATTTTAATTAAATATATGCAAGAGTCATGGCCATACCAAAAAAAATACAATTCTTCCAGGAAGGTAACCACTAATATTGTTCACCTGCAAACAGAGTACATTAACAAGTCAGGAAATAGCCAAAACTACAGAGTATCTTGACCATCAGTGGCACATTACTTCAGCTAGCAAATATATAAAACATACTTGTATCTGTCCACCATTACCGCTGACCATATCAATCATTTTGATGTAAGAACCTTCTTCAACAGGCTCATAAACCTGGTAAGAAAACAATAAACCGATCACAGGAACAGAGCCGTAGATATGAGGAGTAAGCTCGCCTTGAACCTTAGAGTTCTCCATTTTGAGTGAAACGTAGAGCTGACCTCCTCCTCCACCATTGGAACAATCGTCCTCTTCTTCTTCTTCAGTATTCTTCGATGCAGCCGACCCCATCGCTTTTTTCGATTCTCTGATTTGCTGATTTGAAGAGTCAAACGGATAACAGATTAGAGGAGAAACATGTAACCGTTCGCTCCTCCCCGCAGCTTTTTTTATTCCTTTTTCCGGGAAAAATATTCGGTTGTTAGATTCTCAGTGGGTTAACTGGATAAGAGCAAATACGTGGTGGCTGGGTTGGGTTTGTTTTGCTTTTTGGGCCTATATTGCTTATTGATCCAGGCCTTATTATCTATGTAATAGTAATTAAAGACTTTAATCGTATAGTGGTGGTAAGAGCATCAGTAGGAAATAGAGTAGCGAACAAAAAAAAATCATTACTCCATTTACAATTATGAAGTGAGGTTGAAGATGATCTAAGAGCATCTTTGTCGCTCAAGGGATTTTTATTATTTATTTTTTATCTTAAAGAAAATAAAATTCTTTGACAAAAAAAATAAAAATAAATTAAAAGTCTAACTAATGATCGGTATGTGTCGGTGGATCCGCAGTACGAGAAACGAAAGAAACATGTTCCTTATTTTGCACACGGAAAAGTGTTTCTTACACAGTCGATGAAATCCATTAATTTTTAATTATTTCTTTTTAAACACCTAAAGTTAAGAACCTTGGGATAATGATGTTCTGATTTGTTTGGAAGAGAGTCTTATGGTTATTATATAACTGAATATGTTTTTGATACTTTAAAGAAGACGCATACGGTATTACCAAACAACCAAAAGACAATGTATTTTTTTTGTAACATTCAAAAGACAATGTATATAGAGAAAATTAGCTTTCATACTAGTAAAGTCGCTTACCTGTATAAATCTATATTTCACCTATTTACCGTTGGCCAATCAATCTAAGACCAAATCAAATCGGATGTCAAACATAAATCCAGACTTAAACCAATAATAAACCGGCTAAAACTGATAAACTCAACCAACAGACGGTGCAAACTCCCCCTCCAATATTCCGGATGCCGCTTGAATGGTGACCTCCAGAATTAATCGGAATTATTACAGGTACAACGCTTCCTCCTCGACCACCACGTCCGCTTCCACCACCACGTCCTCCTCCACCACCACCACCACCGCCTCCTTTTTTTATAACCACAGCTAATTCTTGAGCCTTTCCTTCAAAACCAACAACATCTGGTTTTGTGGCTCTGAGAGGAAGACTCTCCTGGTACGTATCAACAGAGTAAGGCCTTGAACTAACAGAAGGAAGGTTGTGCTGGAGATGAAAGAATAAGAGAGTGTATAAAACCAACGATGTTCTTCTTAAACCCATTTTCGTTTTGCTTATGTGTCTCCTCACTTTCTTGTCTCATATGTAATGTATTTATATATAAATTCTGTTTGAATACTTAACTTGCATGAACAGAAAAAAAAAAACCGCGTTACTAGTGGTTGCCTGTTCTAATGTATGGTTAAGAAGCTGCTCGGAAAAATCTAAAAGATATTTAACTCTCGTCGTAAGTATCGTTCTCTTTGTCCAGTTTCAGAAAAAAAAGTATCGTTCTCTTTGTTTAAATAATACATACCTAATATTTAAGCGACGCGTAAGCAAAAAAGTAAAGAATATATAAGATTTTGAGATTTGCACATATGTTATCATCTTTATCTGTTCTTTTGGTCAAAAAAAATTATTTTGGAGTCTTTGGAGATTTACACATATTTATTTAATTTGATGTATCCATAAAACAGTAGTTGAATAATCTTTTGCACTTTTAATGAAATCTCTCTCGTCATGATCCTTTTATTTTAGTTAAAAACTCTATTTTACTGTCTTTTAAGAGTTTTGACCTTGATCTATACTATTATTTGCAAAGTGATTTTTCGCAATTGAACTCTCACATTAAAAATTAGAGTGATTAATATTGTTTATACCCTTAATGAATAAAATATATAAATTAAACATAAAAGAAAAACAAATTTATATTTTTTGATTAGATAAATGATTTAAATTAATAATAATGATACAAATTATCCATAATCTAAATATATATTTAAAAGAAAAAAGATAATTCATATATATATTGTGTTGTTATCCAGAAAATATATTTTAATAAAAAAATCAAAAACAGAAAACACATAAATAAATACTCATAAAAAAACTTTTTAATTGTACATAATTGAAAAGAGAAAATTAAAAAATTTATAATACGTAATTATTTTCTAATTAAAAGAATATAATAATATAACATAATGATATGTATATTTATGAAGTAATTTTTCGCCTCTGAACTCACAAGTTAAATTAAATTTATTTTATATTTTATATAGTATAACATTAAACATGAATTAATCATAATAAAATAAAAGATCATTCAAAAAGAAAAAAAATACGTTGTTGACAAAATAAATTCAAATATATTGTATTATTATCCAAACTAATATTACTATTTCTGTAAGATCAATTTTTGAATGTATATTTATTGATTCAATTTATCAAATTGAAAGATAAGTTTCTATATTTTTTTATCAATTGAGAAGAAATGAAACAGATTTTAGATTTTGTTTCAAAGTTTTAAAGGGAAAAATATTTTTTTTTTAATTTATGAATAATTTTATCATGTAAAAACGTTTAATGTTTTAAGTCTAATTTTTGGATGAAAATAATCATTTATTTGATGATTTGTTAAATTGTCTTAAAAATAATCAAGCTCGCATGTGCGGGCAAAACACCTAGTTTTACTTAATTATTTATTAAATATAGAAAATAATAAATATTAATATAGTAATTTACTGATTTTAAGTATTTATGAAAAATAATGTATAAACATTTACATCTTATATATTAAAAGAGAAGTGATGACTTCACTTCATGTGTGATATTTTAAAATGGATCATCTAATAAAATTTATGACATTACATTATTCAATCATTAATAATATTCATTAGATTCACTAATAACATTTATTGGGCTTACTAGAAAATTTTAATGGGCTAATAAAAAATTAGATGATCCATTGGATTTATAGATATTATAATAAAATACATGTTTAAACTAAACTTATATAATTTAATATTGCAATAGTATACGTTAATATTTATATATTTTTGATGTTAACTTTAAAAATTATATAGTTTATTTTTAAAAATAACAAAATCCTCATTTTCTAACAATAATTAATCTATACTATATAATAATTAATCATCATTTTCAATATACACACCTTATATAATATATACCAATTTAGAAGTAAAAAAAATGTTTATATAAAAATCAATTCAAACAAATGGTTGCGCGGGTCGAGATCTAGTTAAAATATTAAAATTAATCCTACACATAAGAAAGATAACATATGATGATATTCTGATTTTCTACATATAAAATTTAAATATATTTAAAAGTACTTTGGTAAAAACAAACAAACAAACAATGGTATGTGTATGTGTGTTTAGTGTAATTTTTTTAGTTACACTATTTTTCTTTCTGTAAATTTTAGATAAGAAAGACACTCTAACTTTGACCAAAATAAAAAAAAAAAGACATTATTTAAAATAAAATTTAAGATTTTTTCCCAAATGAAATATATAAGTTATGAATCTCTATTTAACCAGAAAAAATTTGATATTATGGGATTATTTCAAATATGGATTTCCCCAAAAACGATCAACAAGAAACTTTAAACAATGTATCCAATTTACTCTTTCAACAACCAACTTTCAAAAAAAAAAAAAAAATCTTTCTCATATCATTCCCACCCACGCTTTCGACTTAAAACAATAGACCCAAACGACTCAGTAAAACCCAACCCCAAGCGATCCCCCGACCACTTGATATGACTCGACAAAACATGCACAGACAGATAGATACTGCCAAGACAATGGAAGACTCGAGAAGGATGCATCAAAAACACTTCAGGCTTATATTACCTTGCCAGGATTTGGCAGTGTAAACTTTGATGCATCTTTAAGTTGAAGGACCAGACTCTCCGGTTTTCTTTTCGTCATCAGCTTTCTCAGCCTCACTTTTTTTCTTTTCCTCAGCTTCCACTTCAGTCTTCACCTTCTCCTCTGTTTTTGACTCTTCCACGCTCAACTTCTCAAGAAGACCAGCCGTTTCAGAGGCATCTTTGCTCTCCTCTTTCTCTACCTCGGATTCAGCAACTTCATTGAACTTCTGCATAAATGATTTGCAGTCTGACAAGGGAAAAAAGAAATAGATTACCCAGCAGCTCTATACACAATTCATGGAACTAACAGCTTGAAAATTATACACTCCAATACTGCCTAAACTTTTTATCATATCAAATTAGTTTCAAGCTATATACATGTCTAACCATATCAAGATCGTTGCCTCTTTCTTAATTTTAGCAAGGAGCCATAGGTAACTCCTGAACACAATACGGGATATGCTTTATTAATAACAAGTCAAAGACATAGGGAATTAGCGATGAGAGTGGTAATAACGCAAGGAAGGGGAAAATCAAGCAATCAACAGCTCTAGCTATCTTTATTATGAAAACCTTGAATTGAGATCTTCCAAAAAGTAGCCATACAAGATACAACAAAGCTTAAGTTCAGGAGCCTTTACTAATCTAATGCCGTAATTGTAGCAATAATGTACTCAGAATAAACAAGGCAAACCAAAAGCAACATGCATAAAGGGCAATGAAAACAAGTAGAGATAAGTAAAAGATATTAACAAGAGCAATCCAGTATCACACTCACTCTCAATAGAAGCAAATCGGATGCAGAAAAGTTCATCCTTGAGCTCCCCATCTGCAAAGTCACGTGCGTGCCATACACAAGACTTTTCATTTCCAACGTGTTCCTGAACAGCCATGCCCGGTTTAACTGCACAAGCCCCAAATATAATTACGCCTAAATACGAATCAAGAAGTAACAGTAACCCTAAAACGAAGCTTTTACCAAAGTGATTAGCACAGATCTTGAGAGTTTTCGATTGCCTCATAACGAGACGGATCTTGCCAGTATCCTTATGTTTCAAAAGCTTAACAGTACCACCACCTCTCTCCTTCCACTGATTCGCTTCCTTATCGAACCTATAAAGCTTCGATTTCCTAAAATTCACAGCACAAAAATCACCAATCAGAACCATTGCTCAAGCAACCACGAAGCTAAAAATTCGATCAGATCTAGATCACAACTACACTTACAGATCGAGGACGGCGTCTTCGTCTTCCTCACCGGTAGTTACGGCAACCTCCTCAAGCCTAACGATTGGAGCGACCTGAGCTCCGGTGTCCTCATCCTCGTTGGCTCCGGCCTCTTCCGCGTCTCTGTTCTCGTGCTCGGGTTCGTTGGTCGCCATAGTATCTAAGGATCAAGATTTTTTGTCGTTGGTTCACTCGTTCGCTTAAGCTGCGGCGTTTGGGAGAGAGAGTGAGAAGGGTTAGAAGCAAACAATGGGCGTCGAATTGAAGCTTAAAATGGGCCGATTTTGTATGAATAAATTTTTAGGCCCATATAAGGCCCTTTTGTCGAGGCGCTCCAAAATATGTACAAATGGGGAAACACAATCCTTTTTTTTTTTAGGTAAGATATATTTTGGTCATCATTCAATGAACTTTCTCGTTATTTTAATGTTAACTAGATTCTAACCCGCCCTAAAGGGCGGAAATTATTTTGTCAAATTTTAATTTTAATATATGTTATATATAATATGTGTATATAATATATATTTTGTGAAATATACATATATGACATATATATAATATGTTGAACCGTTTATTAATCTTTGTATTGAAAACACGTTATAAATGAGTTGGACATTTTTCTCCTATGGTTCAGTTTCGTACAATCTATTTATATTAAGAGATAACCAAAAAGATTTTAAAGATGTAATTAGTTAAATTCAGTTGATCTACATTGGTTAAGACTTGATTTAAATTAAGTTAGTAGATTGTATTTTATAGGAGACATAATATATTCTAGTAACAACTATGAAAAAGTCCAAATCTAAATGACAACTTTAATTTAAGTAATAGATAAAAATCAATCCCTAAATTAATAGATTATATATAATTAAAACTTGGTTTATATAAAAAAGACTTTGAAACCCAATAGTACAATATTTTTTTCCGCGAAATAAAAAAAACATATGTAAAGTCAACCACTTTTTTGCACAGATTGTCGGTTTCTATCATCTTTAACCTTACGATTTCTTCGTCTATTTTGTAGTAGTTATGTTAAGGTAAGATATCAATAGATTAAATCAAATATATTCTTAATAGGGTTAGAATATTCGATAAGATAAAGAGTATACAAAACATAAGTTTGTTAACGACATAATTTAATATTAGATAACTCACAATTTTTTAGTGTAGGAGTTGTTAAATGAAGTTAAGATATGAATATATTAGATTAAATCAAATCTTAATATGGTTGGAATCGATTCTTGAAGATTATCTACTGTTGAAGTTCATCAAGATTATGTGCACAAAATTATTAGATATAACAAAATGTATTTATACTGTGCAATATATTAGATTAATATATATAAATGAACATATAGTTTAAGTGTGTCTTCGACCTTTGTGTTTAACTGGACATAATTACATTTTATTATGATGCAGTATAATTAGAAACAGACCATCTGATTAGAAACAGAGTACACATTAGCTTATGTTTAGTAGTATACAACAAATAGGGAGTATAGAATAGAGGGAGAGGATCAATTATATTTAGTATTAGATTAAGCTCGTTATATGTTTAAATTATACTTAGTTGACAGACCTATATATAGAGAGGTCCAATTAATATAATAGATAAGATGATGCTCGGTTTATGTTTCTGTTCTGTTTAAGATATTGGTTTAATTTAAATAGGTGATTTGGTTTAATTTAAATAGGCAATTTGGTTTAATTTACGTTATATGATTTCATTATTTAAGAAGCGTGTAACAATATTATGGTAATAAATTAATAATGTCCATAACATAAATAGCCTAATAACAATTTCTATGGGTCCAAAATTTAAAAGACAACTTCTAATGGTAGATAAAAAGTAGGACTCTATTTTAATAGAGTAGATTTTGTAAATTAATAATTTTTCAAAAAAAAAAAAAATCGTCATTTCAAGAATTTTAAATATTAAAATCAACTAGTTTACACATGTTGAAAGGGTTTCCATAAATTTGTTCAAAGCCATTGTTAAAACTTATCGTATAATAAAAGAAAGATAATACACTAGAACTTCTATAAATTAGTACTCGATGAATTAATATACACTAAATATCTTTTTAAATTAATATAGTTTTATAGTCCCAAATTGAATTTTTAGTTCAATTAGTATATTGATAAATTAATATCTCTCTAAATTAATAAAAATAAAATAAAATTTTGGTGTAATCCCAACATTATTAATTTATAGAAGTTTCACTGTATTATCCTTGATATATTTGATTCAAGATTTCATTTTTGATATAAAATAAATACTAGTATTAGATGTCCTCATTTTCAATAGTCAAAACAATATAAAATTTTGCACAACAAAGAAATACTGTATATTAAGAAATTGGTTTATGGTCCATATTTTTATTTGACCAGACAGCAAACGATATTCTGTACATACATGTGTCTAATGGCATTAAATGTAAATTTCTTTCTATTTGTAGTAAATATCAAATAAAACCTTAATTAATAATTAAATTGTATAATAAAATCAAACTAGGGTTTGAAATTTTGGTAAAGACACTCCACACCCCCAGATACATTTGATGTATATATATACATCTTTCACATCTCTTCATTTGCATAGTCTTTCTCTTATCTGTTGAGAATCTCACATCTTTTCTTATCTTTCAAAACATATCTTCTCTTCATGTCTTTCCCGCTAAACCCCTTCACTTCATCAACAATACCATCCATGAAGAAATCACCGTCATCATCATCGTTGGAGAAAAGAGACAACTCGGTGCAGGTCGAAGAAGTCGATCGAATCAGCAACCTTTCTGATGATGTGTTGCTCAAAATACTAGAGAACATGTCCACGGAAGAGGCGGTTCAGACAAGTTTGTTGTCTAAACGTTGGGAAGGTGTCTGGAAGCAAATGCCTTATCTCTTTTTCGATATGAGAAATAGTATCAAGCTGTATGTTCCTATAGCCGAACAATCCAATTCCATTTCCCAGTTGATAACCAAGGTTCTTTCATTTTTCTATATTTCTTCTAATTATTTTTGCATGATAACTTATAATAACGAGATTTCATGGGAAAATAATACATAATGATATTTTACAAAACAAAATATTGATATTTTGAAAAATGGATTATCAATATATTTGTGTTTGAGTTTTGATTGTGAATGTAATGAGAAACAATAACAATATGTCAACATATATAGTTGTATCATATGTTGTATCTTTCAATCCATTGGATTAACAATTGATCAACTATCTATATACAAAAAAAAAAAATTATCAGCGAGACTAGTCAAGCATATAATAAAATGTCTCAATTGTTTTCTTTAAAGTAGCAAAAGTATCAATCTGATATGAAAGGATTGGCTTTATTTACAATTTCTATTGTCCATGTGTATTGGAGCTATTAGCCTATTTGTAATCATTAATGTTCTTTTTATCTTTTCTCAAGGTTTATATAAACAATCACAATGTCCATGTGTATAGCTATTTAGCCTATTTTTAATCATTAATGCTCTTTTTTTTTTTTTTTTTAATCTTTTCTCAAGGTTATAAACAATCACAATGGCAATTTGGAGTTCTGCAAAATCCAACATTTGACACACCAAACTCAAGATGGTACACTGGAAACTTGGATCCAATCATTGATCCACGTGAAACACACTAAGTGTCTCGCACTTGAGAGAATTCGTTTTATTCATTGTCCGCGTGGTCGTTTGCTCCACTTACCCCCAAACATATTTTCACATCCAGCGCTCACATCACTCCTCCTGTCTCGATACACATTTGAGTCTGCACATGCCTTTAACAATTGCAATAATCTCATAACTCTGCAACTTCATAAAATCAAAGTTGCAGTTGATGTGCTCAACACAGTCATTGAATCATGTCCCTCCCTCGAGATGCTGGTACTAGAAATCTTCTGGAACAGCAAAACTGATTGTTTGAAGATTCATAACAACAACTTAAAGTTTCTGCATCTGGCTTGCCCTGGAATTGATAACATTGAAGTGTCTGCAGCTCTTCTGGACATACTCTCCGTTCACAATATTAAATTTGGGAAGGGGATTAATATCGTTCTTGACGCTCCAAGATTACTTCAGTTTAGTCAAAGATTATGGAGAATAACTCAAAGTTTGCCTCACATAGTCTACAATATCTCATGCGACGCTCAGGTACAAGCATATACAATTGCATTTACACACATACTCACATATATAATGGGTGATTAATTAGAATATTGTTTAACATGTTTAGTTTACTAATTTGAATTGAAGGGAAATGAAAACATTGGGCATGAATTTCTGATGAACATAGAAAATTACTTTTTGGCTGAGTTTGCAACTTTGGCGGTGAATGTGGATATGGTGAATCCAATAGAAGTTTGCATACTGAAGGAAGTTTTAGATGCATGGGCTAGAGACTTGGAAATGCTCGATATCTTCTTTAAGGTACATTCATTTTATGCATCAGTTCTTATTAAATAAAGTTGATCAATTTTCTTAATTCATTTATCAGATTTTATTATAAAATTAATTTGGTTACATGTGTATATGTGTGCAGCATAACGATGTTTATAAAGAAGAAGGTGAAATTTCTATTGATGGAATACAAAATATGTGGGGGTATTATTCCTTTCTCGATGTTGATATCAATGTGAGAACTGTGTGTTTGTATAACTTCAATGGTTTGGATGAGGATCAATTTGCTTTAGCTGCAAGTTTTGTGATACATGGGACGGTGATGGAGTATTTGATGATCGAGACGTCTACACTTCCTGCATACAAAAAGTTGGCAATAGATGCTGCTGTGGAAAAACTGATGAAACTTCCAAAAGGTAATGAGGACCTTATTATTCAATATATTTGATTGAATTTGATTCAGTCTAGTTATTGGGTCACCTGAACAATCCAGACTTTCCTTTTATTTGAGTAAATATTACTTGGTTCAAACATTCAAGTAATATCTTTAGTGACATTTTTATATTTGGGATTTGTCTTGTATTAATCTGAATACTATGATTTGTTTCATTGAGTTATTATCGTGATCAATACTTTTTCAGAATAATTAATGTGTCTTCAAAAGAGAAAGTATTTTCTTTTATATTATATACTGCTGAGCGCTGACAAGAAGCAACATAACATTAGAAAATTTGTGTACATTTTTAAATGTTTCTTTTAAATCTAATTTCGCTACTGAGTCAAATTTTATTTGTTAGAAACAGTTTAGGGTTATAACAATATAAATATGACATTTAAACATCCGTGAAATGTCTGTAGTATGTTCCTCTAGTAACTGGATTGGTGGTAATTGTTTACCATTTTAGTGGATATAGTTAGTTTCCATTTTTTGATATTTAAACCTTACAACCCTAACATGAATGATAAATCAACGTATCTCCCTCCATCTGCTTCTTAAAAACCCACAATAATTCTCACAATATTACATTTAAAACTTTGTAGTAGCTCAGTCATATCCCTTGAGCACCTAAAGCAATTGTATTACAGACCAAGAGAAAACTAAACTAAGTTGCTAATGTTTCCCTCCCGTAATCTATGAGTTTAATCAATAAAAATGCAAATATTTGGGCATCTAGGAGTCTAGTTTCAAGTAGAGTGTAGACGTGAGTTATCTTCACCATATAAACAATAGTTTCGTCGGATCCGGAATCACATTTGCAAACTAACAAACAAACAAACAAAAACTTGAGGCTCACATTAAAAGACATCATTTCCAGTTCCTTGCTATGATATTGATAGCAACAAGTAATGAGAGTAGCTTTGGTTGATACACATGTCTCTACTTCCTCATCTTCTTCTCCGTCCGAGTTAACCAAGTCCAGTACATAGCACATCGATGACTCATCGTGAGAGGAGTCGTGAGACTGAGACGGAGACAGAAACGGATGTTTCAAAAGCTGATCGCAACTCCATCTCTGGTTCGGGTCTCTCTTTAGACAATTTCACCCGAGAGAGGGTATGTATCAAAACACCAACGTAGAAGAAAAAATAAATTGGAAACCAGTAGACCCCATAACTTTAGAAATCAGTAGTACAATTTATCCATAACCAGTAACCCCAGGAACTTCTTCGTAATGGCTAAAAAATGGACCAATTTCTTATGGATAAATTGTGAGGACCTTTTGTCAAGGCTTTCCAAAATTCATACAAATGGGAAAACAAAATCTTATTAATTTTTAGGCAAAATATATTTTAATAATCATACGATGAATTTTCTCTCTATTAATGTTATATATTCTATTAAAACTGGATCATAAACAGTTGATAGTCCAACAAAAAATATAATTATATCTATAATATAACTGCACCAGTGACAAAAAAAATAAAAAATATAACTGCACAAAGGTGTATTACGGAACCGTATACCTTCCATGTCCAAAATTCACGGTACCAATGTCTCTCTTTGCTGACAGTGGCGTATATATAATGACATTATTTTTTTTTTCCTTTTTGGCTTTATTAAGTACAATTGTTAACCTATATTATTTTATTATACTACAATTACCATTGAAATCTGTTATATTATATACATGAATCATCAGTATTGATATTAGCATGTTATTCAGTTACGTAATGTAGTAATGTATTCCATCCAAATTATTTCTGTATGTTATTCAATAATCTCAATTTTTTTATAGAAATAAATATTAATTTAAATTCATTTAGACAAGCTTTGAATGGGTTATTCTGTTAATTTTTTGTATTATGTGTGATTTTACTTAAAGTTATTGAAAACCATGTTAATAATTGAGGATGCAAACAGATAACTCTAATAGATCTTAAAATAAATGTAAATGATTTAATTTAAAAAGAAATATAAATAAGATGAGTTTTGAATGGATTGGATTTAATCATTTTAAATTTAAAAGGAATATAAAAAATGTTGGTTCTTTTGGATATTATTTTCTGATTTTGAATCAAATCTCATTCATGTATTATAAACCAGGGCAGGTTTTGAGTCGGGTTTTCCTAGGTTTTGAGTCGGGTTTTAATAGATATGGTTGAGGTACAAATCTCATGTAAAAAAATAGAAAACCTCTAGATATATGCTATATTTGGTTCGGATCTGAATATTTTTAACCAACTTACTCTATTAGGTTTGCGTGTCTAATATCTAAATAACCTAAAATTACCTATAATAACTAAAAACTAGATTCTGACTCATCCTCTCAGACAGCAGGTATATCATTTGTTTTACATATATTTTTTAGAAATTTAATTTTTATATTTGTGCCTTTCTTTTGTAACTATAAGTGTTTTTATTTTTAATCATATTTGTGGTATTCTTTGTAATCTTATTTGTGTAATTCTTTTTAATTATTACTAATAATTTTGATTATAATTTCATAATTTAGTTATCTATATTATTTTCTGTAATATTATGTGTACTAAACCTTAGTAATAATTAAATCATGAAACTTTAATCAAAATTCTTAGTAATAATTAAAAAAAAATATTACACCAATATGATTACAAAGAAAAACAAAAATATGATTACAAATAAAAACACAAATATAGTCACAAAGAAAGACACAAATATATTTGTGTAATTCTTTTTTAATTATTACTAATAATTCTGATTAAAATTTCATAATTTAGTTATCTATATTATTTTCTGTAATATTATGTGTACTAAACCTTAGTAATAGTTAAATCATGAAAGTTTAATCAAAGTTCTTAGTAATAATTTTAAAAATATTACACAACTATGATTAAAAAGAAAAGAAAAACAAATATGATTACAAATAAAACACAAATATAGTCACAAATATAAAAAATAAAAAATTTTAAAAATATGTAAAAGATATACACGCCGACTCGGAGGGCAGATCAAAATCATAATATAATTTTTTAAAATAAGGATAATTATCAAATCAATGAAATTCGTTTTTAATTTATAATTAATTATATATTAACAAATATAATTATTTTTCAAGGTTAATAAAGACTTTATAACCCAATATAAAATAATTTTAGATAAAGATAAATCTAAAATCAATTGAAATTCGTTTTTTAGTTATGTTTATTTATATACTGAAATTTTTAATTATTCATTAAGGGTATAAACGATATTAACCACTTCAATTTTTAACGTGAGAGCTCCGTTGCGAAAAACCACTTCGCAAATAATAGTATAGATTTTTCTTTGACCAGAAAGCAAATGTTATTCTGTATGTTGTGTCAGTAATGGCATTATATGTTAAAAATGTTTTTTTTTTGTAGTAAATGTCAAATTAAACTTTAATAAATAATTAAATTGTATAATAAAATCAAATTAGGGTTGAAAATTTTGTTGAGAACGCCACACCCCAAATGCATTTGTTCTATATCTCTTTCGCCCCCCTTAATTTGCTTAGCCTTTCTCTCATCTGTAGTGTAAGTTTGCTTTTGCCTGCACCTGAAACAGATGAACAAAATACACTTCCATATATAAGCAAAATTCATATCCCAAAAACTTAAATAGATCAACACAATATAGACTAGTGCCTCACCCTTGTTTGCACCTCCATCAAGTTCTTGAGCGCCAGCAAGAACCTGACCAGCTTCTGTTTCATCACAGTGAGCTTGAGCTCTAAGATGTGCCAGCTTCTGAGTCATCCTTTCACCTCTTACTTTGGTCATCTTACCAAAACTAAGTTTGTCATCTTCTGGGAGACATAGACTTGACATCAGCTTGGGGTAGCTAGTGTGCAATAGGTGGTACGTATCCATGGCGTCACTAATCGGACGTCGTCTCATCGAAGGGCCAGGTTCAGGGGTTTGATCACGTTCACCACCGGCATGATCAATTGATCATCAGCAGGAGAAGCTCCTCCCATATCACCATCATCATGAACAGACTCTTCAGATTCACTGTCCTCAATCAAAGTTCCGTTGCGGAGATATTTTTCGCAAGCCCGCTCATAATCGTCGTCGTCAAAAGATCAACCACGTTCAAGACCATCATAATCGTCGTCGTCAAAAGATCCACCACGTTCTAAAGCACAAAACGTATCTTCCCCCCCCCCCCCTGAGAGTGTCCTCCAACTGCTTATGAACCCACAACAAATCTCACAATGTTTTTTACATTCAAAACTTTTTCGTAGCTCAATCATATCGGTTAGGTTTCCCTCCCATAGTTTTTAAGTTAAGCAAACAAAAATGAAAATATTTGGAGCGGAATACACAACGCCTGTTCTCAAGTAGGGTATAGTAGCCATGAGTTATCAAGAAGAGACAACAGATATTTGGAGCAGAATCTAACAAAGCCTGGTCTCACTTTCATCTCACCAAGTAAATGATAGTTTCGTCGGATCCGATCGAATCACATGTGCAAACTAACAAAAAAACAAAAAAAACTGAGGCTTGCATTAAAAGACAACATATCCTTGTTATGATGTTGATAACAACAAGAAGTAATGAGAGTAGCTTCGGTGGATACACATGTAATTCTAGAACAAATCATAATATACTCCATTAATAAAAATAAAATTATCACTAATTCATAAGGAACCTCCGCCGCCGAGTCCCAGTTTCCCGGCGGTCTATTGGGATACACAGTAACATCAATCCTCGCCAACTCATCAGCCACGTCATCGTACGGATTCAGTGAAGTGATGTAGTCCAAGTATTCTATCGTTGCCTCTTCCTCTTCAGAAGGGTGGCTTCTAACATCCATCCAACCATCTATTCCCCAATTAGCCCCTTCGGTCGTCGCTAAATTACAGATCCTTGCCATCGCCGTAAATTTGCGTTTCGAACTCCACTCGCTTCTCTGTACTTTTAGAGAAACAAAAACATTTAAGGTCTCAAACCTATTTAATATTCATACTATGGTGGTGTATGATGCATCAAAACAAAAATTTAATTTTTTTTTATAATTTTCTTGAAATATATGGGATAACCCCTATGAAAAAACTGAATTTTCTAGTTAAATACTATATATACTATTTACCATCTTTCGTGTTATTTAAAAAATACCTAAACGCACTCCAATTTTTTATATATATTTTCTAAACTTATCTTTATGGTACATCTGAATTATTTTAAATTTTCCAATGATTAATTTATTTAACATTCAAATACCACTTAATATGTGGATTAACCCCAATAAAAATCCTATTTTCTGGAGAAACGAAAATATTTAAGGTCTCAAACCTATTTAATATTCATACTATGGCGGTGTATGATGCATC
>CAKOAT010141820.1:901416-936148 GCA_932364175.1 Eruca vesicaria subsp. sativa | reverse complement strand
AGGTACCACATCCTTTGGTACGGTACCCTATTGCGCCCTCGACCTTGCGGTTTGAATCGTGGCTTCTTACAAAATCGACATTCTTCTAACTTCTCATCATCTCCCCAGTAAATCATGCATTTGTCGATGCAAACGTCTATCATCTCCGAGGGCAACCCAAGACTATATACCAATTTCTGAATCTGATAATAAGATTCAGAAGACACATTGTCTTATGGCAAATACTCTTTAAACAAGTCTGCCCATGCATCCATACAATTTTCAAGTAGATTGTGATCGGTTTTAATACTCATCATTCTAGCAACCAACGACAATTTAGATAGACCTTCTCTACAACCACTGTAAATTGGCTCATTTGCAGCTTCTAACATTCCGTAAAACTTTTTTGCATCTAAGTTAGGTTCTTCAACTTCATCATCATCATGAGTTACAAATGCATCACCTACCATATCATGAACCCTATCACAATCTACCATTTGTTCCTCTTGGTGATGATCATAGCTATAACTACTGCTACCTTCATTACGCAAATGATCAACCGGTAATTCAACCTGATTACTACTGCTACCTTCNTGCTATTGCAGCATTTCCGACAAGGACAGAACATCTTACCACTTTCCTGCGTGAGTGGTGTAGAATCTGCTTGATGCATGAACGTCTCCAACCCTTCCAGAAATTCGTTCGTCACCCTCCCGTTATTATCTCTGTGTGAATACATCCACTGCCGCAACTCGAAAAT
The DNA here is from genome assembly GCA_932364175.1 of Eruca vesicaria subsp. sativa. Classification (NCBI taxonomy): domain Eukaryota; kingdom Viridiplantae; phylum Streptophyta; class Magnoliopsida; order Brassicales; family Brassicaceae; genus Eruca; species Eruca vesicaria. Next base: position 935,409 of record CAKOAT010141820.1, on the reverse strand, counting down.
ATTTCCCGGACCGGACATTTTTTTGTGTTTGATTAAGCTTATAGCTGATTTTTGTTTTGGTGTGTTTCAAATGAATCACATAAGGTGGTATTTATAGAAATTTTCGAATCTGAGCATTTACTAGGAAATTGCTAGGAAAAGTAGGTACAAAACATGTGTTTTATTTAAATTCGATATTTCCTATCCATTTCCTCCTAATTTCGTATTAATAAACTGTTTCCTCCTAATTTCGTAGTAATATTTTACTACGCCTTTACGAGGAAAGTCTTTACTACGGCTTTACGAGGAAAAGTACTTTTTCCTCGTAAGAACCTTGTAAATTTACTAAGGTCTTACGAGGAAAATATTTTCTCGTAAGTTTTCGAGGATCTTACGAGGAAATTTGCTTTCCTCGTAAGATCCTAGTAAATGCTTAATAACTTTACGAGGAAGATTTTTCCTAGTAAAATTTCCTAGTAAATGCTTAGTTTTCTTGTAGTGATAGTTATGACAAAGTTGTCGATATACTTAACCAGGGTCAACAATCTATTTTCCCTCAAGAAGTATCGTATAGCACCAAATGTCCACGGAAATATGACCCTGTTCTATTTATCCTTGAGAATAAAGTTTGCAACCTATTTTCCCACCAAATTAAAATTATATCGATATTTTCCCACATTTATAAAGATCAAAATCTACAAACCCACAAAATCGATTTTTATTGGTTTATTGTTTATAAACAAACCGTAGATCATGTTAAGCCAATGACTAATCGGATTAAGATTCAATCAGTCGGATATTTTTAAGTTCGAATGTTGGATCGGGTTACTGTTCAGATCTATATCAGGGTTTGGTCGGGTTTTTAATTTTGTCTTGGTTTAATTTTGCTCGGTTTTATTATATGAGAGTGGAGATTTGAAATTCGGTTTTCAAAAATCATAACTAAACCAAATTTGGTAGGGAAATAGGTTGCGAACTTTATTCTCGGGGACAAACAGAAAGGGGTCATAGTTCTGTGGACATTTAGTGCTATATGATACTTCTTGTGGGGAAATAGATTATCTACCCAATAGAGATTTCAGAGGAAATAAAGAGTCATATTAAACATAAAGTAAATTTACAAAAAGAGAAACCTTTACAGTCTTTTAAGAATGTAACAAAAGACCTAAAAAGTTTGATGCATAAGGGACCTAAACATACATTCACTGAACAAATCTAAATTATCTAGCTGGAAGGTTGAGCTGTGGGATGTGCATCAGTAGGAGCTCCTTGTTGAGGAAATTGTTTGGAGGACCTGAGTGATTGATGTCCTCGTTACTGCCATGTCTGCCTTCACCCCTGCCACCTCAGCAACATCAGCCATCACATATTGGAATCTTGACTCCAAACCAGTCACATGCATCTCCATCTCGAGGTTGTGGGCAAGAGACTATGGAATTCTGCTGATGCAGGGTGCTCCCTGTATTGGGCACTGCCGGTCCATACACATGCCCTTTTTAGCTTGAGTAGTCTGTGAGAATTAAAGCAAACGGATTAGAACTGACAAACCAAACACATTGCAAAGCAACTCTAACTCTAACAACTTAAACCTTTGCATAATTAAACTCAAGGCAACTCTATCTCGAACAACTTAAACCTGTTAACATAACTTAAACTCTATCCACATCCTAAGGCAACTCTTTCTCAAACCACAGTAGATTATAAACAACTCTAACGCTTGAGATTATGACTTAAACAATAGATTTTAAACAACTCTAAGTAGAAGACTAACCTTGAGATAGGCTTGGTTTAAGAAGATGCTATAAGGAGCAGAATGCAACATTTATACTAAGATTATTTAGCTGATGTTATCATATGTTGCGAATGAAGTCAATAATATCAAAACCTTTCCACGATGAAAAACTAAAAGTTAAAGAAAGAGTGTTTCATCTTAACACAAATCATTTTTGATTTTGAAAATTAGTACCACGAATTTTTATCATTATATAAATCCATAGTTAAGCAAAATTAGGGCTGTGATAAAATGGCCGAAACAATAAGAGACCAAAGTAATGTCCCCATATCAAATTTTGATTATTGACGCTTTTTAGTCTCGCAAACACATAAGCATCCATACAAGTCATCAGTTCTCATCATAGTAGTTCTGCAGAATCTGCGTTCTCACAGACACAGGAATAATCACGTTATGCACATTGTCAGTCCAAATCAAGCTTCCGAAGTAGTACCCAGTGTTGACTTTGTGTGTGGTCGAGACTCGAACGGAAAACGAGACACTTTTGGTTTTGGAGTTAAACACTAGTTTCTTGGGCGTCACAACCACTCTAACCCCAAGCGGAGGCTCGACAACGACTTTATAGACAGAATTAACTGGTCCAACGTTAGTGACGGTTCTTGAGAGAACGACTTCATCTTTGAGATTTGGAATGGTGATTGAAGGCAAGTTCATATCTAGAACAGAAGGTTTTGGGTCTGTACAGACTGTTCTTTTACCGACAAGCTGAGAGATAGATGAGTCGTTGTAACCGACAGAACATAAGTAGAGAAGGTAGTCTTTTGGGCCCATGTCGTATATGAGACCAGGTTCTGCAGCTTTCTCTGGGTTCACAAGGCCTCCACCGTAATCAAACGGGTCAGCTACTTTGCGAGATGACCCTTCAGCAGGTAACTGCTCTCCAAACGGATCTGTTCTCCAAGCTGCAATGTGAGGACAATTATTGTGTTAAAGAGGGACTCAAGTTTCTGTTTTGATAGGTTGTTTTCGTAATTAGAAGAAGGTAAGAACCTGTAGTGACAATAGCTGATCTAAAAGCAGCAGGGGACCAATCAGGATGCAAAGCTTTGAGAAGTGCAATAACTCCTGAAATTGTTGGAGCCGCCATTGATGTTCCTGAATACAAAGCAAATCCTCCAGCATTGAAGGTGCCATTGGGAGATGTAGCAGCTAATATGCGCACTCCCGGTGCTGCTATGTCTGGCTATATTGTGGAACAAGTAGTGTTTATTTTAAGTACTAAAGGGTAAAAATAAAAATAAAAAAAGTACTAAAGGGTGAGAGACAAAGATTCGGACATACTTTTAGAATCGCGGGAGAAATCGAGTTAGGTCCTCTTGACGAAAAAGTTGCCACCTTTGTCCCCACAGGTGGTCCTACGATTGTTCTTGAAGGTTGTATTTTCACAATAGGTGATCTGCAAGACTCCAGCAATTAATTATAATTTTTTTATGATTCTCTCTGTAACTTGTTAGAAGTTGAAGATATAAAAGGATAGTTTCATACCCATTGGAACGTATGTAGAAAAGTATATTAGTCCCAAGCTCGTAGTCGACAGCCACACAGGGGAAATCATCTTTACATGGATTGAGAGTGTACCCCGGATTTCTTGCAATGATCAGTCCAATACCGCCAGCTCTTTTCACAAAAGACGCAGCTCTTGATACAGTACTGTAACCTGTTGTTGTTGTGAAACACAGCACAACTTCCCCATCCATTGTACGGTTGGAGTTGAGATTAAGGGACTCACACTCACTGCAAAATACACACAGATTCAGTAAGAGATCAAAGAATGATGCACATAAGTGAAAACTGAGATTTGATATCATTAATTACCCAGAAAATGTCTCATTACTGTTTCCTGGATCCTCTGGGTAAACCAAACTAGTAAAGCCAAGTTCCGGACCGGTGTACATTGCTTGACCCTGATGTAACAGCGGATATAGCCATAATCAGAGAGTTTCAAGGCTTGTCAACAAATAGAGAAACATTTCTTTAAGGAAAAATAAAAATGTGTTTTACCAATATCACTTTATTGTTCCCAAGTGTAATAGGTGTAGCAAATGACCGGTCTAGAGTGGTCGCAGCCACTGTTACTATCCAAGGAGCCGTGTTCACAACGGTCTGAGCTGATGGGCCACTGTTACCACCAGCACAAACAACCGTAATACCCTTTGCTACTGCATGGAATGCTCCAGTAGCAATCCCATCACGCAAATCAGTTTCGGAAAACAGAGGAACCCGGCTACCTAGAGAGAGTGACAAAACATCAACACCATCATGAATAGCATCGTCCATTGCTTTCATGATATCAGAAAATGAACAAGTCACTCCTTCCAGCTCTTCAAGATACCAACAAGCCTTGTACATTGCTATCCGAGCACGTGGTGCACCACCTCTCAAGGTTCCTCCGGCGAGTCCCTTGTAGCTCAAGTTACGAATAAATGAACCACCAGCAATGGAGGCGACGTGCGTTCCATGGCCGTTAAAGTCTCTAGCAGAAATGTAATCAGGTGATTTTGTGGAATTGAATCCGTCGTTTTCAGCAAGAAACCCATTGATATAGTACTTGGCTCCAATAAGTTTTTTGTTGCAATTGGTTGACTTGAACTTTTCTCCTGGTTCACACCCTCCTTTCCATCGCTTTGGTATTGGTCCAACCCCATTGTCCCTGAATGATTCAGACTCTGGCCACACTCCTATATATCACACGTAGCCATAAGTCACTGCGGCACTAAAATGAAGGAATCGAAAAGCAACAAAAGCAAATATAAATCTACTTATACCTGTGTCAATAACTCCAATGATAACTTGGTCACCCATGTTTGTATTATTTAGGAGATTTTTTGGATTGGCAGAAGAGAGGCCTAAATAGTCCCAAGTCCGAGTTGTCGCAAGTTCATAGTAACCATCAGGCATGACATGAACAACTTCAGGTGAATCTGTTTCCAGAATTACGTCCATCAGCAATAATATAACATATAGCTGGCAGAGCTCATCAGATTGCATTGCTATAAATCCAAGACTTGGTATTACTTAAGACAACTAATGAGTACCAGCGAGTTTCTTGGCTTGGTACTTGGTGAGCCTTGCTGCAAATCCTGAAAAGCCATGTCGGTAACTATACACCATTGAGTCATGTGCATCCTCTTTACTGTGACTCGAACATTAAAAACTCTTTGTTAATGCCATAACGAGTCAATATTCAAATTGAATAGTTAATCAATCAGCTCTGCACCTTCCAAGTAGGGACGACAACATCTGGTGATGAGATTCTGTGACATGCTTGGGATCATCATGTTGCTTCTCACCCAAATACACTATATGAACCTGTAAGAATATCAGCAAAAAGGTTGATCATAACCTTTTTTTTTTTTAATTTCTGTGTTTTTTTTCTGTGTGACGAAGAAGATTCAACCTACCTTGCTCTTAGCATCAGCTCGTGCGACATTCAAAATAATTATAAGACTTAGCACAACAAGAACTAATGATCTAAAATTCTTCATGTCAAGCAAAAAAAGGGTGTCTTGTTTTTTTTTCAACCTGCTAGGAAAACTATATGAGGAGGAAGCACAATCATTAATATAGATGCATCATTCTACTTCTTGGAATGGTTCTTGGTCTTTTTGGAGGGTTCAAGTTCCATTATTTTAATCACAGATCAAAACTAAAGAAATGTTTATTAAATCTGTACAAGGTCAACTAAACTCTAGTTTATATGAACGTTTAGAGTCTACACAATCAACAAATGATTCGACAGAGAGTACCAGCAAATAAACCACCGTAACTATACCTATGACATGTTCATTTATATAAAAAAAAAGGTTCATATGTTAGTGGCAGTCCACAACTTGTTATCATCTTCCCTAATATCCTAAGCTCCAAAGAAAATGTCTCTGTTGATCACACAGCATGATTAGTTACAATCAGTTGGTTGACCCAAATAAAATAGTTACAATAAGTTTATGTACAAATTTTAGAGCATTGTGTATCAACCATTATATATATACTAAGACCACCTCCATTAGAGGGTTTAAAGAGCATTATTATCCATGTCCCTATTTTTTTGTCCTTAATATTTTTTATTATTATTTCTAGCTTAGGACAATATTAAGGACTTTTAATGAAAATTAGGATTATTGGTGGGACTTAACGTTGGTCCTTAGGGTAAATTCATTTGTTGAAAAAGGTGAAATTCATTTGTTGAAGAAGGTGAAATTTGTGAATCAAGACGCAGAGTAGTATCAGCGGTGGCCTATGTTTCTTGGACATGAATGGAACAGCCCAAGATCTTACTCTCTCTCAATCAAATCTGGCAGCTTTGTTCGAACACCTGTTCCAAGACATACATACATTGATCGAAATCTCAGAGAATAAGGAGAACTCAATTTCATCAAACAAAGATGCAAATTACCCAAAAACACAAAAGAAAACTACGAATTGAAACTAACGATTTGTGGAGGAAGTATTACCTCAATTCAACTTCTCCTTTTTTGAATTTGATTAGAGAATTTCATAGTATCAAATGATTAATCGAATCGCAATTATCTCTCTCTTTCAATGAAAGAAGGAAAGGAGTGGTAATCATCTAGAGAGAGTCGGGAAAGAACAAGAGAGAGTTGTGAGACGAGGAAGGGGATCTGCCTCACACTGATAGCTTCGACAAATCGCAAGCTGCCACCTGTTTCCAAGGACCAGCCCAAAAGTTTCTTAATTTGGAACTTTCAGACAAAATTTCTTCGTGTATTTAGCCTTTTTTATTTTTTTTAGGTCCAAAATTCATAAGGACCATGTTCAAGGACCTTGATAATCATGGTCTTAGAGGAGTTCTTAAGCAAAACAAAAAAAATAGAAAAATCAAAAATGCGTTCACACCATAGAACCGCTGTCAAAACAGGGAGTTTAAGAATTACTTGGAACCCCTGACGTGTCCTTTGTTACAGAAGAAAGGAGGTGGACAGCTGGCAGTTATTGAGTGGTAGGAAGGAGGTTGTTAGAAGACGTTAATGAGTAATTGAGAAGAGACACGTGGAGCGAGTTAGTTGAGCTGAGTTAACTAGGTGACTCGTTAGTTAGAAGTCAAGAGGATAAAAGGAGACGAGAGTTAGTTAGAATGATTCATTCAGAAGTTGTTGTATCTTCTTAACTTGTAAACTCTGGACTTCTCCTATTAATTCATTTTCGTTTAGAGGTTGTTCTTATTCAAGATCTCTTACGAGTGAATTGCACTTCATTGTTTTACGAACGGTGACGTGAGCTAACGGAAATTACAGTTTCATTATCATTGGTATCAGAGCCATTCTTCCTCGGTAACACAAGTCGGTGATCGGAATCTATGGCGGAAACACGTGCGGTGACGGCGTTGAAGGAATCTACGGTTCGAGAAATCGAAGACGCAGTGGTTAGCAAATTACAGTTGATGATGGAAGCTAACGCGAGTTTACAAAATCAAAAGATTGACCGGAGCATTGCCGATATGTTCGAAGCGATTAAACTCATGATGAAGAATACAGGCGATTCGGGATTAAATGGAGGAGAGATCCACCACGAAGGTTCACCGGTAGTATCGGCGATGGCGACACCGGTTATCAATCTCGATCAAAATACGCAACGGAATCAAAATCACTACTCAGGTTTGACTCGTCTATCGAGAATTGATTTCCCTCGATTTGATGGTTCTAAGTTGAAAGAATGGATTACGAAGGTGGAACAATTCTTTGATATTGATAAAACACCTGAAGAGTCTAAGGTTGGAATCGCATCTTTACATTTTGATAACCTTGCTTCGACTTGGCATCAAGCTTTGATACAAGAAGATGAAGATCGGATTATCTTACGAGATTGGAGAGCATATAAGTCGTTGTTGCGTTAAAGATTTGAAGAGATCTTAGATGATCCAATGGCAGAGTTGAAAGAGCTAAAAGAAATAGAAGGGATCACTGAGTATCATGCAAAATTCGAGCTCATAAGGTCAAGACTGAAGATGTCAGAAGAGTACTTGACAAGTGCATATTTGGCAGGGTTGAGAATGGATACTCAGATGCACATAAGGATGTTTAGACCTGAGAATACTGGTCAATGTTTGGTGTTGGGCAGGTTATATGAGAAGGCTCATTCCAGAAAAACATTGCCAGGCGCTTGGAGCAGTTCGAAGCAGTCAACGAGTAGTAACCAAAAAGGGTTACTTACATCACCACGAGAAGGCACAGTTAATAGTCATGTGGAGGAACGTAGGAGCAGTGAGAATAGTCCTCCTTTGAGGAAATTTTTAACTAGTGCAGAGATGAGTGAGAGAAGAGCTAAGGGTCTTTGTTACTATTGTGATAAAAAGTACACTCGTGACCATTATTTGAAGCATAAAAAGTCACAATTTTTCTTGATGGAGATGGATGAGATGGAGGAAGATGTAGGCGTAGCTGAGGTATGTGAGAGTGAGATGCAGCAGGAGAAAGATGTAGCGCAGATATCCATCAATGCTATATCTGGTCACACTGATTATACAACGATGAGAGTCAGGGGACTGCATGGGAAGAAATCGTTGTATATCTTGATTGATTCAGGATCTATGACCAAAAGATAGCACATTTGTTGGGTTGCAAATTGGAACCGTCTCTATGTTCTAAGGTTGCAGTAGCAGATGGAAGTAGCATTGAGATCAGTGGGAAGGTTAATCAGTTCAAATGGTATTTTCAGAATCATTTGTATCAAGATGATATCATGGTGATTCCTCTTGGATGTCATGATATGGTACTCGGAGTTCAGTGGTTGCAGAAGTTTGGTCCTATTACCTGGGATTTTCATGAGTTGGAAATGAAGTTTACATGGAAAGGTAAGAAGATTACGTTACATGGAATCAAACCAGGGTCAGTGAGGGAGGTTAAGGCTAAAAGATTGGAGAATTTGAAGGAGAATGACATTCATTTCACATGATATACACTTATGACGAGGAGGATAAGCAGTTGATGGCACTGAATGTGAGTGAGGAACAGACGAAAGACAGGTCATCTTTGCAGCCTGTGGAAGTGTTGATTGAGGAGCTTAAAGACATTTTTGAAGAGCCAACTGAGTTACCTCCATTCCGGGTCAACCATAACCACAAGATACAGTTAAATGAGGGTTCCAATCCAGTGAATCAGAGGCCTTATTGTTACGCAGTCTATCAGAAAAATGAAATAGATAAAATGGTCAAGGAGCTGTTAAAGGCAGGGACAGTGCATCCAAGCTCTAGTCCTTATGCGTCGCCGGTGGTGTTAGTGAAGAAGGAGGACAACACTTGGCGTTTGTGTGTTGACTATAAGAAGCTCAACAGTATGACAGTGAAAGATCGCTTTCCCATTCCTCTGATTGATGATCTAATGGATGAACTGGGAGGCTCGTCTGTGTATTCCAAAATAGATTTGAGAGCAGACTATCATCAAGTTCGAATGGAGAAAGATGATATTCACAAGACAGCCTTCAGAACACATAGTGGACATTATGAATATGTAGTCATGCCCTTTGGTCTCACGAATGCACCAGCCACATCTCAAGGATTGATGAATGCAGTTTTTCGAAGCTGTTTGAGGAAGTTTGTCTTGATATTCTTTGATGACATACTGATTTACAGCAGTAACTTGGACGATCACTTGTTACATCTGCGTGTGGTATTTCAGTTAATGCGTGAGAATCAGCTATTTGCTAAGCGTAGCAAATGTGCTTTTGCAACGGATCGTGTTGAGTATTTGGGTCATTTTATACAGGCAGAAGGGGTCTCAACTGATCCAAGCAAGATAGAAGCTGTAATGGCGTGGCCTATACCTATGAACGTTAAAGCACTGCATGGATTCTTGGGGCTTGCAGGTTACTACCGTCAATTTGTTAAGAACTTTGGTATCATTGCTCAGCCTCTTACGACGTTTACCAAGAAAGAAGGTTTTCATTGGAATGAGGAAGCATAGAAATCTTTTGAAGAGTTAAAACAAGCTCTGTGTTCTACACCGGTACTTGCTCTGCCTCAATTTGATAAGAGTTTTGTGGTGGAAATAGATGCGTGTGGTGCAGGTATAGGGGCTGTATTGATGCAAGATGGCCATCCTTTGGCTTACATTAGTAGGCACTTGAAAGGAAAACCGTTGAACCTGTCTATATACGGAAAGGAGTTGCTTGCTGTGGTGTTTCCCGTACAAAAATGGAGACATTATCTTCTGGTAAATCATTTTGTGATTAAGACAGATCAAAGGAGCTTGAAGTACTTGTTGGAGCAAAGGTTGAACACACCAATTTAACAACAATGGTTTCCCAAGTTACTTGAATTTGATTATGAAATCCAGTACAAGCAAGGCAAAGATAATGTTGCTGCAGACGCTTTATCACGTGTAGAAGGAGCAGAGATTTACACATGTCTATGTCGGTTCTTGATTGTGATTTGATGCAGAACATTAAGGATGGTTACCTACAGGACACAGCAATAAAGAAATTGATTGAGGAGTTGTCAGGTGATGCTACTATAAGGAAGTTTTATACGTGGTCTCAGGGAGTGTTAAGAAGGAAAAGTAAAATTGTGGTTCCTGCGTTAACCACATTAAAAAATCTGATCTTGGAGGGGTTACACGGTTCAGGACAGGGAGGTCATTCTGGTAGGGATGTTACTATGCAGAGAGTGAAGGGGATTTTCTATTGGAAGGGAATGGCCAAAGATATTCAGGCGTATCTCAGAAGTTGCAGTGTTTGTCAACGATGTAAATATGATACAGCTGCTTATCCGGGACTATTGCAGCCATTTCCTATACCTGAGGCTGTTTGGGTGGACATATCTATGGACTTCATAGATGTTTTACCAAAATCTTTTGGCAAGACAGTGATCTTTGTTGTTGTGAATCGGTTGAGCAAGGCTGCTCATTTCATGGCCCTTTCTCATCCTTATACTGCAATGTCCGTCGCTCAGGTCTTCTTGGATGAGGTGTACAAGTTACATGGGTTTCCAAGGTCAATAGTAAGTGATCGTGACACAGTCTTCTTGAGTGAGTTTTGGCAGGAATTGTTCAAGCTTCAAGGCTGTTCATTGAACACATCAACGGCTTACCATCCGCAAAGTGATGGTCAAACAGAGGTGGTGAACCGTTGTGTGGAGACCTATTTGAGGTGTATGTCAAGAGAGAAACCTTATTTGTGGTCTAAGTGGTTGCCTCTCGCAGAGTATTTGTACAATACCAACTTCCACACTGCGACCTAGACAACTCCGTATGAAATAGTATACGGTCAAGCTCCACCATTACATCTGCCATACTTGCCTGGAGAATCAAAGATTGAAGTGGTAGCTAAGAGTTTGGAGGATAGAGAGAAGATGATATTGCTTTTGAAATTTCATCTGTTGAGGGCGCATCATTGTATGAAACAACAAGCAGACCTACATTGCAGTGAAAGGAGTTTTGAGATTGGTGATTTTGTGTATGTGAAGCTTCAACCTTATAGACAGCAATCCGTAGTGTCTCGAGCTAATCAGAAGATTGCCCCTAAGTACTATGGACCTCATAAGGTGCTTGATAAACATGGTCTAGTGGCGTATAAGTTGGAACTCACTGCAGGGTCTCAAGTTCACCCTGTCTTTCACGTTTCACAGCTCAAATAGTCTGTTGGTGATGTGGTGACTGCAACACAACTACCTACGGTTGAGAATGTGAACATTGCTCGTGTTCCAGAGAAGTGTTTGGGAAGGAAGATGGTGAAGCGACAGAATCGAGCTGCTACAATGGTGTTGATTAAATGGGTTAATGAACCGGAGGAGGTAGCAACGTGGGAATGGTTACATGACTTGCAGCAGAAGCTTCCATCTTTTCACGTTTAAAGCTTATGGTCAAGCTTTTTTGGAGGGGGGAAATTTGTTATAGAAGAAAGGAGGTGGACAGCTGACAGTTAATGAGTGGTAGAAAGGAGGTTGTTAGAAGACCTTAATGAATAATTGAGAAGAGAAACGTGGAGCGAGTTAGTTGAGTTGAGTTAATTCGGTGACTCGTCACTTAGAAGTCAAGAGGATAAAAGAAGACTAGAGTTAGTTAGAATAATTCATTCAGAAATTGTTGTATCTTCTTAATCTTGTAAACTCTGAACTTCTCCTATTAATTCAATTTCGTTTAGAATGATCCTGTTTTGTTATCATCCTGTTTTTTGGCGATCTCTCTCTTCGTCGATTCTGGATCCTCCATAGCTTCTCTCCTTCCTCTTTTGCAGTAAAAAAAAACCGTCTCCTTCCCTCTCCACCTCTCTGCTTTTCTCAGGCGCCGCAGATGAGAAGCTGCCTGTACCGATCGGTATATCAAGCTTTGTCGATTGTTTCCTTTTCAAAGCGGAAGGAGATTGACCGGAGGCGGAAACAGAGTCTGATCCTAATATTAACTTGTACTGTCTAAATCTCTGATTATTTGTCTAAGCTAATTATATCGTGTGTGTGTTTGTGTTTATGATAGCTCGTCTTATTAAGGATTCGCAAACACAGAGACCTAAAGGTTTAGGCTTTATCACTTTTGAGTCTGAGGATGATGCACTAAAGGCGATGAAAGCTGTTTGTACCGAGTTCGGTCGTGTATCAGTGAAATGAGTGACGGGACTCGTCGGTGGGTTATTACAAAGGTGCGAATCTAAATGAACCGGGTGAACAAGTTTTATTTATAAACGGGGAGAGTACAGAAAGAATCCCGGCGACCGGAAGCCGTGCCGAGATTCCGGTTTAATCGGAAAAGACAACGAAATAAATCTAGCTACTTGCTCTAGTCTATGCCGCCGTCTCCGTCTCTAATTTCGGATCCCCTTCTTGTGTTGCCTCTCTCCCCCTTTATAGCTCGAGCTCTTCGGTCTTAACCTAGGTCGCTCTCGGTTCATGGGCCTTCAGTATTGGGCCTGTCGTCGGCTCAATAACCCGCTTTCGTACTCGTACGGAAGCCACTCGGTTTTGACTTCAGTTGCTGCCGGGCCGAGTGTGGTTTCTCGTGGGCCTTGAAGGGCAGGTACGGCCCACCTCCAACAGTAAGCCCCCCCAGTCTGTTGACGATCGGTTGACGAGTCAATAGACTGATTCGGTGAGGTTTGCGGGAAAGCATACTCGGAATGTGGAGTGAGACCTAGGAAGTTCTCCCTTTAGGCAGGGGATTTGTGGATCAGTCGGGACGAATTTGAACGCGTTGTTGATTTCATTCGGCCCCTGAATGGAGATGATGATCGTGCTATTTATTCGGTTTCCGCTGAGTAAGGTTTCTGACGATTCACTCGGTAGTCGAATAGAGTGTCGATCACGTCGCTTACTCGGCTTCCATTGACTGAGGTTTCCGATGTTTTACTCGGTAATCGAGTAGTATTGATTACATCGTTCACTCGGCTTCCATTGACTGAGACGAAGACTACCAACTGGCAGCGTTACTACTTCTTTGTCAGATCTGATGAGTTTTCGTTCGTCGATCCTCCGGATGTCGGGTCGCGAGTGTTCTGGAATTGGCATGCTGGTAGATAGTTATTCTTTTCTTGTAAGCGCGTTCTCACATACTTACCGACTTCCTTGTTGTTGTGCAGTGAATCATCCGTATCTGACAGGAGTTCCGGGCTCGTTCTACGACAACGCCCGAGCGTTAGTTGAACTCGGACATCTTCGGTGGCCCGAAATAAGCGAGGAGAGGATTCGTCGTTGGCTGAACCGCATAGACGACGGTAAGGATATTGGTTCTTCATCACTATCCGTCCCTCCCCCTTTTTCTTTATATTTATATATGCCCTATGCCTAACACCCTTGCTTGATTGCGCATCTGGTTTAGGTACGTGGGACACGAGGTTACCATGTAAAAGTCGGACTGACAAGAAACGGTCGGTGCTCTTCACGAGGAAGGAGCAAAAAGCTATCAACCGGGCGCGAAAGATGAGAGGCATTCCAGACTTGTCTCAGGAGATAGAGGATGACGAGGAGCTGGGAGGAGCAGGACTTATGAACGTGCTGGACACGTTTAATCTCGACGGATCTGATCCTACTGATGCTACTATCCCTCCTAATGGCGATTCACCGAAGGCGGGGTCGGTCGATCCCACAGAACCCGAAGGTCGCATTGATGAGGAAATCGCTCAGGATCCTCCGGCTGCCGAGACACAGGTTGTCTCCGATACTCCCTCCAAAAAGAAGAGGAGAAGGAAAGAACCTTCCGAGGGATCGGCTGGAGGGTCGAAACAGGAGCTTGATGGTGATGGTCTCGGTTCGAAGCCGAGTGAAGGGATCGGCTCCTCTACGGCTAAGGAGCATGCCGGGTCTGACCAGCCAGCCAAGAAGAAAAGGAAGAAGAAGAAAGGGTCAGCCGAGAAGTCATCCAAGAGGCCTGCTCGAGCGTCGACTGACGACGGTCCCGGCCCCGCGGCGGGGGACATGCCTTCTGCGCGAGATGAGTCTACCGAACGTCTTCGAGCAGAGGGGGCGATGACTGAGGTTCGAGCGACTAATGAAACTCTCCCCGGTCTTCCGGATGGCTTGGTGGAACGATCGTCTAAATCTCCGTCTGGAGGAGAACTTGGGGAAAGAGATGGAGCGACAACTGTGCCGAATCCCGTTGCGGAGCTCCAAAACGACGTCTCTCTTCCGAGTCCTGTCCTCGGGACTTCGTCTTCTCTGGCTGAACGTCCGATTACTCGGAAGTTCAAGACCGTTTTTCCGGATAAGGTCTCTTTTTCCTTTGACGAAGCGTCTCCGCTCATCTCCAATGGACCTAAGTGTGCCGAGCTCGTTGGCCAGATAAAGGGAGGTCCTCGCAGCCTTCCTCCCGCGGACCAGCTGGTCTTTCCGAGTGCTTTCAAAGATGCCTCGCGAAACTTCTTGACTGTGAGTATTCGTCCCTTTCGCTTTCTGTTTACATGTCTTATATTTTATTAAATTTTTTTGTTTCTGATCCGCGCGTTCGCTGAGCGTTTCAGGCTGGCGGCAGCTTTAATTTCCTCATCGAGAAATACGACTCGGAGCTTAAGAGGGTGTATGCCGAGTCGGGCCAAGCCCGAAAGAAGGTCGAGGATGGGAAAAAGCGGATCGAGTCGTTGAAAGCTTCCGTAAAGCGGGCTGAGGCGGAGAAGGAGGAAGCCCTTCGTCGTGCGGAGGTCAATGCGATGCGGGCTGAGGATATTTCGAGCAGGTTTAAATCCATGAGGGATGCGGCTGCTAAGGTCGAGAAGGAGAAGGCCGCCTTGTTCTTGGATAAGTTCCGGCTGGAGCGCGAGAAGGCTGAACTTATCGAGGCGCACGCTAAGGAAGCTGCTCGCTTGAGAGAGTCCCGAGTTTTTGAAGTTACCAAAGAGCGAGCTAGGGTGACTTCCGTGATGTGCACCAAAATGTTCATCAAAATGGAACGGATCCGCAATCGGGAGGCTTCTTTTGAAGTGTTCGACGACGCTCGGCTGCGTTACAGTCAGGCGTTTGGTACTCGGAAATGCCTCGAGCTCCTACAGAAGAGGGGAGATCCGATCCCGCAAGAGAGAATCGAGTACTTTCGCAAAAAGGAAGAGCATTGGTTTGCTGAAGCCCAGCGATTGGATGTGGGTCCATTGACGGAGCCCGACGTGGAAGTATCTCCGCTAAACCTAGAGTCGGAG
This sequence comes from Eruca vesicaria subsp. sativa, assembly GCA_932364175.1. NCBI lineage: Eukaryota > Viridiplantae > Streptophyta > Magnoliopsida > Brassicales > Brassicaceae > Eruca > Eruca vesicaria. The sequence goes on along the minus strand of CAKOAT010141820.1, from coordinate 920,075 downwards.
TTCGTCGATCAGGACCTGCTTGACATGCTCGTGGCGGACTTCGAGAAGGAACTTGCTGAGGGTCCGCATGGTTCCAACGTAAACCTGATAAGTCCGGCGGCCGCCGCTCGCCTCCGTACTCCAAGACATTCGGTAGAGGGCGATAACGAGGAAGCCGAAGTATCCGCCTCGGGGTCGTCAGGGGACGCTGGCTGCTCCGGTTCGGGAGGCTCGAGACGCAAGGGAGACAGCGTTGATAGTGATAAAGCGAGGCCTAACCCAGTAAGCCCGGAAGAGCAAGGTAAACAAGCGGACGTTTCGCCGAGAGCCGGGGCAGGGGACGAGCAAGCCGAGAAGTGAAGATGGCGTATCTGCCTTTTACTCTATGTTATCCTTTTGTGTTGCTTTTGTAAGATGTTAATATTTTGACGCATTCGGACGCGTGTGTTGTTTTTTTTTTTATCTTGGTTGGCTTAATCTCAAACAATGGTTCCCGAGTATCTTTGTTATTATTTTTCGTTAGTTAACTCCAATTTAAATTATCGAACACTGATCGAGCGACAGGTCGGACGTTCGGCTTCGAGGCCGAATTCCTGATTACTGATCGCCGGTTCGAAGTAATTCAAGTTTTGGGTACTTAGTTTTTACTCGGGACGAATTGCTGGAGATGTACCGTCGACCGCTCAAAGTAACTAGTCGGTTGTCGAGTTAGGTCGGTCAATACTCGTACGCTGCTTCGGACGATCGATATCGAACTCGACCGTGTGCAAGTGAGAGTCGGTGTTTTATCCTCGAGGGTTAAGGTTTTCGATATGTCATAAAGTTGTTCTGCCGAGTGTTTGGGTGGCCGTTCCCTCCTCGGGTACAATTATGAATACGAAAATAACCGTCTGTCCAATGTAGCATCGTCGGGCTCGTCTGATCAGGACTCGCTCGTGCCTACTGGGTTGGTAAGTATTCCTGCGCAGTCCGTCGCTCGAGTTAGCGAGGGCGCGAATATTACCGAGATCCCGGGTGTAGGGAATTACACCCGGCGACCAGTTTGGACTTTTTGGAAGGTTATGGCTGAACCCGGTTGGGCTGCCTACGTACCTCGGGGGAGGATCAAGCCATTCGTAGTTCGTTGGGATGAACAGAAGTGGCCGGAAGGCGCATCTACTCGGGGGTTTGGTTAGTGGAAGTGGCTGAGAAGCGCATCTACTCGGGTTTTTTTTTTTGGATCGGGGTGCATCTACTCGGTGTTATAGCGACGGAGATGCATGGAGTTCCACGCTCGAGGCACGGCTTTCCCTTTAGAAGTTTCCAATCGGTAAACGCCGGGTTTAATTACCTGGTTGATCGTGTAAGGACCTTCCCAGTTAGCTCCCAGTTTGCCGGCATTTAGCTCTTTGGTATTCTCGAAGACTTTACGCAGAACGAGATCGCCCACAGCGAGAGGTCGGGAGCGAACTTTCTTGTTGTAGTAGCTCTCGATCTGTTGTTGGTAGTTCTGTATACGTAGTAAGGCCTGCTCGCGTCGTTCTTCGATCGTGTCCAGGGCATCCAGTAACATTGTCTGGTTGAGATCGTCTGCTTGGGGCATTTTGCTGCGACGTAGGCTGGCAACATTGACTTCGGCAGGTGCCATTGCTTCGACCCCGTAAGCCAGCGAGAATGGGGTTGCTTTTGTTGCGCCCCGAGGGGTAGTACGGTGCGACCATAGTACTCCATCCAGCTCGTCAGCCCAGCAACCCTTCTTAAGGTCGAGTCGTTTCTTGATGCCGTCAATGATGGCTTTGTTGGAGGATTCGGCCTNAGGCTGGCAACATTGACTTCGGCAGGTGCCATTGCTTCGACCCCGTAAGCCAGCGAGAATGGGGTTGCTTTTGTTGCGCCCCGAGGGGTAGTACGGTGCGACCATAGTACTCCATCCAGCTCGTCAGCCCAGCAACCCTTCTTAAGGTCGAGTCGTTTCTTGATGCCGTCAATGATGGCTTTGTTGGAGGATTCGGCCTAACCGTTGCTCTGCGGGTATCGAGGAGTCGAGGTGTTGAGGCGGATTCGCCATTTGTCGCAGAATTCGCGGAAGTGTTGGGAGATGAATTGAGAGCCGTTGTCTGTCACTATTTCGTAGGGCAGACCGTGTCGGTAGATGATATTCCGCCAAACGAATCTCTGGACTTCCTTATCGGTAATTCTTGTGTAGGCCTCGGCTTCAATCCATTTGGTGAAGTAGTCGGTGAGGACAAGGATGAAACGTCTCTGTCGCGAACTCGGCATTGGGCCGATTATATCCATTCCCCAACGCATGAACGGATATGGGGCGGTCATGGTGCGGAGCATTTCGGTTGGGGAGTGGATCGTCGGCGCATGCCGTTGGCACTTGTCGCATCGTGAGGCGTAAGATATGCAGTCGGCTGTCATAGTCGGCCAATAGAAGCCGAGGTTTTTGATCTTGTTCGCGAGTGCCCGGCCCCCGGAGTGATTTCCTGCTGCGCCTTCGTGCGTCTCGGCCATCACTAAATGCGTTTCTTCGCCATGGATGCATCGAAGCAAAACTCTGTTCGCGGCGACTCGGTGCAGACGATCATCGAGTAGCACGTAACATGTACTCTTCGCTTTGAGTCGTCGTGCTTTCCATTTATCGCAAGGCAGCGTGCCGTCCCGAAGGAAGTTGTGTAGCTCGGTCCGCCAATCCGGAACCGGGTCACTTATTTCGTTTGCGGGATGAGGCTCCGAGAGGGTTGAGTCATCGTCATGCGGACTTGCGGTGGGCAGATCTTCCATCGCGCGTGAGGAGGCTCGTGTGCGTACGGCTGCGACGGTACAACCGACGGCTGGATCGATGCTTGGTGCTTCGAGTCGATGGATGGGTATTGTGCGCTTTACTTGGTCTCGTATCTTGCTTCCTAAGGCGGCTAGGGCGTCGGCGCAGACGTTTTCGCCTCGCGGGACTTTGGTGAGTTCGAAGAATTCGAATTCCCGAGAGAGGTCTTTGACCAGCTGGAGATACGCGTCCATGCGTGCGTTCCGAGTGTCGTACTCACCGCTGAATTGACTCGTCACTAGCTGAGAATCGGAATAGGCACTGAGTCGTTTCGCGTTGACTGCTTTTGCCAATCGAAGGCCTGCGATCAAAGATTCGTACTCGGCCTCGTTGTTCGAGGCCGGGAACCCAAAACTGAAAGATTGCCGAATTAGCTCACCCGTTGGAGATTGGAGCTGTACGCCGGCTCCGGATCCTTGGTTGGTAGCCGATCCGTCGACATGGAGTATCCAATTTCCTTTGGGTAGCGCGAGCTCCTGAACGAGTTCTTCTTCGAGGTTTTTGGGTAGCTCGATGATAAAGTCCGCTAAAACTTGAGATTTGGCGGCGGGGCGTCCTTTGAACACAACGTCATGCTCGCTTAATTCGATTGCCCATTTGGACAGTCGACCCGATTGGTTGGTGTTTTGCATGACTGTCCGCAGTGGATAGTTTGTTAGAACTTCGACCGTGTGGGATTGGAAATATGGTCGGAGTTTGCGTGCGGAGGTGATGACCGCGAGGGCCATCTTTTCAAGAGTCGGATAGCGCATCTCGGGTTCGGTCATACGTTTGCTGGTATAGAATATCGGCTTTTGTTCTCCGCGATCGTCCTTGATTAGAACACTGCTAACTGCGGTTGTGGATACGGCGATGTATAGGGAGAGGATATCACCGGACTCGGGTTTCGAAAGTACCGGGGGCGTGGTGAGGTACTGTTTCAGCTGTGCGAACGCTGCTTCGCAGTTCTCGTCCCAGATGAAACGCTTGTTCCCTCGAAGGAGTTCGTAGAACGGAAGGCATTTATCTGTTGACCGGGATATGAATCTATTTAAGGCTGCAATACGGCCGGTTAGACGTTGGACTTCGCGGCTGTTTCTTGGGCTGGGAAGGTCGAGAATTGCCGAGATCTGCTTTGGATTGGCTTCGATTCCTCTTTGTGTCACGATGTATCCGAGGAATTCGCCAGAGGTAACCCCGAATGTGCACTTTGCCGGGTTTAATTTCATGCCGTACTCGTTTAAGGTGCGGAAACATGCCGCGAGGTGCCCCGGGTGATCGGCTGCGCGGGACGATTTCACCAGCATGTCGTCAATATAGACTTCCATTGTGCGGCCGAGGTCGTCCGCGAAAATTTTGTTGACGAGACGCTGGTAGGTCGCGCCCGCGTTCTTTAGTCCGAAAGGCATGACCTTATAGCAGTATGTTCCTCTGTCTGTAATGAATGCGGTTTTCTCTCGGTCGTCGGGATGCATGGAGATTTGATTGTAACCTGAGAATGCGTCCATGAATGTTAACAGTTCGTTTCCGGCAGTCGATTCAACTAGGCGATCGATGTGGGGAAGTGGGAAACTGTCCTTCGGGCAGGCCTTGTTGAGGTCGGTGAAATCGACGCAGACACGCCATTTGCCGTTCTTCTTTTTGACGACGACCGGGTTGGCTAACCACTCGGGGTACCGAACTTCCGTAATGGAGCCGGCTGCGAGTAGCCGTTCGACCTCGTCATTTACCGCCTTAGATCGTTCGGGTCCCAGTTTTCGCCTCTTCTGCCTGATGGGTTTGAAAGTTGGGTCGACGTTCAGCTGGTGTGTGGTGATTGAGGGGTCGATCCCCTTCATATCTGATGTCTCCCAAGCAAAGGTCGACTGATTGGTTCGCAAGAACTCGACGATATCTCGCTTCATTGCATCCGGTAGGTATGCGCCTACCCGAACCACCTTACTCGGATCGCTGTCATCAAGCAGAACTTCCTGGATCTCCTCTTTCTGGGGATAGATTTTGTGTATTGGTTTGGCGGTTACATTATTCACTCGGCGTGAACTTTGCTTGATGTTTGCTACGAGAAACGCGCGAGCTGCTTCCTGATCGCCGCGAAGCGTGCGGATGCTGCCGTCGTTGCCTGGGAACTTGACGCACTGATGGTAGGTGGATGAGATCGCTTTCATCGAATGCAGCCAAGGCGTTCCGAGTATCACATGATACGGGGCACTCGTACCGATTATAGAGAATTTGACAGTTCGCGCTATTCCCCCGGCATACACCGGAAGACGAATAGTGCCGAGCATGTCTTCGGATGCGCCATTGAATCTGGTCAGGGAGCGAGTTGAAGGCTTGATTAGTCGGAGATCGACTCCCATCTTCTCGAGGGTGTTGTAGAAAATTAAGTCCACGGAACTACCCGTGTCAATGAGGACTTTAGTTACTTCGCAGTCGGCGATTCCTACCTCGATTAACAGTGGATCGTTGTGAGGCATGTGTACCCCGCGGGCATCTTCGGCGGAGAACGTGATTCGAGGCTCGTCTGAGGGCTGCACATGCCGGCCTCCGGAGGATTTCGCGCGTTTGTGGTCGGTTTGTACGGAACGTACTGACTCATCGTAGGGCGGTGATCCTCCCATGATAAAATTTAGCCGAGTGCTTGCTCCCGAATGCGGATTGGACTTGACGAGTATCGTATCTAAATGCTTGCGTAGATCAAGTTGCTTCGATTGGTTAAGCGTTTCCCGGAGATCTTTCTTAGCGGAGTTGAGTTTATCCCGGAGGTCGACAGCTTCCGCTTCTGGCGAGATTCGGCGGGTTTTGCAACGATTTATGGTATCTCGGAGATCGTGGGAGACATCCGGCGTGCGGGCCAGGCGTCGCGTGGTAAGGAGCGTACGTAAGTCGCGGGATTCGTTCTCGTCGTCGGATGATGACTCGGGGCCGGTGAGTATGACCTGGATCCTCTTCCTATTTTTTGGTTGTTCCTCCTCCGGGGGCGGTTCGTCGCGATCACGGGGCTCGGTTTTTTCCTCAGGTTTTGATGCGTCTTCTTTTGCCTTGCTAGGCGTGCTGGATGGTTTCTGCCCTCTTTTATCCTTGTTCTTGCTCCAGCTATTATTTCCTTTCGGACGCGGCTTCGGAGGATCTGTTGGGATTTCACCACGGGAGTATTTTCCGAACAATATCTCCTTGAGCTGCTTGCAATCCTTCGAGTCGTGCGCCCTGGATTTGTGGTAGGAGCAATATGGTTTGCGCTCGTCGGTGTCAGGTTTTTGGGACGTTGGTTCGCCCGATGCATCGTCCTCCTTTCAGTTATAGTGATTCCATCCTTTGGCGCGAACTACAACCGTCGAGTCGGAGATGGCGTCCTCGTCTACCATGTAGACGAAACTTTTCTTCTTGGACTGTTTTTCGTCCGCCGAGTGTTGTCTCGGCTCCTGCTTTGAATCGGAGGTCTTGCTCGGTGCAGGTTTGCTCGCGTGTTGTTTACTTATCATCGCCTTGGTGTCTTCTTCCATTCGGATGAAATTGTTCGAACGTGCGATGGCGTCTTGGAGTGAAGTCGTTGGGTTGCGATAGAGGTCTTCTCGGAATTTTGAGTGGATGTAAAGCGTGTTTTTCAGGGCGTCCACTGCGATGTTGTCGGGGACGTCTACCTTGGACACGACTTCCTTGAATTTCTCCATGAAGTCTCTCAGGGTCTGACCGTGCATCTGGGACAGCTTCCACAGATCGGAGGCGGTGGCTTTCTGGTTAGTGAACATGATGTAATGCTTCAAGAAGGCCGTAGAGAGGTCGCGAAAGGTGTCAATGGAGTTCTCCGGCAGGCGCGAGAACCAGTTCAGCGCGGCTCCTTCGAGACTCTCGACGAACCGCTGGCAAAAGCCGGCGTCGCGTTCGGCGTCGGTGAAGTTCGCTCGACCCATGGCGATGTTGAATGCTGTCATATGCTCCGATGGATCGTCAGTGCCGCCGAAAGTAGGCAGGCGGATTTTTTCCGTGATTCGTAGCCGAACGTCGGTAATGCGACGAGTGAAGGGTGTACGGAGGGCGGTCGCGAGAACTTTATCTATCTGTGGGGCCGCACTCGTCACGTGGTGAATCTGAGAGTGAATCTCCTGTAGAGCGAGTTTTACCTCGGCGATCTCCCGAATGGTTCGCAGATCTGGGTTGTCAGCCGGTTGAGCGGTGTCAACCGGTGTGTCAGTCGGCTGGATGGGTTGGTTCGCCGGAGTAGGAGTAGGGTTTGTGTTGAAGAGGAATCGGCGAGCCGTGGAGAGATTTCCGTCTGGGTTTGCGAGTGCGGCGGCGATGGCCGCAAGGTGCTCGTTAGTCGTTTTGTGAACCTCTTCTTGGTGAGCAAGGCGAGCCAAGACGGAATCCATGAGGGTTTCAGGGTTCTGAGCCGGTGGCGTTTCCTCCGTCTGCTCGTCGGCGGGAGGGGTTTCTTCGTTCATTCTTTTTACCACACTACTTTGTTATGTCCCACGGTGGGCGCCAACTGTTTGTACCGAGTTCGGTCGTGTATCAGTGAAATGAGTGACGGGACTCGTCGGTGGGTTATTACAAAGGTGCGAATCTAAATGAACCGGGTGAACAAGTTTTATTTATAAACGGGGAGAGTACAGAAAGAATCCCGGCGACCGGAAGCCGTGCCGAGATTCCGGTCGGAAAAGACAACGAAATAAATCTAGCTACTTGCTCTAGTCTATGCCGCCGTCTCCGTCTCTAATTTCGGATCCCCTTCTTGTGTTGCCTCTCTCCCCCTTTATAGCTCGAGCTCTTCGGTCTTAACCTAGGTCGCTCTCGGTTCATGGGCCTTCAGTATTGGGCCTGTCGTCGGCTCAATAACCCGCTTTCGTACTCGTACGGAAGCCACTCGGTTTTGACTTCAGTTGTTGCCGGGCCGAGTGTGGTTTCTCGTGGGCCTTGAAGGGCAGGTACGGCCCACCTCCAACAAAAGCTATGGATGGTAAGGTAAACATCCAATTCTTCACTCACTGTAGTATTATTTCATGGCCTTTGATATGAAATCGATCTGATCTTGGATAAGATAAATTAATTCAGGGAATGGAGGGTCGATGCATTTTTAAGAAGGATGCGTGTTTCTACGGTGAGTATGGGATCGTTGGTGCTCAGATTCCGTTGGGGTGTGGTTTGGCGTTTGCGCAGAAGTATGGGAAGGAGGAGTTTGTGAGTTTTGTTTTGTATGGTGATGGTGCTGCTAATCAGGGTCAGTTGTTTGAGATGTGATGATGTGATTCCTGAATTTCATTTTTTCAAACATTTGATTAAACAAGAATTTTTTTTGTTAACACAAGTAAAAGTAGAGTTTCATATTCTGGTTTTTCAGTTTCCATGGACATGCAGCAGAGAAAGATCAAGAAGAGGGAAGAAGAAGATAACAATAATCAATTGACACTACAAAAAGAAGAACAAAAACCAGAAGAAGTGATGTCTGGGAGGAAGATCAAAGCAGATAACTGTTAGAGGAGTGTTAGTGAGTAAAGTGATCGGAGTTATGTTCAGTGTGATAGCTCAGAAGCTTAATCTAACGACAGGGATTGTTCCACATTTCAACAGCTCTGCAGCTTTCCTGGCTTTTGTCTTCGTCAAGACATGGACTAAGATTCTAACAAGTATGCTGTACGTAAAGCTAGTGGATAATTCTTTAGGAAAGAACTACAAAGCTAGTAGTGTCTGAGATTTTTGAATATTAGATCCAATTGCAATGTTTAAGATGTAATCGCCTCCTTATACTTAGATGAAGATGTTTTGTGTTGTCTGAATTTTGGATTTGGATTTTGACAGGCTAAACTAATTGAAGCTCAGCTTGATGAGCAGATGCATTCATATCTCAGACTTGTTTCCACAAAGTCAGATGGTGCAGAGAGTGATCTTGAAGCTGGGATTGACTTGTGTTTCCTTCAAGAAGAAGATAAACGTAAAAGAACAAGTGCCAAGCTTTGCAAGTTGTCTTTGCTTTTGGTTTCTCTTACCATTTCACCTAAAAGAACAAGATTTTTTTTGTGTTAACATTTTTCTTCCAATCATTCAACTTATAGAAAAAAAAAAAATAAGAACCTCAATGAGATTCTCCCATTGGACTGAAAATTTTAATTACACAAACATAGGTTCTAAATTTATCAAATCATAAAATTAACTATTAATTTATTTATTAGAACCCTTAATGAGTTCTTACCAATGTTGTTGCTCTAATATACTATTAACCATAACAATTAATATTCTTATTAACGATAAATGAGCAGGGAAGACAGGATTTGGTATACACATTTATTCATCAATCTAACAAGAATCATTAGTTCTCATCATAGTAGTTTTGCAGAATCTGTGTTCTCACAGACACAGGAATGGTCACGTTATGCACAGAGTCACTCCAAATCAAGTTTCCAAAATAGAATCCAGTGTTGATTTTGTGTGTGGTCGAGATTCCAACCATGAAGGATAAACTTTTGGTTTTAAAGTTAAACACTAGTGTGTCAGGCGTCACAACCACTTGAACCCCAAGTGGTGGCTCGACCAAGACTTTGTAAACCGAGTCAACCAGTCCAACATTAGTGACGGTTCTGGTGAGATTGACATCCTCTTTAAGGTTTGGAATTGTGATTGAAGGCAAGTTGACATCAAGAACAGAAGGTTTAGGGTTTGAACAGACTGTTACTTGTCCGACAAGCTGAGTGATAGATGAGTCGTTGTAACCGGCCGAGCATAAGTAGAGAATGTAGTCTTTTGGGCCCATGTCGTATATGAGACCTGGCTCTGCAGCTTTCTCAGGGTTCACAAGGCCTCCACCGTAATCAAACGGATCAGCTACTTTGCGAGAGTACCCTTCTGCAAAAATCTGCTCGCCAAATGGATCTGTTCTCCAAGCTACAAAGCAATTAAAGAACACTTAAATTGAAAGAGCACTATTATTTTTTCTTAATGTCTAGAGGTTCTCGACCGAAGGCCTGTACAGGCCCTAAAGGACCACTGTGTTTTGGCGTTTAGTATGGAAAAAAAAAAGAACCTGTAGTAACAATAGCTGATCTAAAGGCAGCAGGAGACCAATCAGGATGCATAGCTTTGAGAAGGGCAACAACTCCTGAAATAACTGGAGCAGCCATAGATGTTCCCGCAAGAATATCAAAACCTCCAGCACTAGAGTTGGAATCTGGAGATGTAGCAGCTACTATGCTCACTCCTGGTGCACCTATGTCGGGCTGCGTTGCCAAGAAAATGATTGGTAACCTCGAATACAGAAAATCTGATGGGTTGAAAGGAGTATTCATGCATACCTTTAATATTGCAGGAGAGATAGAGTTAGGCCCTCTTGATGAGAAGGTTGCCACCTTTGTCCCCACAGGTTGTCCTACCATTGTTCTAGAAGGCTGTATCTTCGCAACAGGTGACCTGCACAACCAAAATATACTTACAAAATTCATGAAGTTCCTTACAGTTTTGTGCCATGGATTCTCAGGGTAAAAAGTTTCTCTTTTTTTTTTTTGAAACTTTGATTACTTATTCAAAGTTACATACCCAGTGGAGCGTATGTAGAGAAGTATATCCGTCCCAAGCTCGTAATCAATGGCTACACAGGGGAAATCATCTCTACATGGAGTGAGATTGTAACCTGGATTTCTTGCAATGATCACGCCAAGACCACCGGCTGCCTTCACATTAGAGGCAGCTCTTGATACAGCAGTGAAGAGTGTTGCTGTTGTGAAACACAACACAACTTTTCCTCTCATTGTACCGTTTGGGTTGAGATTAAGGCGCTCACAGACACTGCAAAATGTTTCAGACATATTCAGAGAAGTAACATAAACTGACTGGTGCTGTTTCATTGAAACGTTGCACGTATGTCTAAACAAGATGTTACCCGCTAAAGGTCACATTGCTGCTGTGCCATGGATTCTCAGGGTAAACCAAACTGGTGAAGCCAATTTCTGGACCTGTGAACAGTGCTTGACCCTGCATTAACAGTTTAAAATCTCATAATGATCATCAAAACCGTTGAATAGCTCAAAAACAGATGTCTGCTTTACCAGTATGACATTGTTGTTCCCAAGCGTAATAGGTGTGGGAAAGGACCGGTCCAGAGTGGTTGCAGCAACTGTTATGACCCAAGGAGCTGTGTTTAACACGGTCTGAGCCGCTGGGCCAGAGTTCCCTCCTGCACAAACAACTATGATGCCCTTTGCTGCTGCATGGAACGCTCCAGTTGCAATCCTATCACGCAGATCAGTCTCAGGATACAGAGGAACTTGAGCGCCGAGAGAGAGTGACAAAACATCAACACCATCATGCATAGCTTCATCCATGGCTTTCAATATGTCAGAAGATGAACAAGCCACCGCACCTAACTGATCCACATACCAACAAGCCTTGTATATTGCTATGCGAGCGCGAGGTGCTCCACCTCTCAAGTTTCCTCCAGCGAGTCCCTTGTAGCTTATGTTGGGGACAAATGAACCGCCTGCAATAGAGGCTACGTGTGTTCCATGGCCAATAAAGTCTCTAGCAGAGATATAGTCACGTGATCCTGTGGAGTTGAATCCTTCGTTTTCAGCAAGAAACCCGTTGATAAAGTACTTGGCTCCTATGAGCTTTCTATTGCAATTTGTTGATATGAAGTTTTCTCCTAGTTCACATCCTCCTTTCCAATGGCTAGGTATTGGTCCAACACCATTGTCATTAAGCGATTCAGACTCAGGCCACACTCCTACAACAACACAAAACCTCAATTCCCTGTGAGCATAATTAAAGGAATCAAAAAGAACAGAAACTAGTTATACCCGAGTCAATAAAGCCGATGATCACTTGGTCACCCATGTTTGTATCATTGAGAAGATTCTTCGGGTTGCCAACAGAAAGACCTAAGTAGTCCCAAGTCCTAGTAGTCGCAAGTTCGTAGAAACTATCCGGTATGACATGAACAACATCAGGTGATTCTGTTTCCAGAAAGAAAGTGCATCAGTAATGAAAACATTCAGCAGCTGGTAAAGTAATCTTAGATTACATTATGAAGCCAAAGCGAGAAGCGAGCCTGTGAATACCAGCAATTTTATTGGCTTGTGACTCGGTAAGCTTAGCAGCAAAGCCTGAAAAGCCATGCCGGTAACTATGAACCATTGAATCATGTGCTTCCACTTCACTGTATGACACAAATATATATACGAAACCATTTGTAACAGCTCCAGACATATAACTAGACTTGAATTACTAATTAACTATGTTTCTTTTGCTTTGTACCTTCCAAGAAGTGACGACAACATCAGGTGATGAGATTCTGTGACAAGCTTGGGATCATCATGCTGCTTCTCACCCAGATACACTATATGAACCTGTAAGATTATCATAACACAACCAAAACTTGGTCATAACCTATTATGTACAGTATGATTAAGGAAAATTACTTAACTTACCTTGCTCTCAGCAACAGCTCGTGTGATATTCAAAACTACTATCAGATTAAGCACCACAGCAACTAATAATCTAGAATTCAGCATTTTAAGTATAGAAGACTGTTTCATTATTCTTAATCTACTTGGACATTAATTAAGGAAGTACCAAGCATTTATAATAGAAATACAGAATAGATGTCTTCTCCTCCAAGAATGTGTTACGTTTGTTCCTTGTTTACCATAAGTCACACAGAAAATAGTGTTTCGTTTTTTTCATTCTGCTTGAAGACTTCTCAAAAGTAAACGCATTTTTATAAAGAAACGTGTTTAAGTTTTAGTCCGACTAATTTATTGGTCCAACTCAATTATTCGTTTATGTAGCCAATAATAATGCTTTGTTTTCATGGAATTTTCAACAAATGTAAAATAGATAGCAGTGATTTGATTAGAACAAACGCGATCGATCAACAAAGAAAACTAGATTAAAGTTTGCGGTTGGTGTTGAATCTGAGTTTTGTACGGTCGATTGACTAGAAAACTAAACTCGATTTGTGGGTTCTTCGAAGGCGTTTTATTAATCAGAGTTGATATCAAGAGGAGATTACAGAAAGATTCGAGAAAAGAACAAAGGTCGGAGCTTTATGAAAGTCCGACCAGATTACAAGGAGGTTCGATTGATCGTAAAACCCTAAACCTTNGAAAACTAAACTCGATTTGTGGGTTCTTCGAAGGCGTTTTATTAATCAGAGTTGATATCAAGAGGAGATTACAGAAAGATTCGAGAAAAGAACAAAGGTCGGAGCTTTATGAAAGTCCGACCAGATTACAAGGAGGTTCGATTGATCGTAAAACCCTAAACCTTGCCGTCAGAGTTCTTGTAGTAATTTGCGGATCCCCTTTTCTTTCTCTGCTCTCGTCCTTTTATACTCCGAGTTCTTTTCTTTTCGCTTCGTTCGCCCTAAAGCTCGACTTGACGGCCCAAGATCGAGCTCGCGCTTAATGGGCTTTCGAGCTAGCAGTCATTCGTGGAACCCGGTTTAAATCGACCTAATCAGCCGGTTACCCAAGTAAACCGGCTTGTTGAGCTCCGGGACGAACGAGCTGGTCGCTCGATTTTTCCGGTTTGATCCCTGGTCTTCGGTCGTACTTCAATCAAACCGATCGTAAATGGGCTGAAGCCTGTTATTCGATGGGCCTTGTGGAGGGTGTTCAATCCCTCTCCAACAGTAAGCCCCCCCCGCAGTTTGTTTGCAAGAAGCTCGATTTCTTGGAAGCGGGGTATGAACGAGTGGCTTTGAGAATGACAAGCTGGAGTCCGATCGAGTACGTATTCCCACAAGTTTGGTCACTCTTTTTCTTGGAGAATTCGGTTTGTACGCCCATCCTTCGTTTGACTTTCGGGGACCGGGAGGTCAAATACGCGTTCCCACGGGGACGGTCGTTCGTCGAGATCAACGGTTCGACTCTAATCGAAAGTCGTACCGTTTGCAGACTTCCTCTTCTAAGCAAAAGAATAACTGCTCCAGCAGAGATTAATGGGTTTCTTGAGGCCCATTAGGTTTAGGATGACTTCTCTTATAAAAGAGATAACTTCCTCTCATTTTTTATTGCTCTCCATTACAAGGTATTTCTCTATCTCTCCCCCTCTCTCTCTTTCTCCATCTTCTTTCTCTCTTTTTTTTTGTTGCCGGCCGCCGGATCTTTGATTCCGGTGGGGATATTGTTATTTTTTTTTTGATTTCTCCCGGAGATTCGTTCTGGCCGACCGATCGATGGGTGAACTCAAGGAGAAGTTGACTTCGTCGGAGAAAGGGAAAGGGAGCAGATCTGCGCCAAGTCCCCCGCGAGAAGCGCCGCTCGGCTCGAAGCTGTTGAGCTCGGCGGCTAGGGCTCGCCGCGATGTCCCGACTGACGCCGCCTGCGCTAATTTCGCTCGGGTGGAAGGGACTGACGGCTCTACTCGCGGGGACGGAGATGGGCAGTGTTCGATTGGCGGTTCGGAGGAGGGCGATGCGAAGGAGGTGGGAGACGCCTCCTCGGCGGGAAGCGATGTCGATCGTCCTCCGGTTGGTGTCGATGAGGCGCGGCGACCAGTTATGGAGGGAGGTAGAGCGACGGGGCAAAGGGATGCCGGCCGACTGCCGGTCGATTCTATCACCGCTCAACGATCGATTCCTTACTACTATCATAGGAATGGGGTGATTGAGCAGCTCCCGGACATTCCTTTAGATCGGGTTCGACCGTCCGTGGTAGAAGGGCAGGATTGGGGCGACGTCTCGCCGTCATGGTGCACTGAAGAGGGAGTTGCTCGATTGCTCAGGGGTCGTAGAGCTTATGGTGTTATGTTTGTCGTTCCGCGCCCCGATCAACGGCCTTGGACTCCTCCCTTTGGTTTTCATTGCGTTTATGAGTCTTTCTTTGAGAAAGACGCCAAACTATGGTTTCCCATTCCTCGTTTGATTACTTCTTATTGTGCGCGTTGAGATGTTCCTATGTCTCAATTGATGAATGGGGTAATTAGGATGGCTGTTGCTCTGATGGTAATGGCAGCTGAGGTGGATCTTCCGATGAGCGTCCGGGTTTTTGAGGAATTGACACAGATTCAACCGAAACCTTTTGACTTGTATGCGTTGCAGATGCGTGCAGGCTTGCACATTTTAGCTGGTCATCCGTCGAAAACGACGCATTGGCAGCGCTCGTACTTCTATATTAAAGCCGATGAGGCTGCTTTCGAGGAACCGCCTGATGACCGTTCTCGCACTTTATGGAACTACCGCATCGGTAGTTACACGTTCCTGGGGTCGAACTAATTGATCTTTTTGATCCGTTGTTTGACTTTCGTTTCTTGGTTTTTATTTTGCAGTTGGTCATCCAAACATCATCGACTATCCCGAGCCTTTTTGGGAGGTCGTGACGAAGATTGCTGTGCTTGATCGGAGCGAGTGGGACGATTTCGACCGGAGGAGGATTCGCAATCAGCGTGATCGGATTTCGAAGGGTAATTTTTCTTTCTCCCTCCTTNATCCGTTGTTTGACTTTCGTTTCTTGGTTTTTATTTTGCAGTTGGTCATCCAAACATCATCGACTATCCCGAGCCTTTTTGGGAGGTCGTGACGAAGATTGCTGTGCTTGATCGGAGCGAGTGGGACGATTTCGACCGGAGGAGGATTCGCAATCAGCGTGATCGGATTTCGAAGGGTAATTTTTCTTTCTCCCTCCTTCTTTTTCTTCTTTTTTTTTTTATTTTTCCGGTCGATCGATCCTTTGCTATTTCGTCGCCCTTGCCGGCCGACCGATCGTTTGATTTGTGCATTTTGGCTTGATCGTTCACTTTTTCTGTTTCAGTTGATTGGGCGTCTGATATTCCTTGTGAGGATCCTAAAGGGAAAAGAAGGTTGCCGCTTCCAATGATGGGAAAAATTCCGCGAGTATATCCTAATTTCAGTGAGCTCTTGGATACCCAGCTGGGTGATGAGAGTTTCGATCCTGCTGCAGCTTTGGAGGCGGAGAACGAGAGGGCCAAAGGTTCACGCAATGAGGAAGATGATCCTCCGGTAGAAGATTCAGCGGTAGATGAGGCGGTTAACCGCGATGTTGATGTTGTTTCAAAGAAGAAAAGGAAGAAGAGTAGGTCGTCTAAAAGAACGAAGCCCGACTCTCCGGAGATGGAAGTTGCCGCAGATGAAGTTGTTCATGAGGGTCCTTCAGATGATGCCACCGAAGGGAATCATGAGGTCGTGGAGGCAACGGGCTCGATTGGCGAGGATCGCACTGATCCGTCAGCAGCGAAGAAGAAGAAGAAGAGGCCGATCGATGATCGTCCTAGCGACTCCGGGAGTAAGCGGTCGAAGGATGATGACGGACGACCTGCCCCTCCTCCTAAGGAAGTTGTAGTGCCAGTCTCTCGTAACCTTCCTTGGGGTGGATCGGGTCCACCAAACGGGAAGCCTCCGTTGGCCCAATCGGAGCGTTGGAGCTTTCATCACAAGGATGACACGGCTTTTGTCAACGATGAGGGGGCGTGCGCTGAGTTATCCCGCCATATCCGGGGTGGCTCACGCGAAATGCCGGAAGTTGGCGATCTTGCATTCCCACGATCGTTTGCTGAGTCGGCCCGCGCGGATGCCGTGGTATGATCTGTTTTATTATTACTTTTTTTCTGCTTCTCCTTTTCTCTTCTCTTTTTTTTTTTAGTTCTATCGATCGCCCTCCCTTTATGTGTTTCGATCGTCCTCCTTTATATATATTTTTTTGTGATAACCAACGTAGTCTTTGTTTTGTAGGCCTCTGCTCGTAAGAACTTCCTTGTCCTCGAGTGTGAGCTTGCTATGCGGAGAATGGCCTTGGATCTTAGGAAGGCCGAGGCAACAATCAAAACGCAAAATGTGGAGTTGGAGAAGGCCCGGAAGAGTGCTTTGGAGAGGGCGAAGGAGATGGCTGTGGAGAGGAGCCGGATCCAGCGCGAGCGTAAGCAAGCTGTCGAGAGGGCCGATGGTCTTGAGGAGGATTTGGAGAACGCTCGAACTAAAATCGCGCAGCTGGAGCGTGAGAAGGTCGAGGAGGCCGAGAAGCATAGGAGATTGGTGGATTTCATGAAGCAGTGTCGCATTCGTGAGGTTACATCTGAGAGAGGCCGTCTCATGACAGCCGCTGCCGCGCGCTTCAACAAATTTCGGAAGTACATGGCTGACCGAGACAAGCTTGAGACAAAGCTCTTTTTCCATGCTCAGGCTTTGGGGACTTTGCAGTCATTGGATGTGCTAGAGAAGCGAGGTCAGCAAATTCCACAGAGGATGAGGGATACTTTGACATTTAACGAGAAGAAGTTCAAGCGGGAGGTTGAGGAGGCCGATGTTGAGGAAATCACGGAGCGAGATCTCTCTTTATCTCCTCCCCATTCCGGACCGTTTCAGGGCCTTGATCAGTTCGGGACGAACTTGGGGTTGGTCGACTCTACGACTGCGGTCTCCCTTCGTTCCCCAACTTCCATCGTTGAGACTATTGCCGCTGTTTCGGATTCACGTGGTGCCGTCCGTTCGATCGATGCTGATGCAGGAGGAGCGCCAAACGAAGTTTCTGGAATTGGCGAGGAGGTTCCAGTTGGGGAGACGGGAGGCGCTGCCGAGGGAGTGAAGGTTTCTGCCGAGCGACCGGTCGCCGATCCGGTTGAGCCGAGCGCTTGACTCGTCTGTTGTTGTTGTTTTACTTTCATCTTTCGTTTTGTGTTTTTGGTCTTTCGGCCCTTTGATTGATGCACTTTCTGGATTTGGTTACGCTTTGTTGCGGTTTGTTGTTGTTGTCTTTATGCTTCACGTTGAACTTCTCGGACTAAGTTTTTTTTTTATATTCAGTGCCTTCGCTTTCCCGTTTCGTTCTTGAGAATATCCCATGACGATCGATTGCCCCATGGTCGAAAATTGATCGGCCGGCTCCTTCAGCGTTAGATGGGCGATTGATCGTCATCCTCACTCTGACCTCCATTGGTTTTATTATCGGATGGACGATCGATCGACCTCCTTTAGCATCAGAGGGTGATCGATTTTGTTAAAGGTCGATTGTCGATTATGCGGTAATCGACCTGCCATTCCTAAGTGTTTATTACCACTTGAGTGGGACGCTCATCTCTCGAGGGGGGGGTTCGTGACGATCGATTGCCACATGGTCGGAAATCGATCGGCCAGCTTCCGCTGGGCGTTTTGAGTAACTTCCTTCCTAACTCGAGAGAAAGGCACCGCGACGATCTCCTTCAGCATCGGATGGGCGATTGATCGTCATCCTCACTTCGACCACCATTGGTTTTATCATTGGATGGGCGATTGATCGATCTCCTTCAGCATCGGAGGGCGATCGATTTTTGTTAGAGGTCGATTTAAGCGCGATCTCGATTGTCGATTACACGGTAGTCGCCCGGCCATCCTTAAATGTTTATTTACCACTTGAATTGGCACTTGACCGAGCGATTGATATCCCAGTTGTGCGTGATGCGATCGTATGCCCGGTTTGCAGAGACGCATTCTCGGTTGAATTACGATTCGATGGTCCGTTGTTGGAGAGGGATTAATCTGTTAGAGAAGTCTTGGCGTTTGTTCGTCTAATCAGCGAAATGGATTTGAACATTGTCTTCGCGATCATTGTAGTCGAATTGAGATGATGTGGAGTCATTCACTTGACATGATCGAAAAATTTCGCGCGGAAAGCCTCGTGCTGGCTATCGTTTTTTTTTTTTGTTTTTAGTTTGGATTATAGCTGGACCTCGTGAGAGGCTGCCTACGTACCCAAAGAGAGGGATCAAGCCATTCGTAGTTCGATTTGGCCGAGCGATGGATCATTTGCCTTTCCGGGAAAGGGCAAATGTGATATCGATCGCTCGGTCTTCTTTTTTTTTTTTTTTTTTTTTTTTTGTGTGGCGTTCTATCGCCAGTTTTGACTTACGAATAATATTTACGGAGATTCGAGGCATTCCAAGATCGTGGCAATCGCTCTCCCGAAGATGTTTCCAATCGATA
>CAKOAT010141820.1:811283-898340 GCA_932364175.1 Eruca vesicaria subsp. sativa | reverse complement strand
CGGGGATCTCGATCTGTGTCACCACCTTCTTGAATTTTTCCATGAAATCCTTAAGGCTTTCGGAGGCCGATTGCGACATCTTCCACAAGTCTGCTGAGGTCGTTTCTTGTCGAGTGAACATAATGTAGTGTTTCAGAAACTGCGCCGAGAGGTCGTGGAAGTTATCGATCGACCCTTCGGTCAGTCGCGAGAACCAGGTTAACGCCAGTCCGGAGAGGCTTTCGATGAAAAGTTGGCAGAAGCCCTCATCTTTCTCCTCGTCGGAGAAGTTCGTCCTGCCCATCGCTATGTTGAACGCTGTCACATGGTCCGTCGGATCTGTTTCGCCGGCGTATGTCGGGAGACGGAGCTTGTTAATTTTCTTGATTTTGGTATCCGTAATCCGCTTCGTGAATGGGTTCTTTAGCGTGGTAGCGAGGACGCGTTCGATTTCTGGGGCGGACGTTGTGACATGGTGTATCTTAGAGTGAATGTCTTTCATCTATTTTCTCAACTCCTCGATCTGGGACTTGGTGGCTGCGTCCAGTCCGTCGGTCGTTTGACCGGTAAGGTCGGTTTCATTAGCCGCACCACCAACTGTATCCGCACGACCGACTGCAGGACCGGCTCCGGCGGGCGTCGGGTTCGTTGAGGTGAAAAGTAGTCGACGTCTCGCCGTTTCCGTGTCTCCGGCGTCACCGTCTGTCGCGGCAAGAGCAGCAGCAAGTGTGGTCAATCGCTCGTTCATGACTCTGTTGGTTTCCTCTTGCCGTTGGAGTTGGTTCATGATGCGCTGCATCATGTCGTCGGCCGCCGGAGTCACAGCGACTGGTCCCTGCGCCGGTGCGTCGTCGGTTTGAGGGTCGTCAGGAGGCATACTGATTTCGTTAACGCTACTTCGTAAGGCCCCACGGTGGGCGCCAAATGTTGAATCTGAGTTTTGTACGGTCGATTGACTAGAAAACTAAACTCGATTTGTGGGTTCTTCGAAGGCGTTTTATTAATCAGAGTTGATATCAAGAGGAGATTACAGAAAGATTCGAGAAAAGAACAAAGATCGGAGCTTTATGAAAGTCCGACCAGATTACAAGGAGGTTCGATTGATCGTAAAACCCTAAACCTTGCCGTCAGAGTTCTTGTAGTAATTTGCGGATCCCCTTTTCTTTCTCTGCTCTCGTCCTTTTATACTCCGAGTTCTTTTCTTTTCGCTTCGTTCGCCCTAAAGCTCGACTTGACGGCCCAAGATCGAGCTCGCGCTTAATGGGCTTTCGAGCTAGCAGTCATTCGTGGAACCCGGTTTAAATCAACCTAATCAGCCGGTTACCCAAGTAAACCGGCTTGTTGAGCTCCGGGACGAACGAGCTGGTCGCTCGATTTTTCCGGTTTGATCCCTGGTCTTCGGTCGTACTTCAATCAAACCGATCGTAAATGGGCTGAAGCCTGTTATTCGATGGGCCTTGTGGAGGGTGTTCAATCCCTCTCCAACAGTTGGTTGTGATTGTTACCATTTTACGACAATCATAAAAAATGTTATAAATCGGTCCCGACAACTCCAAAACTCTTAAAATTAAAAAGTGATTTCTATTAGCGATTGTGTGGATAATTAAATAGAAAATATTTTCTAACAATATGTCAAAAAATTTAAATTGTAATATTTATAAAAAATTGAATCAAGAATATTCAATATAATTTTTAAAATTAATATATATACACACATATATAAACCAAACAATATTTTTAAAGTTCTAATATAATTTTCAAAAATAACTTAATTGAAAATATAACTTGCATTTAAACTAAAACAATAAATAAATAAACATATTATTGTTATTAGTTATATTGTATTAATATGTATTATAATGTGTTAATTATATGGGTTATTTATTATTATAATCAACCAGTCATAAATATCTTGTAAATGCACCAATTTCTAATTGCAATGTCAGTTGTACAGTTTAATAACATTTGTAACCGCAAACACCTTAATCCAAAAACTCCCGCAACCGCACCTACAACCGCTATATTTCAATTAGTCAGGCCTTAGAAAGAGACTACACCTCAACTATTTAATGGTTTCAAAGTATATACTCTAAATGTTTCATATTATTGCCGTTGTATAATAAAAAATATATAAAATAAGTATTGTTTTACAGTTTCATTGAAAAAATTATTAATTTTATATGCTATATGATTCTTTATATTCTCAATATTAATTGTTGATTGAAATATGGTTAGATGTATAGTGAATAATGTTTTCATGTAAAACTATATAAAATATTTTTTTTTAGTTTGTATATACAAATTTAAAACGACACTTAAAATAAAACATAAGGAGTATTAGTTTCTGTGTATTAGTTTGGCACCATGAGTGAAATCTCGGGCACGACTGTGTAGGACTAAGTAGAGGCCTGGTTTCCTATGTTTTCAATACAGGTTTTGGGTTTTCTAAAGCATAAATTTAACTTCACTCGAATATTTAAAATTGGTTCAGGTTTACTCGAGTTCATTTCAGATGTGGTAATAAAACACTAAATTTTTCTCCGAACTTCAAAAGCATGAAATAAATTTTCGAATTCAAAACTTTTATTTAATAAATTGTATCATTTTTAACATGCAAAGTCAAAAAATTGAGCTTTTGTCTATATTTAAGTGTCTTTATTTTCGACATCTCATATTAAATTTTTATTACGCGGAATAATATTGTAGATGAAAAAATCTTATCTGGTAAAAATTAGAATTTATGTACATAATTTTTATTTTTAATCTTTTCCATTTATTTTTTTTCATATCATTTATTTTAATTATAAAGCTAAAAGGAGGGAAAAAATTTAGCTTTGAAAATAATATTCAAAATTAATATGTGAAATGATTAAGAGAAATATTATTTCTAGTTTTATTATTGTGGTAAAATTTTAATTTTTAATAGACTGTGAACATTATTTTTTTAAAATTATTTTTTATTTTAAATATATTCATTATTTAGATTTCTGTAAAGTAACTTTTAAGGCGAAATGGAAAAATACATTTACAGTATATTATTCTCTCACATATATTATACACCATAAATATAATTTAAAACTAAACTTTCGTATTCTAATTTTGATAAATTTCATTCGTTGAATAAATATTATATTTTGGCATAAATATATATCATATATAGTTTTCTATAATATTTTATATTTTCTGGAATATCATGTCCATAAAAATAATAATATGCAAAATTCAAGTTAGGATAATTCTTTTACTTACCCTGTCCCATATTAGTTAGTACATAACTGAAAGTGAAATGGGATAACTCATTTTCAACGTGTGTCTTACTTGATAAATATTTCTATAAAGTAATTTTGAAAAATAAATCATCAATACTATTAAAAAATAAGTAATATTTATCTACTTGCAAGTAGTTTATGATGGACCATAACATTTATTTAATTTTCTATTTATTTTCCTACAACTTACTTAGTTATTATTAAGGGAAATTTGCCAAATATGACTCAAAACTTGGTTTTAAATTCAAAAGTAAATCCAAACATGAATCAAATGCAAAAGTAACCTAACAAGCTATTAAAATTACAACCAGCCCCTTGTGAACAAACAAAAAACTCAATTTTTTTTTACCTTTCTAACCCCCGTAACTATTCTATCCAGACTAATATAGTTATTCTTAAAAATAATTGAAAAAATTTGTAAAAAATATTTAGATAAGTGAAAAATTGAAATCATGTTATTAACACCAGTTTTAAGAGATATAAATTAAGATAGAACAAAATTTAATTATTTTTAACATAGATGAGTGAAAGTAGTGAGTCATGATCTTCTTTGGTTTAGGGTTTGTCAACATATGTTGTAGTTTTGTATGTGTTTCTTAGGGTTAGATTTTTGAAAACATAAATGTTTTTTGAAAAATTTAAAATTTACCTAAGTGTGTTTATTTCTGTGTATAGTAAACACTATTTAAGTATAATTTGATTTTATAACGTGGTTATTTAGTTAATTTAGTCAATTTAGTTTAGGGTTTAGGGTCTGGACGACTGAAATATCAGTCGTCTGGAAAATAATTTTACACAGACGACTTATTCCCGCCTAAAATTTTAAAAAAATTTATTTTCCCGCTTGAATAATTTAAACCAGACAACTTACTTGTAAGTCTTCTGGACGACTTACTTGTAAGTCTTCTGGACGACTTACTTGTAAGTCTTCTGGCTGGACGACTTACTTGTAAGTCATCTACAAAGTCTTCTATTTTAGTTTCCCGCTAGAAATATTTTAGTTTCCGGCTAAAATTATTAAAGTCTCCTAGACGACTTACATTTCAGTCATCTGAATCAAAAATTAATTATTTTTTTGTTTCTCTATATAAAGAAAAATTTACACATTCTCTCTCCTCCTCTCAAATGTCTGCAACAAAAATGTAATGTTCATCTTTCTAGAACTCTCCAACCTCTTTATAATCTCTTTGAACTTATAAACACCAAACTTTATATCAATTTATTGTTTTTGTCTCATGTCTTTCTCATTAATTTATCTTTTTTTTTGTAGGTTTTCATCACATGATTCTCATATTCCACATATTTAAAGATATATCTATTAACTTTATATGAATTTTTTTGTTTTGTCTCATGTTTTCTCACTAATCTATCTTTTTTTTGCAGATTTTTAATCAAATGGTTCTCATCTTCATTTGGATATGTATGTTGTGTGTTCTATAAAAGTATAAATATCTAATCTTTCACTCATTTTCTGTGTGTTTTAAGCCATTTGAATGTTTTTTGATATGCAGGTTTTTCAGATATGAGCTTGAAATGCAGGTTTTTCAGATCTGGAAGACTTCTGGGATGACTTACCTGGAAGTCGTCTGGACTTCCTGTGAGTCATCTGGAATTCCTGTAAGTCATCTGGAATTCTTGTAAGTCATCTGGAATTCTTGTAAGTCGTCTGGAAGTTGTCTGGACTGCATGAAAGTTTTTTGACGCTGTCTTCTTTCATATCAAGTGGAGTCCAAGCTTATATTTGTAAAGGAATGATCTATTATAGTTTTGTAAAATCAGTTCCCAAGATGTAAAATATGTGCTAACAATGTGTTTACACATTTACAAATCAATGAAATAATAGACTTCGATAGCTTTTTTCATCTTTTGGATCTCCCATATGCAATAATAAATCACAATGGCCTTCTGCTCATCTTAATAAACAAGAATGTTGGTAGCCTCGTATTGATACAACATTTTAAGAAGCATTTTAACCTTTCTTCCAACAAATCATCATTGGTGTTAAAGCATATTACATGTTTTACAAGGTTGTGTTGAAAAACTTAGTCANATCTCCCATATGCAATAATAAATCACAATGGCCTTCTGCTCATCTTAATAAACAAGAATGTTGGTAGCCTCGTATTGATACAACATTTTAAGAAGCATTTTAACCTTTCTTCCAACAAATCATCATTGGTGTTAAAGCATATTACATGTTTTACAAGGTTGTGTTGAAAAACTTAGTCAAATTTAGTAAAATTAAGGGATAAAAAAATATTTTGAAAATATGAGATTTACATATCATGAAGTTATTTAACACTTTTAAAAGTACAAGTAATTTAAAAAATATTTTTATCACTCTATTCAACCAAGAAAACTTAGTAAAATTCACAGAAGATCAAACATTACTCGATGTGACTGGATTATCTCATAAAGCCTGGACGACGTAGCAGAAGAGTAATAATTAAGTCGTCTGGAAAGTCATCTAGCTGGAAGACTTTCCAGCTAGACTTAATTATTAGTCATCTGAGAAGACTAACACATATTCTTAATACATACTCATAAAGCCTGGACGACTTAGTAGAAGACTTATAATTAAGTCTTCTTGAAATTCATCTAGCTGGAAGACTTTCCAGATGGCTTAATTATTAGTCATCTAAGAAGACTAACACAAATTCATACATACTCATAAAGCCTGGACGAATTTATAGAAGACTAATAATTAAGTCATCTGGAAAGTCTTCTTGAATAAGCTTTTGTATGGACGACTTTACTTATCTTAGACGACTTTAGAATAAGTCGTCTGACTGGACGACTTTAAATTAAGTCTTCTTGAAAAAATTAAAATTAAAGTTTTATTGTTCAATTACAAAACTAACCTAAGACGACTTATCCGTAAGTCGTCTAGATTAAATAAAATATTAAAATTTTTACTTTCCCGGAGACGACTTACTGGTAAGTCATCCAGGAAAAGTCAAATATCTGACACAATTCGGCCAAATGCAAAACTAGCTCATTTTTCCTAGATGACTTACTTATAAGTCCTCCAGATTTTTTTTTTTTTTTAACATACAAAACTGGAAGACTTAGAAGTAAGTCGTCCAGCTGGACAACTTAGAAGTAAGTCGTCCAGCTCATCCAGAAGACTTACGAGTAAGTCTTCTACGCGAACAGATTTGGAAAAATTTTCAATTTCATACCTTAAACTAGGTGAGATGACTTCCTTATCACACAAAGTCTTCTCCAACCACCTAAAATATCAAATGAAAGTAACCCACCAAGAATTGTATTTTTAAATAGCTCTATCAACCATAAAAAAATTTGAATCAAAAGCTTGGGTTTTTTGTATGAATATTGAGACAAAGTGAAAGAGATGTTGTTTTTAGTTCATAACAATTGAGAAAGAGAGAGTGTAAATCGACTTTAGGTGCATTAAGAGCTTCAAATTGGTTGTTCATGGTAGTTAGGGTATTGATGACAATGACAATCTTGTAAATACTTGAAGATGATGAGGTTGAGAGAGTAAAAAAACATTTTTTTAAAAAAAAAAGAAAAAAATGTAATGGCATTTTCGTAAATAATGTGAATAGATGAGGTGAATAAGACAAACCAAAAGTCAAAAAACAAGAAAGGTTAGTTTTGTGTTTGACTTTGAGTTTTGAGTCAAAATTGCAAAAATTCCTATTATTAAATATATACTATATCTAACAAATTAATATTTTCAAAATACGATATCCAAATCTATTCTTAAATATATTTTCCTAAGATTAGATTTTGATATTATCTTTTAATATCTTTTATTAAAATTTAAATATACATTTCTTTTTGATATTTACTTTTTAAATAATAAAGTCATAATTCATATTAACTATAATTAAAAATTAATATTAATTCATTTTTAATTTATATAATAATAAATAAAATTTCTTTAAATATTTATATAAACATAATTTTTACTAATGATTAAATTATCTCACCAAGTAATAAATATAAAGTAACTTAATCCATTGGGGAATTTTCCAAATATGACTCAAAACTTGATTTTAAATGCAAAACTAACCTAAAAGCCTTGTGAAATTACAGCCAATCCCTTATGACCAAAAAAAAATCAGGATTCATTTTTAAGAATATAAACCCGGAAAGTCTTCTAAGTTTCTGTAAGTCTTCTAGAAGACTTCCAGAAAGTTTTCTCGTATAGTATATCTTCAAAATAATTTATAAATTTTATGAAAAATATTTCGTTGGATGAAAAATTGAAATCATTTAATTATAAACATTTGTAAATGATATAAATTAAGATACACTAAAACTTAATTATATTTAACAAAGATAGAGAATGTAGTGAGTCATAGTATTCTTTGGTTTAGGGTTTGGTAACATATGTTGTAGTATTGTATGTTTTTTTAAGGTTATTGGAAGCTTAACATTTTGTTTGAAAAATTAAATTTTGACATATATGTATTTAGTTTTATATGTATTAAACACTTTTTAAGTTGAAATTTAACTTAAATGAAGTATTTATTTAGTTAATTAATTTTATGATTTATATTTCGAGTCTAGACGACTTCCAGGAAGTCTTCTGATGAATGGTATTTATGGGCTAGACGACTTCCATGAAGTTTTCTGATGAATAGTATTTACGGTTTACAAGACTTTCCTGAAAGTCTTTTGAATCAAAAATATCTGACATAAATAGAAAATTTTGTCTCCATATATAAAGAAAATTTTACACATCATTTCTCTTCCTTTCAAATGGTTGCAACAAAAATGTAATATTTTTCTAAAACTCCCTAAGCTCTCTCTCTAATCTCTTTAAAATTTGAGAACACTAAACTTTATATCAATTTCTCTTCTTTTTTTTTTCTCATGTCTTTCTCACTAGCTTATTTTGTTTTCGCAGATTTTTAATCACATGGTTCTCATATTCCACTCCTTTAAAAGTAGATCTATAAATTTTAGATATGTATTTTTTTCATGTTCTATAAAGGTAGATCTATCTAATATTTCCCTCATTTTCTTTGTTTTTAAACCATTTGAACGTTTTTGAATATTCAGATTTTTCAGATCTAGGTTTTGATATGCATGTTTTTCAGATATGGAAGATACTTTGGAAGACTCTTCTTAGAAGTCTTCGAATATATAATGCGCTAGAAGACTTCCTGTAAGTCTTCTGACGTAGTCTTCTTTCATGTCTCCTCTTACATAACAGATCTGAGCGTTTTGGTAAGTTTTGATGACTGTTTTTTTTTTAATTTAGTAATCTCTTGTTGCATAAAGCTCTTACCTTTTTTCCAAACTAAAATTCTCCAACCGCTCTCTAATCTCCTTAAACATAAAAACATTAAACTTTATATCAAATTTTTCATTTTTCTCATGTCTTTTTACTAATGTTTTTTTTTTGCAAGTTTTTATCACATGGTTCTCAACTTCCACTCCTTTAAAAGTATATCTAATTTTGTTGGATATGTATTTTTGTGTGTGTGTTTTAAGGTAGATATATCTCATCTTCCACTTATTTTGTCTTTTTGAAGCCATTTGAACAGTTTTGGATTTGCAGGTTTTTCAGATCTAATTCCGACTTTGGAAGACTTATGAGAAGTATTCTAACATATAATGCGTTAGAAGACTTCTTCTCCAATATCAAATGGAGTCCAAGCTTGTCTTTGTGGAGAAATGATCTATAATAATTTTTTTTTATGGTCTGTTTTGTGATTTGTATGTGTACTCTTTAATTGTGAACTTTTGTAAATTTGAATTAATATTAATGAAAAATATGGTAAATATGTTTATTTTCCACAATATTATCTTGCCAAAATTACGTGACATTATTGAAGTTATTGATACAACTTAGAAAACACAATAACACAAACAATTCAAATTTATTATAATCAAGGGAGAAAACTTCTCAAGAAAACTTAGTCAAATTCACAAAATATCAAACATTACAGAAGTTCAAAGATAGAACACTTTCACTAGTAGTCTTCTGGGAAGTCTCCTCGGAACACTTAAATTTAAAGCAGGAAATTGAAACATACACGGTAAATTTAAGTGGAATTTAAATTTAAACGAGAAACTCAAAATTTTAAGTGAAAATTAAAATTTCAAATTTCATGAAAGTTAAAAAGTATATCTTATGATCAACGAAGACACATTAAACCATATGACGTGATATTTTTGAAGTTATTTAACACTAAAATTAAAAAAAATATATATATCTTAAACTTACTTAACAAATTTTAAGAAACTAACATAGTAGTCTTCTCGAATAGCTAAAAATTTCAATTAACATGAATGTTGGTAACCTCATAAATATCACCAATTAATTTATTAATTTCATTCAATAGTCCTAGTAATGACTAATATACATGAATTAACAAGAAAATATTAGAAGTTTTACAGTTTTAGAGAAAATGAAAGTTTATTAAACACTAACGTTGATGACTTCCAAAAACGTCGTCTGGCAAACTTATAGAAGGTTTCCCATATAGGTCATTTTTGTAATGGAAAATTTACAAAGGAAGACTTCCAAAGAAGTTTACTCTACAACAAACTTCTTTGGAAGTCTTCCTTTGTTAATATTGGCTTACTTTTGTTAACAAAAAAACTCAAAATTACTAGAGAAGACTTCCATGTAAGTCGTCTAGGGTAAACAAGTTAGTTTTGCATTTGAATCGATTGTGTCAAAAATTTGACTTTTCACAGACAATTTACAAATTTTAGTTAGACGACTTCCATGTAAGTCTTTTCAGGTTACTTTTGTAATTGAAAAATAAAATTTAAATATTTAATTTTATTTGGACAACTTACACGTAAGTCTTCTGGTAGACGACTTACACGGAAATCTTCTGTAATAACCAAGGTTTGACCAGAATCTCAGAATAAAATCCTAGACAACTTCCGTGTAAGCCGTCATTGCGAAGGCTTCCATGTAAATCGTCTAGATAAAATTAAATATTAAGTTTTATTTTTCAATTACAAAACCAACCTGAAACGATTTACATGGAAATAATTTTGAAGTTTTAGTTTTGCATTTCACACAATCCGGTCAAATGCAAAACTAACTTGTTTATCCTAGACAACTTACCGGGGGGTCTTCTCTGTTATTTTGAGATTTTTTTTTGTTAACAAAGAAAAGTGGAAGACTTCCATAGAATCCGTCTCTAAAACACATATAAAAGTCAATTACAAAACTAACTTCTGCATTGACCAGAAGACTTTTGTGTAAGTCTTATGCTACCATAAGACCTTACAAATAATTCTTCTAATGGACAGATCTAGAAAAAAATTGATTTCATAGATTCAACCAACGAGATAAATTTTTTAGCACACAAAAGTCTTCTCCAAGCACACAGAAACTTAAACGAAAGCGACTCACCAAGAATCGTAAGGTTGAAGGGTTCTATGAACCATAAAAATTTTAGAATTAAAATCTTGGTTTTTTTGGATGAATATAGAGAGAAAGTGAAAGCGATGTTGTTTTTATTTGATAAGAAATGAGAAAGAGGGAGTGTAAATTTATTTTAAGTGTCTTCAGAGCTTCAAATTGGTTATTCATGGTGGTTGTGTATTGATAGCAATGACAATATTATAAATACTTGAAGAAGATGGGGATAAGAGAGTAGGATACTCATTTTCAAAACAAAAAAAAAACGTAATGGCATTTTTCCTGAATAATCCAAACTTATGGAGCGAATAAGGCAAATGAAAATTCCAAAAAAAAAAATCATAGGTTAATTTTATGTTCGACTTTGAGTTTTGAGTCATATTTTCAAATAACCCTAATCCATTTATTAACTATTTTATAAATTATAAAATAATAGAATAAAATATGTTCATGAATTAGAAAACATATTTCAACTTATTAAAAATATTAAAGTATGATATATAAACTATAAATAATTTCATAAGATAATATGTATATTTAAATTAAAATAGAAAAAATAATTTAATATATTTATCAAGTATGAGAAGACTTGAATGAAAATAGTTATTTTGTATAATAATAATGAAAAAGTATAATAATAATAATAATATAATTTTTGACCGATATAAGTAATTCAAAAAATTTGTACTATAATTTAAAGTTTTAAAATATAATTAAAATTGATACGTGGCAAGTAAATGAATTATCCTATTTTTATAAAATTATATGCATGTAAATTTCAATTTTATTAAATATACTTTAAAAATTCTCTTATAAAAAGGATACATCTGTACAAGATTTCTAATTGTCAATAAATAAGGTTTTGAATAAAAATTCATTTCATGCTTTAAAGTTCGGTCAAAATCTAATAATAAACATTATTATAAGATATAATGAAAATATATAACAAAATGAAATTAATAAACATTAAATATCTAATATAAATCTTGAAATTAAATTATAATTTTAAAATAAACCAAAAACAAAACATCAAAAAAAAAACTAATCACATGTGAACGATAATAGTTAACAAATAAATAACTAAGTAATTATATTTATTTCAAATATAAATCACTAAATTGTTATAACCGTATACAAAAAGCTGATGCTCATATCTATTTCTACCTTAGTATGCATTCTCTTAAATATTGATACATTAAGTTTACAACAAAATGATAAATTAGTTAAATTAATTTGACTAAAAAATTGTATGGCTAACTGTAAAATTAGAGTATCACATTCATAATATATCCACCATTCATCTAAACATTCATAAATTATAATACTTTAAATATAAAATTTAAGTCAAATTTTATTACATAATGGGTCACCTATAGGTTTAACCGAAAGCTGAGTCCCATGTTTTAGCGATTTTTAACGAGTCTTATAAAAATTTTAAATAACGAGTTTTCTACAAAAAAAGTAAATTGGATTACATATAGAATCATTGGTTTTGTCGGTTTAATTACAAGTCCGATTTGTCTTTCAAAACAATGAATATAACACTTCACGTGTAAAATTTAAATATAGATACATAATCAAAAATACAACTTTATATCATATAAATTTAAATCGAAAATAATCCCGCACTTTAAAAACATGGATCAAAATCTAATCTATACCATTAAAGTAGGATTCTGCCATTAGTTTTTGAGTTATTTACAAAGGAATGCATTAACATTTAATTCTAATAGAATTATTATTTATTTCAACTGAAACAGAATGTTCCCTATATTTATGCTAAGTAATATTTCCATATTTTATGAAAGATAATAATTTTCCCTTTCTCTGTAATTTTTTTTTTCTCTATTTAATTTGAATATCATTTTTTCGTGCGCATAATATTAGTTAACGTTCAAATATGAATATATACATGAAAGTGTTTTTACAAATTATTTATTGTGTCATTTGTACATAATATTTATATTTCAGTTTAGAGTATTCAAAAATACTTTAAAACTTATGATAGGATTAAATATTAGATCTAAAAAATAAAAATTATCATAGGTCATTAATAACAAAAAAGAAACTAATATTGTCATATCAATAATTTTTTATTATTATTTTTCAATTTCTTTGAATGATATAATAAAATTTTCATCAAATTCTTAATTTCAAGTTTTTAATTTTATATATAATTCAAACGTATGAATTATTTAATCAAAATTTTTGAACTATAAGCAATTTTTTTTTGGATTTTTAATAGATTATCAGATATCACATCATCGATTAATAGCATATTTTTTTTAGATTATTATTGGGTTTTATCGGATTATTAGTTAACAAAAGTTGATGGATCTATCGGTTTAACCATGGGTTGAGGTTTGATATAACTACACTGCTTAAATATCAAACCTTATAAATTGTAATAAAACATTTTTTAAATAATAATAAAAAAATTTTAAATTCATGTTATAAATTAAATTAATTTTATTAGAATTTTTTAAAAAATATTCTCGCGCTTTTACAGCACAGATCAAATCTAGTTTTATCTATTAAAACATAAGTCATGATATCTTTCATTTGTAATTTTCTGAACATCCCTTATAAATTTTACTGTGAAATTACTTACATAATAATATCTTAACAATACATCTAAACAAGATCTGCATTTAGCATATTTAATAATTTAGAATAAACATTTTGTTCATGTGCTTATTACTAAAACTACCATCTAATTTAAAACTAACTTTGATCTTCGTTAAAATATTTTGTTGGATAATATGTAGACCGAAGAAATAATACTTCTAAAATTCATGAGTTTTTACGAGAAACAAACATAATTAAGGATTATTTACGTTAAAATTCCAATAATGAATCCAAATCTAATAAATAAATTAGAAAGGCTTTTATTATTTTCAGACCATTGCATGTCTTGATAAATCAGAAGGATTATAATTGGGAATTTGTTTCTAAAATAACTCATTTTTATTTTTTATCACAAAATAGTCCAAAATAAGAAAATGATTAAAAACTTTTATTAAAGAGGCAAAAAAATATTCTACCTCTTGCTTTATAAATATATAAATATAAATACATAACAATTTTTTTATAGTTTTGTATTATATGTTTACAAATTCAAAATTTCGTTTTTTTTTTGAATTTTTAAAAATTTCCATTTGGAATTCAAAAATGCCTTTTAAAGCTACAAAAATTATTCTAAATTGTTTCATATTTTTTATTTTTATAAATTTTAAACTCCACCTCTTAAATCAAATTCCATTAATTAGTTAATCCTAAGGGTATAAATATATATTTACCTTCTAAAAAAAAACTCTTTTAATATTTTTGTGAAACTAAACTAAAAATGTTATTCTAACAAATTTCTCTAATTTTTTTAACCTTAAATGAGCTGTTTTTTCCTTCTTCTTTTTTGACCAAAAAAGGCTTTTTCCATGATTCATTTTGTGTTTCGGTTAACAATTTGGTCCTATTTTGTCACCACCCGACCGACGCCGGTTCACGAACATGCAATCCACTTTTTGAATTTCGAATTGTGCCCTGCATGCTTACCCACTCCGCCGAACTCGTAAGTTACTATAACACCCTTGCTCTCCCTACAAAAAACAAACATTATTTACCACAAATCTCATAATGAAATTGAAATCATTAACGTCGTGATTCTATCTTCCCTCTTTGATATGACTGACAAATTATTAAAATGCATGCATTTGTCTGTTTATGTTAGTTTTTCCAGACAATTGATTTAAATCTATTTAGTGTCTTGTTTGAGTTATAAAAGTTACGTGGGTTTTAATTTATTGTATTTTACGAATAAATACGAAAGAAGAAAAAGACTATTGATTACGAAGACAGTATACTAAAAACAAACAAAATGTTTGTGTGTATATAAGTCCCATGTGGGCTCCATCCATTGTCACTAAATAGTGGTTTTCTTTAGGATAAATATACATAATGTACAGAAAATAACTGAAAACTGTAACTTTGACAAAATAAAAGTTTTATCTTTTTCATATGGAAAGGTCACTTTTCTCCACAAGATAAAACTTTTTTTTTTTGTAATCTAATGCGAAAGAGAATACATTCCAAAACCATAATGTGGTAGCCCTAAAATTAAAAATGAATTTTCTTTCCCTTGATGATAATATTCATTAATCAATGTTAAAGACAATTCCATTGTCTATGAATAATGTAGCATATTATGTTGGATACAATATAAAATCAACCGCTTTCTTATATGTTTCTTTGGTTCAAAGTTATGTATACCTTAGCCGAAATGAATATGAAACTTTATAATAATGTGATTATCTGTAGATTCAACACATAATCCCGTTCAAACGATGGTAGTGGTTCTAATCATGATAAATTATTAATTTATAATCAAGTTTGGTGGAACCATATGGTATAAAGTTATGGATATAATAGTTGATATACATATCTTTATTATATTAGTCTTTGCATCAAGAGACCTAGATCTATTATCTGAAGACTAGTACCGTCGCGCCCCTAAAGCTATTTATCAAATTATCACCCTCAGTTTTTATCTCGTAGAACAGTTTAATTCTCTGTTCTAAAAATCAGCCGCCTAATCGTCTAGGCGGCCACCTAGACGCTAGGCGACCCTCTTCCACCCCGATTTATATCAAATTACCGTAGAAAATCAGTTGTCTCATTTTAATCCGCTTAGACCGCCTAGATGACCGCCTAATCTATTTTTTTTTGCTTTTTTTTTTTTTATTTTTTATTTTTTAATAATATTTTCATCTATTTTTTTTGATCTAAAATTTAATAAATTATAATTTTGATGAAATTATATCATCTTAACTTCATATATTCTATTTGTGTGTGTTTATAAGATTCTAAACATGAAAATATATTAATGTTATACACAATTAAAAATTAACATATCTTATAACATATCAAATAGTCTAAAAATTCCGCCCCGTATAATCCCCCATTTTCTCTCTAGGCGCTAGGCCTAACTAAACCACCTGACTAGCGCCTAGCGCGTTCTCAAACATGGGTTTAATTTAGGTAAGAAAAAGTGGTTAAGATCCACAACATGAAGCAAACACTACAAGAAAACTAAGAAGTTACCACAAAATTTTATTAAGAAAATAATTTCTCGTAAATTTACTACGAAATTACTTCGAAGTTACGAGGAAACAATTTTTCCTCGTACAGGTACGAGAAAAATATTTCCTCGTAACACCGTAGTAACGTTGCGAGGAAATTACGTGGCAATAGTACATTTCCTCGTAAGTCCGTAGTAAGTCAGTTTCCTCGTAAAGTCTTAGTAAAGTATTACTACGAAATTAAGAATAACAAATTTGTTACTACGAAATTAGAAGGAACTGGATAGGAAATATGGAATTTAAATCAAAAACGTGTTTTGTACCTACATTTCCTAGCAATTTCCTAGTTAATGCTCAGATTCAAAAATTTTTATAAATACCACAATTGTTAATCATTTGAAACACACCAAAAAATAATCAGCTATAAGCTTGATCAAACAAAAAAAAAATGTCCGGTCAGGGAAATATTTTCGAGTTGCGGAAATGGATGTATTCACACAAAGATAATAACGGGAGGGTGACGAAAGAATATCTCGAAGGGTTGGAGACGTTTATGCATCAAGCAGATTCTACACCACTCACGCAGGAAAGTGGTAAAATGTTCTGTCCTTGTCGAAATGCTGCAATACAAAATTAGGCCATAGTGAAAATGTTTGGAAGTATTTAATAAATAGAGGTTTCATGCCATATTATTATATTTGGTATCAACATGGAGAAGACGATGCTAGTTGTAGGAATGAATGTAGCAGTAGTAATATCAATTTTTAGGTTGAATCGGTTAATCATTTGCGTAATGAAAATAGCTATCATCACCAAGAGGAACAAATGGTAGATTGTGATAGGGTTCATGATATGGTAGGTGATGCATTTGTAACTCATGATGATGATGAAGTTGAAGAACCTAACTTAGATGCAAAAAAGTTTTATGAAATGTTAGATGCTGCGAATGAGCCAATTTACAGTGGTTGTAGAGAAGGTCTGTCTAAATTGTCGTTGACTGCTAGAATGATGAGTATTAAAACCTATCACAATCTACCTCAAAATTGTATGGATGCATGGACATACTTGTTTAAAGAGTATTTGCCAGAAGACAATGTGTATGCTGAATCTTATTATCAGATTCAGAAATTGATATATAGTCTTGGGTTACCGTCGGAGATGATAGACGTTTGAATCGACAGGTGCATGATTTACTGGGGAGATGATGAGAAGTTAGAAGAATGTCGATTTTGTAAGAAGCCACGATTCAAACTGCAAGGTCGAGGGCGTAACAGGGTACCGTACCAAAGGATGAGGTACCTACCAATCACAGACAGATTAA
Source organism: Eruca vesicaria subsp. sativa (assembly GCA_932364175.1). Classification (NCBI taxonomy): domain Eukaryota; kingdom Viridiplantae; phylum Streptophyta; class Magnoliopsida; order Brassicales; family Brassicaceae; genus Eruca; species Eruca vesicaria. The sequence goes on along the minus strand of CAKOAT010141820.1, from coordinate 881,330 downwards.
AAAGATTGTACCAATCTGAGGAGACTGCTGGACGGATGAGATGGCACGCCGAGCATACTCAGACGGATGGAGAGATGACTCATCCATCAGATGCAAGAGCCTGGAAACATTTTAACAATGTACATCCACATTTCGCTAGCAACAGTCGGAATGTGTATCTTGGATTATGCACTGATGGATTTAGTCCATTTGGAATGTCTGCGAGACAATATTCATTGTGGCCGGTCTTTCTTACAACGTATAACCTGCCACCGGAGATGTGCATGCGACGAGAGTTTATATTCATGAGCATATTAATACCTGGTCCAAAACATCCAAAAAGATATCTCGTTGTTTTTCTACAACCACTGATAAAAGAGTTGAAAGATTTGTGGTCAACATGGGTGAGGACATATGATTGTTCAACGAAAACAAATTTTACGATGCGAGCGATGCTTTTGTGGACCATAAGTGACTTTCCTGCATATGGTATGTTGTCTGGGTGGACTACACATGAGAGATTAGCTTGTCCATATTGTAATGGAATGACAGATGCGTTTCAATTGAAGCATGGTAGGAAGACTAGTTGGTTCGATTGTCACCGTTGATTTCTTCCTGTTTACCACCCATACCGAAGAAACAAGAAATTGTTCAGGCACAAAAGGGTTGTCAGAGACACTCCTCCTCCATATTTAACTGGAGAACAAATCGAAGCGCAAATCGATTACTACTGTGTTCTAGAAACAGTTCCTCGTGGTGGGAATTGGGATGTTCCCAGTAATATGCCTGATTCTTATGGTGTTCAGCACAATTGGCACAAAAAGAGTATATTTTGGGAATTGCCATATTGGAAAGATCTTCTTTTGCGCCACAACCTCGATGTGATGCATATAGAGAAGAAAATTTTTGAGAACATCATGAACACTATATTGAATGTCCCAGGGAAGACGAAAGACAACGTAAAATCAAGGTTGGACTTACCCGATATCTGCTCAAGGAGTGAGCTACATACAAAAAGCAATGAGCAAGTTCCAGTTCCAATATTCAGACTGTCATCAGAAAAAAAGTCTGCGTTGTTCAACTGGGTGGCTTCAGAAGTGATGTTCCCTGATGGGTATGTTTCAAATCTCTCAAGTTGTGTTGAGAAAGGGCAAAAGTTCTCCGGGATGAAGAGCCATGATTGTCATGTCTTTATGCAGCGACTATTTCCCTTTATGTTTGCGGAGCTACTACCGGCAAAAGTACATGAAGCACTTTCAGGTAATTAATTAATATAATACGATGACATGATTAATTTATTTCTATATATATATATATATATACTAATATGGATAATTTTTGTATTTGTATATATATAAGGAATTGAAGCATTTTTAGGGATCTGAGCACCCGCACTCTTAAAGTGGAAGTTGTCCAACGACTTCATGAAAACATCCCCCTCTTAATCTGCAACCTGGAGAAAATATTTCCGCCTACTTTTTTCCACGTCATGGAATACCTAGTTGTCCACCTCCCGTATGAGGCATTACTTCGTGGACCCGTGCATTATGGATGGATGTATCAGTGTGAAAGGGCCATGAAAACTTTGAAAGGAAAAGCCAAAAACCTAGCAAGAGTTGAAGGTTCTATTGTTGCGGCAAGTTTGACGGAAGAAACATCACATTTCACATCATACTACTTTGCACCGAAAGTACGTACAAGGAAATGAGCTCCAAGAAGATATGATGATGGTGGTGTCGTGCCGACATATATGGAAGACGATGTTCCAGACATCTTTTGTCAAATTGGACGATTGGGTGGGAAATTGAAAGAGGTTTGGTGGTCGACTGATGAAGACGTCCATAGTGCAGTTTGTAGATCCTGCTTCCGAGCGGATCTACAACGAGGTTGTTGCCCGAGTTGACGAACGCCAGACCCAGCTGACTCAGCAGACTGGGACTCCAGTCGTATTATCCACTCTTGAAGTGGATAAGATTTACGAGGAGGTAAATAATTTGTTTTTCTATTAATTTTTCTGATTTATTTTAATTTTTTTCTTAATGTTATTAATATTTTTATTTACAGGTCGCCCCTAGGAAAAAGGGGCGTATCGTCGGGATTGGTTCAGTTAACGATGTCCCTGCAGCGACATCGTCTTATCATCAGGAGCAGCACGATGTCAATGCTCAGCTACGCATGGAGTTGGCTTCGCTCACCGAGCATGTGACTTCTCTCACCGATGTCCTCGACATTTTAGCGGTTGGAAAACCGCAATTGGAGGAGAGGTTGCGTCAGAGACGGGAACGCGGAGGGATTCCAACCCAACAGCATCCACCATCACAGTCACAGCCGGCAACCAACTTTGGAGAGGAGCAGGATTTGGCGAGCCATGACGAGTTCGTTCGGCAATTTCACGACCAGCTTCCGTAGTTTTTTTTTTTTTTTTAATTGTATATTATGAATTTGAAAACTTAATTGTATATTATTTAGTTATTTATAAAATATTTTTTTATTTTTTATTTATAGTTAGATTTTTTATTTTTAAAAAATAAATTATTTATATTTATAATTAATATTTTTTAATAGAGAAAAAAATATTTCGAAGCAAAATCCTCGTAAAGTTTCCAAGTAATGTCCTCGTAATGAAAAGGTAACCACGCCGTTATGAGGAAAAATTTCCTTGTAAATTTGATAGGACCTTACGAGAAAAAAGGTTTTACGATGAACGTGTTTCGACGAAACGCGTTTCCTCGTTATTTCCTAGTAATTGACCATTTACTAGGAAATAACGAAGAAAACCCATCCTAGTAATTGACGAGTTTTCTTGTAGTGAAAGGTATGGACATTTCATCTGATGTATACGCAAACATAAAGTGTATAGTATGGTTAGATTTTGTACAAATATAAGACGAAGCAGAAATGAAAATTAGATGAGAAAGTGTCACCTAACTAAAGGTCCGAAAAGACCAATTAAAACTGGCGCTATGTTTGAGATTGTAAATATAACCGTTGAAGAGAGACGAGAAATCAGAAAGAAAACAATTCGTGGTGGTGTAAGAATAAAGGAGGGTAAATTTGGAAGTTAATCTTTTGTCTTGGGACAGAACTGTGAAGCTGAGATTCACGAGACATAAACAAAAATACAGATTTTTTTTTTTTGAACAGCTCAAAAGCACAGATTTATAAATATAAAAAAACATTCTATTGTGATAACTAATTAAAAATAAATTATAACCGATCTAAAAACAAATTACATTAGAAATAAAACTATGTTTGAAAGAAAATATATTAATGAAGAGATGGAACAAAATGGAAAAACAAAATCATTTATTTTTCTGTTTAAAAAAAAAGAAAAGAAAGACTACTGGAACATAGGGAGTGGTGAAAAAAGAAAAGGAAAGTAGGAATCAATTACAGACATTATTGAGTGTTTCTATTCCGAGAGAAGAAGATGATGAGTTCACCCGTTGTTTTCACTCGACAACCTTAAAACCAAAGGAAGAAGCTTTCTCTCTTCTCTTCAGGGTTCTTCCTCTGAGAGAAGGAACATTTTTATTTATATATTTAAAAAAAATGGGAATGGGAAGGCATCAGAAATCTGGAGTTCCAGCGAGATGGGTTCTTGTTCTCTGTATTTCTAGCTTCCTCCTCGGTGTTCTTGTCATTAACAGGTTCTTTGCATTCTTAATGCTAATGCTGTGGAATCTTGTCTTGTTTTCCCTGCTAACCAGCTTTTTAGTTCAGATTACACTGTTAATAAGGGATTTCGTTTAGAATGTCTCTTCCCCTATATGTCCTGTCTTCACATTAGTGAATCTGGAACATTCTGATGCAGAATTTTTCAAAAAAGCTGGCTACTCTACTTAAACATTCTGATGCTATTAAATATCTTGATTCTTTGTCACAGTTTATGCAGTTTCAGAAGATAAAACAAGCTCCATTATTAGTTAGCTTTAAGATAGCTGTTTCTATTCTCAGCAATAAAAACTTACACCTCTTAAGCCCTTTGGTTACCTTTGTTCTGTTCTGTTATCTTACACAATCTTACACCTTTCTCTTTCTTTAGGCTTTTGGCTACGTATGAAACCGTAGATAGCAACAATGAGAGAGCTTCTTCTGATCAAGCTACAGCACTTCATCCTTTTGTTGATTGCCAGGACAAGGCATGTGCAAGTTAGACAACCTTGTGTGTGTTGTGTTACTCAACTTATTAATCTTAGTTTGGTATGATTCTTCTGTCCAGGGAGGAGACATTCTTTCTCGAGTTTCGCATACTCACGATGTTATCAAGTAAACTGCCTTTTTATCTCACTTACACATGTTTTGTGTATAAAGGAAACATAAGTTGATTATGCATTTCATGTACAGGACATTAGACAAAACTATATCGTCTCTTGAATTAGAACTAGCTACAGCTCGAGCAGCAAGATCTGATGGATCTCCAGCTGTTTCAAAATCAGTAGCTGATCGATCCAAGGATCGGCCTCGTATGTTCTTTGTAATGGGAATCATGACTGCTTTCAGTAGCAGAAAACGAAGAGACTCCATAAGAGGAACCTGGCTCCCTAAAGGTTCAACAAGCTCAAGAAACATCTCTTATGTGACTCAAGTGTTTAAAAAATTGTTGCTCAGCTTTGTTCATTTCCTTTGCAGGAGATGAACTGAAAAGACTAGAGACAGAGAAGGGAATCATTATGCGATTTGTCATTGGTCACAGGTAGAAGTTGAGACTATTTGTAGCTTCGAGTTGACTATTATAATTATTTGATTTATCGTCAACCCTTCCTTGATAGTTCTTCTCCTGGAGGAGTCTTGGACCACACCATTGAAGCAGAAGAAGAACAACACAAGGACTTCTTTCGCCTGGTAGATCCCCTTGTCTGCGTGCTTATGTTCTTTTGCGTTTGTTATTAAAAAAACTAATCAAATGTTGCAGAATCACATGGAAGGTTATCATGAGTTGTCATCTAAAACTCAAATATACTTCTCATCTGCTGTTGCAAAATGGGATGCAGACTTCTACATCAAAGTGGATGATGATGTTCACGTTAATCTCGGTCAGTTTCCATAAAACCATTCTCAGTGTCTTTGAAAGCATTTATTCCAAGCAAAAGCTTAATCAATCTCTAATGCAGGAATGTTGGGTTCTACATTGGCTCGCCACAGATCAACACCGCGAGTCTACATCGGTTGCATGAAGTCTGGACCTGTCCTAGCTCAAAAGTAAGCAACAAAGTCTGTCACAAGCTCATGTTTTCACACAGATCGTTGACTCTTTTTCGTGGATGGCAGAGGAGTCAAATACCATGAGCCAGAATATTGGAAGTTTGGTGAAGAAGGAAACAAGTACTTCAGACATGCCACTGGACAAGTCTACGCCATCTCCAAAGACTTGGCAACTTATATCTCAGTGAACCGGTAATCTCTCTCGCCTAGTATTCTTTACAATTCCATTATTAGTTGATTCACAATCTCTTTTCAGGCAACTACTTCACAAATATGCAAATGAAGACGTCTCTTTAGGATCATGGTTCATTGGTCTGGATGTTGAACACATTGATGACAGAAGCCTCTGCTGCGGAACACCCTTAGGTAAAATCAAATAAAGCCATTGAGATTCAAGAAGCAACGTGTAAAATGAGATTTATGTGTGTGGTGCAGATTGTGAGTGGAAGGGCCAAGCTGGGAATCCTTGTGCAGCATCTTTCGACTGGAGCTGCAGTGGAATCTGCAGATCAGTGGATAGAATGCTTGAAATACACCAACGCTGCGGAGAAGGCCAAGGAGCAATATGGCATACCAGTTTCTAAGCTCTTTGACCTATGTTTAATGTATAGCTTCAGCTTCTTTATTATTATTATTATGGACGATGATTAGTTTAGGTTTTGATTAAACATTATATTGCACGGATCATCTAAAGCCTCAAGTTCTGCCTCCTAAATTGATAATGAATGATTCTTCTTGCAAAGTTTGGTTCTTTTCATGTTTAGATGATATTAGAGAAACACAAAAAAATAAATATTCTTTTTATATATATATATTTACATATTCAAGAGTCAAAACAGCAAAAGAGAATGAATCAATCACAAAGAATGATTGTAATTAAGTTTTTTTTTTTTAATCAAAATTGTATTTACATGGAAGGAATTAGACAAGAAAGAGTAAGCAGATCAAGAACGAACAATGGTCTCGAAGAAGTTAAGCCCGTCGAGCTCCAGAGCACACCTCGGTTGCTTCGCCGCAAAGTTTGTTGCTTTTTCATCTTTCTTCAGCGAAGACGCGGTTTGGCCGCCACCGACGCCGGAAGAAGCACCGTTGCGTTCAGAGGGGTTGCAGATGTAAGAAGCAGCGGTGACTTTCTTACCCATCATCTCAGCGCACATGGCGTCGAAGGCACTGAACATCGAATTCATTATCTCAACAATAAGGAGAGATTATGGCAAAGCTTTAAGGGTTTGGTTTTGTTTATATAATAGAGTTTATAAAGACGCGACGAAACTGGGCCGTGTTGGATAAGGAAAAGCGAAGTTGAAAATTTCCAATTTTTTTTTTTTTTTGCAAGAGCGTGTCAACCCCACACGCGTCGACCTATTTTCTTTATTGGTTCTGCGTGATATGTGGCAAATTTGACAAATATTAGATTTTTTAAGGTTTGGACTTCTGGTTGAACTCTAATTTATCAAATCCCAAGTTTACTTTTCTTTTGTATGAGAAAACTAATGGCTACCCTTGAATCTTATTATAGAAGGGAACATGTTTGTGTGTTTCATGTTAATTATTCTTGTGTTTTTTGGTTAGATACACCTGGACCTGGTTCATGAAAACTATAATCTATATATGAGCTAATTTTTTGTTCCATTTCTGAACTAATATTTGCTTTTTTTTTCTTGTGTTGATTAGGTCATATGTTCGGTAGACAAAAGCAGAATTAGGCCATTTGTTTGGTTTCAACTTTCAAGAAACTTGTTTCTCTTAAACAAAAGACTTGGTGCTGCAGGCAAGGTCAGCCAACTTATTTAGACCCAAATAAATAAATAAACATGCTTTAGAATAGTTGACCGATCCGATATCCTGATATTTAAAAATGAAATTAATATTGATGTAGATCAGATTCGGTTGGACTGAATGTCTCTTCAAAAAGACTCAAATTCAACCACCACATAATTTTCACATATAGGAAAAACAATTCAATATATTACAAAAGTTGAGTCTTACGGTTAAATCTCGTTACTAAATGAAAAATAAACATTTTGTTTGGCAATTCTTATTTGACTCTTTTGCAGTAAACATTAGTTGGAGAATGTAGTTTGATCAATAACGCTCTTTTTGAACTAGGTTTGAAAGTTAGAGCATCACCTCTGTTCGACTAGGCGGCCGATTAAACGCTCCTTGGTATACACCTGCGGCGATTTTGACCAAATTATTTCGGTATACACCCCGCGGCGATTTTGACCAAATCGTTCAAAAAAATCAGAACTAAATTAATCGATCCATTAAGCTGATTAATCGACCCACTAACCGATTAATCGGATTATTTACCAATTAATCGGTCCTGTTAAAGATAAACGGACATCAATATTTTAAATTATGCATATATTTTTATGGGCTTCAAAGGAAGCCATATGCTTACCATTACAAAGCATTTGTACTCTTTATATAGATTAAGATTTTGTCCACTTTTTGTTTGGTTAAACGATGTGGGATATCTTTTTAACACGAAAATAATGTTAAGAAAATAATTAAAACGCAGCTTGGAGGAGTCGAAGTCGGGTTTGTCAACAGAGCACAAAAGAACTCTACCGCTAGGAGACAATAGCTTGTGTTGTTCATCATGCATACGTTAATATATATACATTATATATATAGAAAACTTCAAAAACTAATTTTTGATTAATCCCGATTAATCTCTGATTTGTTACCGAGGCGCTAGGCGCAACCCGAACGTCCGACTAGCGCCTAGCGAGTTCTTGAACATTGAGCATCACTAATGTATCATTCCATTTTTAACTTTAAAATAGTGACGGGGATATATTTTACTTCAATGTATTACTCTATTTTTAATTAAAAAGGAATATTTTAAAATAATTCAATTTTTATTTAGTTAATAATAGTTAATAATACTTTCTACATATAAAAACTTACCAATAAACCCTAACTATTTTATATTTACAAGATTTTCCGTAAAATATCTTTTATTTAAATTAAACCTTTATTACTAAAATACAATAAATCATAAAATATATATAAGATATCATATTTTGGTTTAATAATGAGCATTAAAATATTTTTTTCCACATATGATCAACTAATGCATTTCATAATGAATAATAAATTTTTAATCCATGATTTTTCGAAATCGAGCAAGAAAATATTCATCTTTTGCAATTTTGATATAAGCAAGTGGAGATTATTTTCCGACCTCAATTGGTACATTGAATTCATGCTCATCCTCAATTATTATGTTATGTAAAATTACATATGTAATCATATTGAACCTAAGATCAATAAGCTCTTTCTCAATTTACTTCGTTTGGACAATACTTCACCGATCTTGGAAGTTCAGAAGAGATTTACCGGATTAATAAATCATTTATTTTATATTAAACTATGTTTATTTTTATTTTATTTTATTTATGGTTTTGATATTTTTATTAGTTTATGCATATTTTATGTAAATTATTAAATAAAATCTTGTGGAATGTAATAATTATTTTCACGTTATTGTATCTTTGTAAGACATTATTTAAGTATGAAATAAAAACATTAAAAATGTTAAAAATATCGAGTAATAAATAATTAAAAATTCACCGTCAAAATGGATTTATGAATAAGATTACTCTATTTTGGAGTTGAAAATTGAGTCGAGTTGGAATATATTTGACTCCAAAATGATATTTGGAAGGAAAAATAGAGTAAGATTAGAAATACTCTTAATAACTTTATTTATAATCCAACTTATTGTTTTCCCTCTAGAGTTACAACTAAAGAATTGTGTCAACTAAAATTTATTATCTTTTTGGAAAAAATTAATTAGGGAATTGCATAAAAACCTTTACAGTGAATTAAGGGTTTTAGATGATTGTGAGATTTGATTAACATCCCTTGTAATTGAAGTAATGATTTTGATTTTTTTTTTTCAAATCCCATGTTATTCCATTGATCCCAATAGGTTGAGAACTCTTCCTATCTTGTTTCCATTGCCTTGACTAGAAAATCCAATTCTCAAAAGCTTTGTCCCAGTCTTGTGCATAGTCGTCCAACTAGTAAAGAAAATCTATACACTCATCAAATGCTCTCGTATCTACGTATCTGAAATCTCCTTCAACGTTAATCGTCTCTGTAAATGCAAGAACTGTGGTATAGATGTAAAGCACAAAATACACCAGAAAATATACAAAGATATGTGTATTTGCTAGTATTCTTTTAAATCGAACTTACAAGTCTCTCTTTAAACATAATCTTAAGCCTCACACGTCCTAAGATCGAATACAAGATCTTAGAACATTTCCTCTTAGCCCTTAGTGCTTTCACTCGCTTACAAGCTTATGAAATCCACTCTTATGCTAAGAATACAATTTTGGTGACAACCCTAATACCTAGGCCGTACAAGACTATATATACATTATAGTCAAGTTGGCTACCCTAGCCTATCTATCCAATATTTACTAAATATCCAAATATGGTAAGTTACCAAAAACTCATACTAAGTCTTTTGTGAACTTCCTATTTACGAGATCTCCCTTCTCCAAGGTGAATCTCTCCATGCTTTCTCTTCAAGTCTTCGTTGCACTAACTCCAACTTGATCGCCAAGCCATTCTTCAAGTCTTTATCTTGTTCATCCGCATGCACACTCTCTGTCGTAGACTCTGCTCCATTCGTTGTTGCACTTGCGTCTGTATCAGAATGTCCACCTAATCTTTGCACCTTCAGCCCCTCCCTTTTTAGCTTTGAATGCTCATCAAGTACTTGTAAAAGAATCCATTCATAACAACCAAGCATATCTGGACATATATTCCTGAATAGTACGTGCATTAAAAACTTAAAAGGTTCAAGCCAAACAACCATAGAAGTTACCAGAAATACAACACCGAGATAAACAAACACCAAGATTTTTCCCTCTCTTACTCCCCCAAAATAAAAGACAAAAACTTCCCAGAAACTAAAGCTCGGTTTCATCAGCTGGTCCTTATGGATTCTCTGTCTCATCTCCCCCTGCTTGAGAGCATTCAATGTTTAAAAACGTGAAAGATCATAAAGAGCCATAAATTAGATATAAGACTTACTCTGGTGCAGCATCTGAGCTATCTGTTTCACAACAATTGTGAGAGTCTGCATTGCGTCTCCTGATATACCATGATTTTGACCCACTTTTAGTCATGGTATTGATATGTTTTTTATGTATATTTACTACAATATAGAGTCTATTTAGAGTATTTACAGGTTCAGGTACGTTCTGGAGAAATATGGCGATTTTGGTGTCTTTTGGAACCTTTTCGTGCAGAACTGTGCAGACGTGTCAGATGTTTAGATATGGATGGAGACCTTCCCATGGTGAGATTGCGCCCACATTTGGACACAAAATAGAGATTTGAGTTAGCTTTCCCATGCCACCAGTTTGGGGTCAATCCAACGGTTAGATCAGAAGTTATGCCCATTTTACTGAAGAGTGGTCAGTCTGCCTCGCGAGAGAAGGCTGTCGAGAAGAGGAATGCATATCGATTGATGAGAGACACTTCATATCGATCGATATGGATGCCGGAATGCAGGCCGAGTATATTTCATGACCAACTGAAGCCCAGAAGAAACCTAAATTACCAGAATGCCCTTGGTCGACCAGAAACCCTATTTATGTTATTTGCAAGCCATTGTTGACGGCTACGGTATCTACGCTTTCTTTTCATCTTTTGTTTCATTGTTCTTAGTGAGGAGAGAAGAGGGGAACTCCTTCAGAGTCCTCTTGGAACTCCATTGGAATTATCTTTATTTTCTTATTCTACTATTATTCAGACTATGATTTGTGTTTCTTCTATCATGTCTGAGTAGTTCATCTTGTTAGGTTTAGGGATTTCATGAGTTTAACGCCAAACTGAATATCAATTAGGATTGCTAGAATATCTATAGAACTCTACATCAGGGTGATTTGTAATACTAGGATCTGGAGTAATTAGGATACCACGATAGTGTGACTGATTGCTTGAACCTAGAATCATAGGACAATTGAGATACACAAAAGTGCAGTCAATTAACGGAACCCGAACCCTGCTGGATTAGATACTTAGGCGCATATGAGAATTTGGTCTAGGAATCTAGTTGAACATAATCGATTAGGTCGTTAGTGCTTGTCTGAGGTAATATCGATCGATACTCACTTCTTGTTCGCATGCGAAAGATGGAACAAGGACTTAGACATCTGATTAGTAATTGCATTGATAGATGGATTACTTACTTATTAAAATCGAGTTCTAGAATGAATCTATAAGCTGTTAGCATCTTGAATTGTTGTTTTGAATCTCTTGATTGATAAATCCCTAGGTCTAGCTAGTTCTCCTATTTGTTTATAAACTCAACCAATCAAACAACTACTTTGTTCACATTGCTTTTATTTACTGTTTTATAAGTTGTTTACCTAGCTTAACCTTTTCTATAGTCTATTGTGTGCTCCTGCTCTCTGTGGATTCGATCCCTAAGTACTACGATTGAACCTCTTATTTGAGAGAGTAATTCACTCCTTAGGGTTAAACATTTGAGAGATATCAAATTAGGCGCCGTTGCCGGGGAGCAAGGATTCGCCATTAGACTTGATTAATAGGTTTAGTCTAGGTTTTATTTACTGTTATAGTTACTTACTGAAATTTTTTTTCTTGTCTTTCAGGTACATACATGTCTATTAGTACCAGAAGCAGCAAGGAGGAATTACTTTTTATCTCAGATCCTACAAGATTGGAGCGTTCGATCCACAAAGAAAAACGTTCCCTATCGATCGATAACAACACTTGTTCGTCGATCGATACTCGCCAACCACAGTCAACCGAGACACCGTCTTAATCGACCGATACTCGCCCACCCACATCGACCGAAGCTACCCTTCTGTCGAACGACATTTCCCACCCAACATCGATCGATACTTCACCTCGAAGATCGATCGATACTGAATGGTTGCGATGATATCACTTGTACGAGATGAGAATGGAGACCTGCATGACCAGGAAGGTCATCTGTGTAATGCAGCAAGTCAGAAGATATATGGTGAAGGAACTGCAATCCTTGAGCCATCTGCTACCTCTAAGAATGCTAGAGTTTCTCGCAAGAGAACGCTAGCAGAGTTGATCAGGCCTGGAGAGTTATATACCAACATGTCTGCTATCCGAATACCTCTTGAAGTCCCAAAATTTCCAGTACACCCTCCTTCATGTGAGTGAGCACCCTTATTGCGGTCTGCCTCATGAAAATCCCCTGGACCATATTCAGACACTAGAAGACTATACGTCTGGAATCCAGAAGAATGAAGCAACGAAAGACTACATCATCTGCAAGTTGTTCACATATTCACTTTTTGGGGATGCTAAACGTTGACTGAGGCGTCTACCACCAGGATCTCTCACTACATGGAATGATGTTAGGAATGAATTCATTAATGAATTCTTCGATGATGCAAGGGCTGAAGAGATAAGAGATAAGATTTGGACATTCTCACAAGGACCTACAGAAGTTTTCAGAAGCTCTTGGGAGAGGTTTATGGGATACCAAAAGGATTGTCCACATCATGGTTTTACGGAGATTCAGCTATTAAAGAAATTCCACAGGGGCGTTGATGTAAGCTACGGTGTTATGATGGATACTGCCAGCGAAGGAAGCTTTCAGACAAGGACCATAGAGGAAGCTAAGAGGCTGATTGAGAACATGGTGTCTAGCAACAGTGTCAGAAATCTGGATATACACAGGATAAAATCAGCTGCAAAGGATAGTGACAAGACTGTTGAGGCTGAGATTGGTTCTGTACATGAAGTCTCATGGGTGCAACACGCTACATACCAGGATGAGGATGAGATGGAATTTATGCTAGAGAAGCTTTTGAAACAACAGCAAGAGATGACTGTGCATTTAAATCTGAAATTGGATTTTCTCTGCAATGATTGGAATGGAAGGTTAGAAACCTTAGATAGCCATTTTCAGATGCTACGCACCCAAGCTTATCATACTGTAGAAGCTGTGAAGTAAGAAGCTTTGGTCAAAAAGAAAGCTGTGGAAAGTGAGAGGCACCAGGTTTATGACATCCTAGATATTGAGCAGGAAAAGCTGGAAGAAGATGCTTTTCAAGTCGAAAGCTCCATGTCTATAGGCAGCTCGTATTGGTGTCGACCGACATCAACACCCGAGCATCGACCGACACCAACACCCGAGCATCGATCGACACCAACACCCGAGCATCGCTGGACATCATCACCTGAGCGTCGACCGATACAATCTGATATGCATCGATCGACACAATCTGATATGCATCAATCGACACCACTTTTGGGATCAGATAAGTTTGTTGGCATTCAAAACCACTCCGACTTTACCGCTCAACACCCACATCCTCCCATCCTACTTTGAGTTAACACAGCTGCCGTCGATCGACAGGAGAAGCAAAACATCGATCAACAGGAGAAGCAGAACATCGATCGACAGGAGAAGCAGATCATCGGTCGACATCCTCCCATGCCATGCCACGTTAGTTTACCAGATCTTGATGAACACCGCTTGAAGGCAACTCGAAACCCATCTCAGACTCCAGTTTTCTTCAACACAAGAGAGAAGATGAATCATCAATCTGCAGAAGCACCAACGCACGGGAAATCAACCCTAGCTGAAACCTCTTTTGTTGCGAATGTCGATCGACGACATACACCAGGTATCGAACGACAGCAAGGGGATGGATACGAAACTGCCATCGAGAGTCAGGTAACGAAAGATGAGAATCCAGTTGAGACGAGAGTGAAATCTAGGAAACCCTATATTCCCAAGCACCTCAGGAGAGAAATTAACAAAGTGGAACTTGATGGATTTCACAAAAGGGTGAAGAGGGTTCCCAAGAATATGTCATTCGAGGATGCATATTATAAGTACAGACTTGGTAATTTCTTCAGAGAAAGCAGAGAGACAAATAAGGACATTGAGCTGCTATTCAACAAAGTATGTCGTAAGCCTAATAGAACTATGAAGAAGGAGCAAGATCCAGGGAAGTTCCTGATTCCATGCTGTATACATAACCATGATTTGCCAACCGCCCTCTGCGATATTGGATCTGCAGTCAGCATCATGGCAATAGACACTGCTGCAGTAATAGGATTAAAGGTGGAACCTTCTCAAGATAGTTTCACTTTCGCAGACAACACAAGAGTTGATTCAACAGGCATCATCAAGAATGTTAAAGTGGAGATAGGGGAATGCACTGTTCCAGTGGACTTTCATGTCATGGAGATTAAACCAGGCACAAAAAATTCGCTTCTCTTTGGAAGAGCCTTCATGGCTACAGTGGGAACAGTTTGTGATCTTAAGAAGAACATGATGTGCCTGACTAATGTTGATGAAACTGTCTTCTATCATCCTTTGGAAAAGAAGACCGATGAGAAGTTTATTTTATGCATAGATATGTTTGAAGATCCAGCACCTAAAGATGGTTCAAACTGCGAGTCAGCAAAACCAGAATCAACATCGATCGACAATCACCATTCAGCATCGGTCGACAAGCAGCCTTCAGAATCGATCGACACGAAGCATTCAGCATCGATCGATACCCTCTGTATTTTAGAACAGACCGAGACTGAAAAGTCTAAGTCTGGGGGAAGGACAAGGAGTAGGAAGAAGAAAAAGAAAAGGAATGCAGATGCAGATTTCCTATCAATAGTTCCTTCACAAAGTCAGCAGGGAAGTCTTGAGTATAAAGTGCGCTGCAGAGGAAGTTCTGAACCTTTTGCAAAAGTTAGAGTGCTATGTGATCCAGAGCTGAGACATAAAGGAGAAGTATCCGCCAGAGCTTTTACCACCTACATCAACAAAATGAGGAAGAGAGACACTGAGACTTGTTCTGGAGCAAGTTCACATCTTCACCCGGACTAAATCAGATCTCCAGAAGTCAAGCTAATGACTAAAATAAGCGCTGAGTGGGAGGCAACCCACTGTTAGGTAAATTTCAATATGGTTTTATTTTCATTTATTACTGATATTTTGTTTTCTATAATTTCAGGTAAAAACAAAAAAAAAGATGAACAGTAACGATGGTACTGTAGCACGAACATCGAGTGACACTGTAGCAGCAATATCGACCGACACTGTAGCAGAAAATCGGGAGTCACTGTAGCTGTGATCACTGTAGCAGAGTTACGGTAGCACGATCACTGTACATCGAGGAAAAAAAAAATTAATTGGTTTTCTCAATTATGTATTACTAACCTTTAGAGTTTACTGTTTAATTTATGTCAGGTATTAGGAAAAAGATTCAAGGAAGATGAGTTTCATAAGAATCGACGATGACTAGCTAGCATCGATCGACAGAGCATCAAGAATATCGATCGCCACTTCACTGTGTTGATCGATACTCACATCAAAGCAGGTATACAATCTTTCTTTGTTACATATTTTTCCTTATGGTTTATTGTCCCACCAATCTTAGGCTGTATAACATTGGTCACAGTGTTATTTAAGTTTGGGGGAGGTTCTACTAATATTCTGTTTGAGTTAGATATTTAGAATAAAAACCTGAGTAGACGATTTCCTTGGATATCGACCGATTAGAGCATGTTGATATCGATCGACAGTACATCACTTACATCGACCGATGGTAACTCTTTTTCATTGATCGATACTTATTCCGGTCAGGTATATCGTTCTTACTTGTTACATTTCGTACTTCTGCTTTATAATTTTCACCTTACCACCGACTGTGTTACACTGGGACAGTGTAATTTAAGTCTGGGGGATTACTAACGTTTATCTACTTTATGAGTCTTATTTAAAATATTTTCAAGAAATTTTTTTTTGTTTTTTTATTGAGTCAAGAAGGGGATGATGATCTATTTCGATTTATTACTTGTCATCTAACCACTCTTTAGACCAGTCTTAGATTTACTGACTGCAGAAGTACTAGAGATACTAAAGCGGATCAACCTGTCAACTATATGTTTGCACTTGCTGAGAATGTTTGAAGGAACCAAAGATGACCTCCAACCTAATATTGACTTGATTTGCTTGTCTTGGGGCTTGGTATACAAGGGATCAGAATCCTCCTACAAGTCTGAAAGGTACAAGTCTGTAAATTTTTGGTTTTCTTCTCTCCTTCCTTTGGCATCCAAAAAGAGAAAAATAAAATGATTGAGATGATTTCCTGAGAGGCAGAAGGAGAGGTACATTACCCATGATCCCACTATTCTAATTCAAAGGAATGATCACACATTGTGGAAGCGAGGGGGAGGTAAATTACCCATGACCCCACTATTCGCCTACATTTTGTCAGAAAAGGCTACAAAGAGTAGAAAGATCAATAAGATGAACATTTGTTGTTCATTGGGATTGATGTAAAAGAAAAAAAAGAGAAAAATTTGGATTCAGAGAAGGGAGATATAGGGAGAAAAGAAACCAGAATAAGACTGCCTATTTACTCAGAAACTTGCTTGAGTTGAATCCAAGTGTTCCTTGATCGATACTCCCAAGCTAAAGCCTGCACTTTTATTTTATGGAAGAAATGTGGTTAGTAGAGGGGATTGTCAGACATGATCTGTTGAGTTGTTGACTAGGTGAATTTGGTTGCTATACTAGGATATTGTATAATGTGCTTTTAAGGTTAGGATGTTTATGATTTGGTTTGCACTACTACAGAGATGGTGACTGAGTTTTTAAAATCTTTTGTGTCCCTGCTATTTTCAAACCTCTTTCAGAGAGACTGCCTGTATGTTTTGCTTGAGGATAAGCAAAAGGGTAAGTCTGGGGGAGTTGATATACCATGATTTTGACCCACTTTTAGTCATGGTATTGATATGTTTTTATGTATATTTACTGCAATATAAAGTCTATTTAGAGTATTTACAGGTTCAGGTACGTTCTGGAGAAATATGGTGATTTTGGTGTCTTTTGGAGCCTTTTCGTGTAGAACTTCGCAGACGCGTCAGATTGTTTAGATATGGATGGAGACCTTCTCATGGTGCGATTGCGCCCATATTTGGACATAAGATAGAGATTTGAGTTACCTTTCCAATGCCACAAGTTTGGGGTCAATCCAACGGTTAGATCAGAAGTTATGCCCATTTTACTGAAGAGTGGTCACTTTGCCTCGCGAGAGAAGGCTGTCGAGAAGAGGAATGCATATCGATCGATGAGAGACACTTCATATCGATCGATATGGATGCCAGAATGCGGGCCGAGTATATTTCATGACCAACTGAAGCCCAGAAGAAACCTAAATTACCAGAATGCCCTTGGACGACCAGAAACCCTATTTATGTTATTTGCAAGCCATTGTTGACGGCTACGCTATATACGCTTTCTTTTCATATTTTGTTTCATTGTTCTTAGTGAGGAGAGAAGAGGGGAACTCCTTCAGAGTCCTCTTGTAACTCCATTGGAATTATCTTTATTTTCTTATTCTATTATTATTCAGACTATGATTTGTGTTTCTTCTATCATGTCTGAGTAGTTCATCTTGTTAGGTTTAGGGATTTCTTGAGTTTAACGTCAAACTGAATATCAATTAGGATTGCTAGAATATCTATAGATCTCTACACCTGGGTGATTTGTAATACTAGGATCTGGAGTAATTAGGATACCACGATAGTGTGACTGATTGCTTGAACCTAGAATCATAGGACAATTGAGATACACGAAAGTGCAGTCAATTAACGGAACCCGAACCCTGCTGGATTAGATACTTAGGCGCATATGGGAATTTGGTCTAGGAATCTAGTTGAACATAATCGATTAGGTCGTTAATGCTTGTCTGAGGTAATATCAATCGATACTCAGGCCATAGTATCGATCGATACTCACTTCTTGTTCGCATGCGAAAGGTGGAACAAGGACTTAGACATCTGATTAGTAATTGCATTGATAGATGGATTACTTGCTTATTAAAATCGAGTTCTAGAATGAATCTATAAGCTGTTAGCATCTTGAATTGTTGTTCTGAATCTCTTGATTGATAAATCCCTAGGTCTAGCTATTTCTCCTATTTGTTTATAAACTCAACCAATCGAACAACTACTTTGTTCACATTGCTTTTATTTACAGTTTTATAAGTTGTTTACCTAGCTTAACCTTGATTTTTATAGTCTATTGTGTGCTCCTGCTCTCTGTGGATTCGATCCCTAAGTACTACGATTGAACCTCTTATTTGAGAGAGTAATTCACTCCTTAGGGTTAAAAGTTTGAGTGATATCATCTCCCATGTGACCGATGGCATTTGTCACTTTCTCTAGAACAACCTAAGTTTCCTCCACATCAATTGGTACCCCTGGACAGGCAATGGTGCCTAGCTGGATGAGCTGGAATTTCCCAGTTGAGGTAGGAAGATCATGAGGTGGGACAGAGTGCTGAGATGCAGATCCTCTTGGTTTTTTTCGAGCTGGATGAGTGATATACCATAATTTTGATTCACTTTTAGTCATGGTATATGAGTGTTTTAATAAATATTTATTATATTATAGAAGATTTTTAAATCATTTACAGGTCCAGGTACGTTATGGAGAAATATGGTGATTTTGGTTTCTTTTGGAGTTCTTTGAGTGCAAAACTGCACAGACGCGTCAGATGTTTAGCTATGAATGGAAACCTTTCCACCGTTAGCTTGAGCAATCTTTTGAAAAAAGATAAAGCTTTGCGTTAGCTTTCTAATGCCACTGGTTTGAGATGAATCAGCATCTTGTAGCAGAAGTTATGCATGTTTTACTGAAAAGTGGTTAGTCTACCTCGTAAGAGGAAGCTGTCGAGAAGATAAAGGAAATCGATTGATGCAACACTCTTGGTATCAATAGATATTGATCCCGGAACGCGGGCCGGGCATATTTTATGACTAATTTAGGCCTAGGAATTACCACAAATTACCAGAATGCTTGAACGACCAGAAACCCTATTTATGTATATTGTAAGCCATTGTTGACGGCTAATCTCTTTTTCTTTTGTTCATTGTTCTAAGTTTAGGAGAGAAGGGAGGAACTCCTTTGGTTTATTCTATTGTTATTATATTTTATATCTATTCATCATTTCTGTGACAAAATTCATATCGGAATAGATCCACCTGCTAGGTTTAGGGTTCATATAGGTTAGAGGGATTATCCCCTACTATAGGATCACTTGTTGTGATATTTATTAGTAGAATGTTTGTAATGCCTATGTTCTAGATTAGCTAACTAGAAACCTGATGTAAGGAGTTTAAATTGTTTGAACAACCTTTGGACAATCCTAGATATCCTGAATCCATTCTATTAAGCTAGGATTTTACTAGAAATACAGCAAGAGTTTGATCTAAGGATCCATAGTGAGCATAGATTACCTCGCGCATAACGCTTAACTAGCCGCATCGATTGATATTCCCATTGGAAATCGATAGACGTAGAGCAAAGTGTATCGATCGATATTCCTATAGAATATCGGTCGACACTGCTATTGATCGAACATTCTTGTTTGGGTCAATAGATCTAGTTAATAGACTTATTCAGTAAAGTGAACACCTAATGAATTTGTTACTTAGAGGTTAAGCTCTCCAATATCATGCATACAACTGTTTAGCACCTATAGAATATAAACCTTAGATCTAGCAACCATCCTTCCATCAAACAACTCTCTGCCAAGCTGAACAATTGTCTTGTTCATCTTGTTTACTGTTTATTGAAATTTACCTTCTTCATTGCTTTATAATTTATTTAATGTTTTATTACTTATTTGCCTAGATTATTCATAACTGTTTAGATCTAATTGGTTCTCTAGCTCGTTGTGGATTTGATCCCTAAGTACTACAACTGTACCTCTTATTTGAGAGAGTAAAGTCACTCCTTAGGGTAATTTGAATGATATCAAATTTGGCGCCGTTTCCGGGGCGCTTTGATCGCCATATGATCTCATTTAGTTAGATTTATTCTAGGTTTTGTTACTGTTTGAAAAAATGGTAAAAAAAATATCTTATGTTTCAGGTACATATATCCTAGTACCAAAAAACAATGAAGAGAGGATTTCTGAGTCCTTCAAAGAAGGAGCATGCTGGTTCATGCACAATCCGAAAGTCTGTGAGGGAAGAATCGATCGGCACCATCCAAGCAACATTGATCGACAGCGTACACAACAAATCGATAGACACACAATCACTAAAATCGATCAACAACGCCCCGCCAGGAGCAGGTAAGTTTTCACTTACCACACATGTTAATTAAGAGTAGTCCAAATTGAACCAATATGTCAAATAAGCAACGCAATTAGCCAAACTGTAAATAATGAGGGCACCAAAATCCCTGTTACAATCTATTCCACCTTGAATAAATGTGAAGAAATAAAATTGCCATTGCAAGACTATTTGAACCATGTTCTCCCAAAATAGATTGACAGAGTTCACCTTGTGTCGACCGATACTGCTCTCCCAAAATCGATCGACACGGTTCATCCCGTGTCGACTGATACTGTCCCCCTCATATCGACCGACACAGTTCATCCCGTGTCGGCTGATACTGTTAACCTGAAACGACCTACACAGTTCACCCCGTGTCCATTGATACTGTTAACCTGATATCGATTGACACAGTTCATCTCACGTCGATCGACACTACTTGCGGAAGGACAAAGAAGGTTGACTTTGAGCTGAAACTGGTGTATATCATTTTTATGAGTCAGCGTCTCTTTCATGGCCTTCCCACGAGAAACTAATGGATCATATCAACATGTTTGAAGAACTGACCTGGTCTCTCTTTAATGAAGTCTATGAAGAATACCACTTCTGCAAACTCTTTTCATACACTCTCGCTGGAGAAGCAGTACATTGGTTCAAGAAGTTAAAACCAGAATCCTCAAGACCTGGATTGATATCATGAGAGTCTTCTTTAACAAATTTCTCTATGATGCTGAAGAAAATCTAGAGATTGTGATGGAGTCAATGACGAGACATATGGTATAGGATGATGAACAACATGGATCATGGAGGGACGAGTAGAGTAGAAGAAACCGGTAGTGATGATACAACCTCCACATCGATCGATACAACAACATCAACATCGATCGATACCATGATCTCACCGTCTACCGATACTGTCACATGACATCGATTGACACTGTTCATCTAACAACGATCGATACTGTTCATCCGAACACTATTTTTTCATGTCTCGACAGACATCACTTGCATAGAGAAGAAGGTTGAAGTGCTCATACTTAAGATCGATGAGAATAATATGTTAAGGGATAGAGAGGGTCGACCTCGTAACAGCTGAGGACAGTTGATTAATGCACACGGTGCTGTGATCCCTGATGTCATTGTTGTTGCTGAGATGAATGACTTCCAGTTAAGCTGTGAATGGTATGTTTGGGCAGCTCATAACTCTTTTCAAGGTGTTCCTCATCAAGACCCAAATCAGCACATCGCCGAGCTTAGTGATCTAGTATCAAGGAGTGAACAGAATGAAGTATCTGAATACCACATACTTTGCAAGATCTTTCCATATTCTATCCCTGGGGATGCATTTAGCTGGTTGAGTCAACTACTGCCGAAATCTTTAACCAGATGGGATGACATTGAAAGAGCCTTCCTTTAGAACTTTCTTGATGATGTTGAAGCAACTCGAGAAAATGAGAAGAATGATAAATGGGACAGGCTCATGGAAAGTTGGCAGATAAAGAGGGAAGATCAGATCCCAAGTCACATGTTCTTGGACTTATGATAGGGTCTGGTAAGTATCATAGATCTGGAGAATCAAGCAGAGTAGAGAAAGCTGGTATTGGAAACTCGACCTCACCATTGGTCGACAGCAAAACCTCAAAATCGATCGGCGGCACAACACTAGAATCGATCGAGACGATAACGTCAACATCGATCGACGGTACACCCTCAGACACCATCAACGACAATATTTTAGCATCGATCGATAGACACTCTTGTTACTGACTGAAACCTACTCCTGAAAGTTCGAGTTGTCCTTATGGATTCTCTGTCTCATCTCCCCCTGCTTGAGAGCATTCAATGTTAAAAAAACGTGAAAGATCATAAAGAGCCATAAATTAGATATAAGACTTACTCTGGTGCAGCTTCTGAGCTATCTGTTTCACAACAGTTGTGAGAGTCTGCATTGCGTCTCCTGATATACCATGATTTTGACCCACTTTTAGTCATGGGATTGATATGTTTTTATGTATATTTAATACAATATAGAGTCTATTTAGAGTATTTACAGGTTCAGGTACGTTTTGGAGAAATATGGCGATTTTGGTGTCTTTTGGAGCCCTTTCGTGCAGAACTTGCGCAGACGCGTCAGATGTTTAGATATGGATGGAGACCTTCCCATGGTGCGATTGCGCCCATATTTGGACAAAACATAGAGATTTGAGTTAGCTTTCCAATGCCACAAGTTTGGGGTCAATCCAACGGTTAGAGCAGAAGTTATGCCCATTTTACTGAAGAGTGGTCAGTTTTCCTCGCGAGAGAAGGCTGTCGAGAAGAGGAATGCATATTGATCGATGAGAGACACTTCATATCGATCGATATAGATTCCAGAATGCGGGCCGAGTATATTTCATGACCAACTGAAGCCCAGAAGAAACCTAAATTACCAGAATGCCCTTAGACGACCAGAAACCCTATTTATGTTATTTGCAAGCCATTGTTGACGGCTACGCTATATACGCTTTCTTTTCATCTTTAGTTTCATTGTTCTTAGTGAGGAGAGAAGAGGGGAACTCCTTCAGAGTCCTCTTGGAACTCCATTGGAATTATCTTTATTTTCTTATTCTATTATTATTCAGAATATGATTTGTGTTTCTTCTATCATGTCTGAGTAGTTCATCTTGTTAGGTTTAGGGATTTATGAGCTTAATGTCAAACTGAATATCAATTAGGATTGCTATAATATCTATAGATCTCTACACCAGGGTGATTTGTAATACTAGGATCTGGAGTAATTAGGATACCACGATAGTGTGACTGATTGCTTGAACCTAGAATCATAGGACAATTGAGATACACGAAAGTGCAGTCAATTAACGGAACCCGAACCCTGCTGGATTAGATACTTAGGCGCATATGGGAATTTGGTCTAGGAATCTAGTTGAACATAATCGATTAGGTCGTTAATGCTTGTCTGAGGTAATATTGATCGATACTCAGGCCATAGTATCGATCGATACTCACTTCTTGTTCGCATGCGAAAGGTGGAACAAGGACTTAGACATCTGATTAGTAATTGCATTGATAGATGGATTACTTGCTTATTAAAATCGAGTTCTAGAATGAATCTATAAGCTGTTAGCATCTTGAATTGTTGTTTTGAATCTCTTGATTGATAAATCCCTAGGTCTAGCTATTTCTCCTATTTGTTTATAAACTCAACCAATCGAACAACTACTTTGTTCACATTGCTTTTATTTACTGTTTTATAAGTTGTTTACCTAGCTTAACCTTGATTTTTATAGTCTATTGTGTGCTCCTGCTCTCTGTGGATTCGATCCCTAAGTACTACGATTGAAGATTGAACCTCTTATTTGAGAGAGTAATTCACTCCTTAGGGTTAAAAGTTTGAGTGATATCATCTCCCATGTGACCGATGGCATTTGTCACTTTCTCCAGAACAACCTAAGTTTCCTCCACATCAATTGGTACCCCTGGACAGGCAATGGTGCCTAGCTGGATGAGCTGGAATTTCCCAGTTGAGGTAGGAAGATCATGAGGTGGGACAGAGTGCTGAGATGCAGATCCTCTTGGTTTTTTCGAGCTGGATGAGTGATATACCATAATTTTGATTCACTTTTAGTCATGGTATATGAGTGTTTTAATAAATATTTATTATATTATAGAAGATTTTTAAATCATTTACAGGTCCAGGTACGTTATGGAGAAATATGGTGATTTTGGTTTCTTTTGGAGTTCTTTGAGTGCAAAACTGCACAGATGCGTCAGATGTTTAGCTATGGATGGAAACCTTTCCACTGTTAGCTTGAGCAATCTTTTGAAAAAAGATAGAGCTTTGCGTTAGCTTTCTAATGCCACTGGTTTGAGATGAATCAGCATCTTGTAGCAGAAGTTATGCATGTTTTACTGAAAAGTGGTTAGTATACCTCGTAAGAGGAAGCTGTCGAGAAGATAAAGGAAATCGATCGATGCAACACTCTTGGTATCAATAGATATTGATCCCGGAACGCGGGCCGGGAATATTTTATGACTGATTTAGGCCTAGGAATTACCACAAATTACCAGAATGCCTTTGAATGACCAGATTTATTCTAGGTTTTGTTACTGTTTGAAAAAATGGTAAAAAAAATATCTTCTGTTTCAGGTACATATATCCTAGTACCAAAAAACAATGAAGAGAGGATTTCTGAGTCCTTCAAAGAAGGAGCATGCTGGTTCATGCACAATCCGAAAGTCTGTGAGGGAAGAATCGATCGACACCATCCAAGCAACATTGATCGACAGCGTACACCACAAATCGATAGACACACAATCACTAAAATCGATCGACAAAGCCCCGCCAGGAGCAGGTAAGTTTTCACTTACCACACATGTTAATTAAGAGTAGTCCAAATTGAACCAATGTCAAATAAGCAACACAATTAGCCAAACTGTAAATAATGAGGGCACCAAAATCCCTGTTACAATCTATTCCACCTTGAATAAATGTGAAGAAATAAAATTGCCATTGCAAGACTATTTGAACCATGTTCTCCCAAAATCGATTGACAGAGTTCACCTTGTGTCGACCGATACTGCTCTCCCAAAATCGATCGACACGGTTCATCCCGTGTCGACTGATACTGTCCCCCTCATATCGACCAACACAGTTCATCCCGTGTCGGCTGATACTGTTAACCTGAAACGACCTACACAGTTCACCCTGTGTCCATTGATACTGTTAACCTGATATCGATTGACACAGTTCATCTCACGTCGATCGACACTACTTGCGGAAGGACAAAGAAGGTTGACTTTGAGCTGAAACTGGTGTATATCATTCTTATGAGTCAGCGTCTCTTTCATGGCCTTCCCACGAGAAACTAATGGATCATATCAACATGTTTGAAGAACTGACCTGGTCTCTCTTTAATGAAGTCTATGAAGAATACCACTTCTGCAAACTCTTTTCATACACTCTCGCTGGAGAAGCAGTACGTTGGTTCAAGAAGTTAAAACCAGAATCCTCAAGACCTGGATTGATATCATGAGAGTCTTCTTTAACAAATTTCTCTATGATGCTGAAGAAAATCTAGAGATTGTGATGGAGTCAATGACGAGACATATGGTATAGGATGATGAACAACATGGATCATGGAGGGACGAGTAGAGTAGAAGAAACCGGTAGTGATGATACAACCTCCACATCGATCGATACAACAACATCAACATCGATCGATACCATGATCTCACCGTCTACCGATACTGTCACATGACATCGATTGACACTGTTCATCTAACAACGATCGATACTGTTCATCCGAACACTATTTTTTCAAGTATCGACAGACATCACTTGCATAGAGAAGAAGGTTGAAGTGCTCATACTTAAGATCGATGAGAATAATATGTTAAGGGATAGAGAGGGTCGACCTCGTAACAGCTGAGGACAGTTGATTAATGCACACGGTGCTGTGATCCCTGATGTCATTGCTGTTGCTGAGATGAATGACTTCAGGGAGAGCTGATTAATGCCAAAAGGCGAGCTGGTCAGGCAGGGCCAGCTCACCTATTGGCGATCTGGAAAGGGGTGTTCAGCTCGCCAACAGGCGAGCTGGTCAAGCAGGGACAGCTCGATTGTTGGCGAGTTGGATGGTTGTTCGGTCTCGATCATTTCTCATTTTTCTTGACCCGAGATCCTTTCGGAGAATGTAAGAAGAAGTACTCATAGACGTTGATTTCGAGATTACCATTTCTGGCCCCAATAGTTAGCCCCCCAGCTCGCAAGTTTAAAGGAAATTCATTCGGGTGAGCAGATTTGTTAATCAGAATCTACGGCTGCGATCGTCTTTTTTTTTTGTTGCGGAAAATGGGCTCCTCCTTTTTTCTATAAGTATTGGATCATCACTCGTCACTTTCTTCACATATCCCCAACTTCTCAAGCTTCCTCCAATTTCTCTCTAGGAAATTTCCTTTTCAAGATGTCATCTCCCAATGATGATCAACAAAACCATGATGTTTTGGTCAACGACAATTCCACAGCAGGCCTGTCGGATCCTCATATCTCGGAATTCCTCTCTTTTCAGGAAGAGATGGATGTTGAAGAGGCGGCAAGCCCAGTTCGTGCAACCCTAACGGATCCGATCGCTCACGTAGAGTCATCTGAAGTTGTTCTGGACATGTCGGCAAGTGTTGCTACGGAACCTTTGGCGAATATCACTGTCGAACCATCGACTTCTACTGAGGTCGAAACAGCCGTGATCTTGAAGCCTACTGAGGTTGAGCCAGCTGTGGTTCCGAAGCCTACTGAGGTTGGGCCAGCCGTAGTCTCAAAGCGTACTGAGGTCGAGCCAGTTGTGGTCCCGAAGCCTCCTCATCCGGCCAAGAGAGTGATCGTTTTGAGGCTGCCGGCGCTTAGTGCGACGCAGGCTCCTTTGACCAAAGGTCGCAAAAGACCTTGCGCGAACCTTGATGCGGCCAAGAAAAGAAGACGTACGAAAGGTTCCGACGCTGGTCCTTCATCGAACAAGGCGCTGAGCTCTGGTCTGATGTCGCAGCATCGACCCAAGGTATGGATTTGCAAATACACCTTTAACGTATTTTTATTTTTACGAAGATTTGGTGTCTGACCGTCTATATTGTCGTTTAGATTGGCTCGTTAATTGATGGAGCGATTAACGAATGTGGGTCTGAGGTCGAGCGTTTGGCGAAGGAACTAGCTGAGTCGCATGAAAGGTCCGCTCAGCTCCAAGGGAAGTTGAAGGTGATCGAAGATGCGCATTCTGTGGTGGTGTCTCAGTTCAAGGCTAGGATCAGCCACTTGGAGCAAGATCTTGGGAAGACTGCAATTTCCTTGCTCAAGGCAAAGGATGCTAAGAAGGCTAAAGCCTCGGAGCTGCGCAGACTTCAACGCAAGATCAAGAGTATTGAGGGATCGACGGTCCACGAGATTGGAGGGGTCAAGGAGGGTGTTCCTGCCGAATTAAAGTTAATGGAGACGGAGGGTGACCTTGGTTCGGATTTTGCTGTCCTGAGATCCGAGTGCGCCTCTCAGCCAAGTAGGGATGAGAGCAAGGCTCTAGAGGTTGATGATGAAGGTGATGGTATGGTTCCGAGTTCCGATGAAATGATGGGCGAGGATGAGACTCCATATGCGGAGGATGTTTGAAGTTGTAGTATCGTGTGAGACTTTTTATTTTTAGTCTTTGTGTTTTGGCCGAGTGGGGCCATGTTTTTATTTTGAATCCCTGTTGTTTTTGCAACTTTGATGAATGAACAATCAGTTTGCGTTTTCTTTTGTTTCGTAAGGAATGCTTTAGTTTGTGTGAATGTAGAGGAAGGTCCGCGAGTTTTTGTCTCGCATTCCAACTCCTTTGTAGATTGCCTTGTTCATTTGCTCGTTCTAAGATACTTAGGAATCGAGTGAGCGTTCAGATGTAGACGAAGAGACATGCCTTTAGGATCTCAATTCATGCCTTGAGACGTTAGAGACCTGTGTTCTGGTTTAGGGTAAGACCTAGGCTTACTTATGGTTTTAAGGCTTTATGATGACTAATCGGCGTTCATTTTACCTATTGCGATTTTAACCTGATTCCGTACCGATTTAAATTCCGCGATAGTTTGTCGGCTTACACGACTTTTCTGGTCGGAATCGAGCATCCCCGAAGGTGCTGACCAAAATTTGGATTTATTTATAGGGCTATTACCCTTGTGTCGGGTGTACGAGAGCTATCTCTGCGAGATAAGAGTGTGTTTCCTGCCATTGCCTATACCAGGCGGTCGATGTGCGGCAGTGGGTAGCTATCTTTAGGACACACTTTATTAAGGTCACCATTTTCCGTTCTTTTTCTTGACAACGACATGATTACGTGCCAGTCGGGATACCTAACTTCCGTTATGGATCCAACCTTGAGGGGTCTGTCGACCTCATTGTTGACTACTTTAGCGTGATCTGGCCCCAGCTTCCGCTCTTTTTTTGACGGGTTTGGACGTAGGGTCAACATTGAGTTCGTGACAAGTGATGTTGATGTCGATTCCTGGCATGTCATCCGCGGTCCAAGCGAACGTGTTCGAGATTCTTTTCAGAAAATTCAAGAGATCATCTTTTAAAGTCTCGTTTAGGTTTGCACCGATATCGATGCAGCATCCTAGGAATTCTTCATCAATGCATACCGAGACGATGGGTTCGCAGGTAGGTTCGCGCTTCCCTTCCAGTACTTCAGCTGCTAGCGACTGTCAAAAGATTTTGGTTTTATCTTGTTCTGGGGCGTTGTAGATAGCAGACGGTTTCTTTTTCTTTTTGGTGGGAGCGTCAGCCGGAGGATTTTTCGTTTTAAATCCGCGGCATAGCAGACCTGCGAGATTTTCTGATTTCCCCAGATGGTCTCGATTCCGCGCGGGGTTGGGAAGACACATATGGTACGTTGATGGTAACGCTTGCATCAATTTTAGCCACGGTGTCCCAATGATTGCATTGTAGGACGTGGGTCGATCGATGATTAAGAATTCGACGATTTTGATCATGCTTCCGGCTTGAACCGTAAGGTTAACTGAGCCGAGAGTCTTGGTGATATCTCCCGAGAGTCCTACTAGCGGGCTTGAGTTTTCTGAAATTTCGGATGGATCGATTTCCATTCTCTCGAGGGTGTTTTTGAAGATGATATCAGCCGAGCTTCCGGTATCAGCTAATATCCTTGCGACATCCATATTCTCGATTGTCAGCTCGATCACAAGGAGATCGTTAAGAGGTTTGATCGACTCGTTCGTTGCTCTGTCCTTGAATGAGATGACTTCGCCGCTCAAGTTAGGCATATCGTTTCTCGCTCGTTCAATGGTTATTGTGTAAGAGAATCCAAACCCCCCCCCCCCTCCTTCTAGCGCCAAACTGTGGGAACCGAAATTCACACTGTCGATTTTCCGTCAAATATGGAAACTTAGGGAAAACCCTAATTTTCCTGAGGTTCTGGATCTCTGCGGAAACACACTAAAACAAAAAGAAAACATAATATAGATGAAGAATTTGCGCAAAGGCTATTATTGATTAATAGATTAAAAGCTGTTACAAAGAGAATCGCGGAATTTAGACAACAAAGCGTTCTAAGAATCTGATTTCCTAGTCTAGCCACCTAAGTCCTAAATTCGCCTAAGTTAACAGCAGTTTTTCTAGGTCAAAAAATCTCTCTCTTCTCTTGACTTCGACCTCATGCTTATACACTTCTTCTCTAGGTGGTTGGTCTTTCCTTTTCCACTCCGATTCGCGCTTATCAGAAATCTTCCATTTATCTCGATCTTTCCATTTTTCTTCGAAAAAATTCTATTTTCGTCTTAGAACTTGACATTTACCCATTCTTGCAAATAATGAGTAAAGTGTGATCAAATCTTTGCGTTGGATCTTCTCTAAAGTCGTGATTAGGCCTTTATCGCGTTTTAGGACTTTCAGAGCCGCTTTGGGATTTATCCGTTTTACAATTTAGACGAGAACGTTCCATGATACGATGCCATTTTCATAAAATATCTCGAGCTAATCGTATAGTTTGGCAATGCCCAGTGTTTTGTATAAGCGTTTCCGTTTTATACGATTTACTTGAAATTTTACGAGAAAACAAGTCTTTAGCGATTTTTTAGAAAATATCTCGAGTTAAATGTTTAGTTTGGCAATGATTAGTGTTTCGCTTAACCTTTGCCGTTTTATATGATTTACTCGAGGTTTTACAAGAAAACAAGCCTTTTACTGTTTTTATCGTAAAACTCCAGCGGTAAGACGGATCGAGACGAAACGAGAGATGCTCCGATCATGGTTAAGAGTATGATCGATTCTAGGAGCATGGTTGGTTTGGCTCAGCTCGCCTGATGGCGAGCTGGACAGGTATGTTCAGCTCGCCAACGGGCAAGATAGTTGGGCAGGGCCAGCTCGCTTATTCGTGAGCTGGAAAGGGCTGTTCAGCTCGCCAACATGCGAGCTGGTCGGGCAGGGCCAGCTCGCCTGTTGACGAGATGGACAGGGCTGTTCAGCTCTCCAACAGGCGTGCTGGTCGGGAAGGGCCAGCTCGCCAACATGCAAGCTGGTCAAGCAGGGCCAGCTCGCCTGTTAACGAGCTGGAAGGTTGTTCGGTTTTGATTGTTTCTCGTTTTTCTTGACCCAAGATCCATGCGGAGAATGTAAGGAGAAGTAATCGTAGACGTTGATTTTGATATTACCGTTTTTGACCCCGACGTTCATCACCTTGTAAACGAATTTTGCATTCAATAAAGTTCCATTTTTATCTACCGAAGTCCGATTATATCATTGTGTTTAAGAGCATTGTTGCCCACATCCTTTGTCTTCTCCCGACTGAACTCTCGATCTCTAAAAAATACTAAGTTTGGATTTTAGGATCTACAATCCCCAAGTATTGGGTTGCGAACCGCTCACGACGAACTTTCACTATCTCAACAATTTCTCTCTTGCCCTCTTTGCGAGTGCGGCGAACGTTCTTTTCAGATAACTCCATGACACGAAGAGAATCATCCTCGTGCTTGTCCCTCATACGTGCAACCTCCCTCTCGGCCCACTCTTGAGCATGAAAGGAGTTAGCATTGATCTCCTCTTTAAGACGAGCAGCCTCCTTTTCTGCTGCCTCAGCTCTGGATTCGGCCCTACGGGTCTCTGCATTACTCGTATTCAAAGCCTCATTCCTAAAACGAAGACCATGCAATAAAAAAAAATCTATTCTAGTCTGATCATAAGAGGGGTAACCAGGAGAATAATCAAAGGGTAACAAACCTTGTTAATGAGCCTTGATGCTTTCATGAACTGCGTCGCCTCGGCCGGCCTTACCTAGGATGGAGAACCGAGAAATCGATGTAATCTGTGATATCGATCTCTACGTTCTCACTGTCCTGGCCTTCTGGAAAACCATCAAACCACTGGCCCATATCAGCGGGAACACCTCTATCATGTGGAGACCTCGACCTCTCCCTCGCTTCCAAAACATTGTCCATGTTTAGGCTCCGATTCAACCTCAACCGGCTCGTTCCACTGAGAATGAGAAAAATGATAGGCAACGGCACGACGGACTCTATTTGGAATAAAGTGTCCCCAATACAACGGACCACCGAGGAGAAGGTTCTTGACTCGCTGGAGATCTTCGGGTTTTGGATAAAGAAGGCCCAGTCACTGCAAAACATAAACCAGACACGAAGTTAGAATTCTGGAACAGCGTACCCAAAGACATACAATCTGAATACCCTTTTCGCCCCTTTCACTTCTGAACATGGGGATGCAGCTCTCCTCCACCGAAGCACCATCGATTCGAACTTAAAAGAAAAAATATTTCCAATTGTGACCATTCGAGGAAAATTTCTCAATGATTGACATGTCCGACCGCGGAGAGAGGTAATAGTAACCCTCACTCTTGTGCTTGGGCGAGAGCATAGCCTCGAGGTAATCGGCGCTAAGATTCATACTGCACTCGTTACTTAGCACCAAAACCCCGATAAAATGCTGCAGCCCAGAGAGGTAGAGTTGACAAATCGACAATCAAAGATTTCAACTATGACCCGCGGAATGAGAAATCATAACTGGCAATGAAGCAAGAAAGCTTCATAGCATGTAAAATAACTCGGAGGCAGATGTTCAACTTGACCACGTTCGGGAAGGCAAAATTGCACCGAATCGGAGATCTTCCGGGAGCCTCGCATAGCCTTGAGGGAACGAAGGGAAGTCATGCTCGGAACATTCTTGTTCTTCTTTAACCCGGTCGTCGAAGGAACCCGGTCCTCGAAGGAACGAAGGGAACTCATCGATCGATGCTAGCAACAGATCAGCTAAAAACGAACCGACAATGGATCAGATAGCTACATGCGATACCAGGATTGACGCGATAGTTCACCACCTCACCAACAACATCAACTGATTAAGCATGAGGATTTATTTGCTATAGGAATATTTGAATGAAATCTTTGCGGAGAGACACAGGAAACCCAAGTCGATTGATATCCACACTAGCAAATCGATCGATATTATAAAACTACCAGAGCAAGATTTATACACCAAAGCAGAAGTTGACCAGATTATTGAGAAGATCTATAACGCTCTGAACATCACTGAGGATAGGCTTGACAAGCGATGTGACGACATTTTCTTTCCTTTCAACAACAACATCACCGCATTACGTTCAGGAACAGATTGGTTGAGTAAGGAAGTGCGAACAATTCAGAAAATACTCGCCTATTGACCTAAGTTCATGCAATTGATCGACATCAACAAAGACCCGTCGATCGATGATGTTTCACCAGAAGCGATCGACAGTACCACCCATGAGGCGATCGATTCTACATCCGTCCCAGAAGGTAATCAGTTGTTAGGAGAGATGACAGACCATGTCTATGATACGTTCCAATGGAACAGCAACCACATTGAGAGTCTTCAAGAAAGACCTCAGAACATTGCAGACACAGTTACTAAGATGGATGCAAGATAGGCCAGAAGTGATGAAGCCACAAGAAGTTTCATGGCTACTTGGTTCAGCATCAACAGAGAAGTTGTGCATACTTGTTTTCCAACAAGTAGCTCCTTTTCCACACCATAGCTCACCAAGTGAAACAGTCAACTAAGCGCTGAGTTGGAGGCAGCCCACTTTTAGGTAAATTTTCTTTTGGTTTTCTTTTCATTTACTTATTCTTTTTTTGTTTTACAGTTTTTTCAGGTTTTTCAAAAAAACAAAAAAGAATCCAAGGAGAATCAAATGACCATCTCGTCGACTTACGCGTACCAGTCGAAATCGATCGACAGACACTCACCTGCGACGATCGATGCTCCTCTACTCACATCGATCGACTATTCATTTCGGTCAGGTCCATTTTTCTTCCTTGTTCCATTCAGTACTTATGATTTCTTTTCTTTCGCCATAACTCCGATTTTCTTTACACTGGGACAGTGTAATTTAAGTCTGAGGAGAGGTTTACTGATGTTTTATTTTCTTTGAGTCTTATAAAATTTTGTTTTCAAAACTATCTTTTATAAAGCTCAAGAAAAGGGATAATGATCGTATTTGATTTATACTTGTTATCTAACCATTTTTTCGCACCATTCTAGACTTTATGATTACAGAAAATACTAAAGATGTAAAGTGGATCAACCAATCAGATATCCACACTTTCTTAGATTTTTTGAAGGAACCAAAACTACCTCCAACACTAAACCTGACACTACTACTTGTCTTGGGGCTTGGCATACATGGGATCGGATTCTTCAAACAAGTCTGGAAGGTAAAGCCTTGTGTAGATTATCACCTTTTCTCTCTCTATTTTCGACCCTAGATAGTTAAGTAGATTAGTTAAAGTATTTTTAAAAAAATCCGAAAATAGTACTAAGTTTATTAGGTTTTTAGTTAAGAGGAATCAGAACATGAATTGTTGGCTAAAACCATTAAGGCTTGCTTCAATCATGATTCCAATAAAGAATTCGAATGGGACTTGGTGACTAAAACCATTAAGGCTCACTTCATATGAATTCTTGGATATAGGTCAAAAAGAAGTGATCATGACTTAGTGGCTACAACCATTAAGGCTTGTTTCATCGAAGCGTGTCCAATCTTGATCAATAATCTTGCTTTAAAGCAGATTTTAACTCAAGGGAGAACTTAGAAGATAGAAAATACAGGAAGTAACTTTTACCTGCAGGTCCAGATACTTGTTTGAATTTCCTTGCATCTTCTGATTGATACTCCCAAGGTAAAGCCTACACTTTTATTTTATGCAAGGAAATGAGGTTAGCTGAGGAGAATGTCAGATAGTATTTGCTAAGTTGTTGGTTAAATGAATCTTGTTGCTAAGCTAGGATATTGCATAGTGAACTCATGTGATTAGAATGTCTTAGATGTGGATTGCAATATTAAAGAGGTTATGATTTCAAAGTTTTTAAATCAGTGAGTCCCTATTCTTTTCAAACCTCTTTCAGAGAGACTACTTGTTTGTTTTGCTTGAGGACAAGCAAAAAGGTAAGTCTGCGAGAGTTGATATACCATGATTTTGACATGTTTTTAGTCATGGTATATTAGTGTTTATACTACTATTTACTATACTATAGAAGCTTTTAAGCATATTTATGAGTTCAGGAGTATTTTGGAAGAAAGTGATGTTTTGGAGCATTTTGGAGAGAATTTGAAGAAGCGCTCGATTCAGACTCGATCACGAGGTCGACAAAGAGAGACCCAGATCGATCGACATGCATCCTGCATAATCGATCGATTATCAAGACCCAGAAGCCAATTCGAGAGCCAAGTTGACATGAAGCCCAATCATCACCAAATGACGATTTTACCCCTGACGAGTTTTAACGTAAGTTTATATACTCTGCCAAAGTGTTAGAGGCAAGAGAGAGAGAGAGTTTTATTGTATTCTTTTCACGGCAAAGTTGTAGGGTTTTTAGTTTGGAGAGAAGATCTTCAGAGAGATTTGATATTGGAACTCTAGTGTTTTCTACCTATCTATTTATTTATAATATGCAGTTTTATTTATCTACTTTTGTTATGAATTGCTTAGCTATGTCTGAGTAGTTTACTTGTTAGATTTAGGGTTTAAATAGGTTAGAGGGATTAGCCCCAACTATAGGATTGCTAGTTGTGATACTCATTAATAAGATGTTTTAGTTGCTCATGGTTCTAGAGTAGCTAATTAGAAACATTGAATCCTAGATTAGAGTCATTTAAGTGATTCTGAATATCCTGAACACATCCTTATTAACCTAATATTTATTAGAAATACAATTGATACGATTTGATTTAGAAATCTTTAGTGAGTTTAGGTTAACTCGTGTGCATTGCTTGACCGGGCTCATCGATCGATCTTCCTAACTGAAATCGATCGATGATGAGTCTAGTGTATCGGTCGATTTTCCTATCGAATAATCGATCGACACTGTCAAGTGCGACCATCCGGTCATTAGACTTATTTATTTGAACATTAGTTTAGATAATTTGTTAAACAAGATAGTTAATGCTCTATAGTATCTCGCAAGCAACTAGATAGCATCCTATAGAATTATAATCCTAAAAACATGAATAAAAACAATAAGTCTAGCATTTTTTTCCATTTTAGTTTTAAAAGTCTTAATTTCCATTCCTGATTAAGTAATTGTCGTGCTTAATTAGAATATTTCCTTTTTCTAATTTATTGTTTTTACTATTTATACATTCACCTAGAGTTATATCTAACTAGATCTATTAGGTTCCCTAGCTCCTTGTGGATTCGATCCCTAAGTACTACAGCTGAACCTCTTATTTGAGAGAGTAATTCACTCCTTAGGGTAATTTGATTGATATCATAATTGATCTTTATTCCTCTTGTTTTCCTTCACTCATCAATCTTGCTGTGGGAACCGAAATCCACCTACTGTCAAATAATCGTAAATAAGGAAACTTCGGGAAAACCCTAAGTTTCCAGAGGAACCGGCTATCTGCAGAACCGCACAACGAAGATTAAGACAACGATAAACTTAGAATTTAAAAGTGAATAAACGAAATTGAGAGCAAAGAGGTTCTTATTCCGAATCTGCGTAGAACTGGTACAAAAAGAGTAGCCGAAAAGCTTAAGAACGAAAAACCCTAGTTGAGATGCAACTCGCTAACAGAAAACGGAAATATTCCTAAATGCTAGTTTTGGTGGTGAGAGCTCTGAAAATCGTGTCCCTTGCTTCTGCCCTAGACCTCTTACTTATATACTCCTCGCCTTGGCCATTCGGTCTTTCCATTTCTCCCAGATTTGACTATATTGGGAATCGTCCATTTTTCTCGATCCTTCCTTTTCATCCGCGGAAATCTTCTATTTTTCTTCAAACCTGCCTTTTATCTTCAAGCTTGACATTTATTTTCCTCCTGCGAGTAAACCGTCAAAATGTTATCGTATCTTCGGGTTAGATTCCGTTAAGATCGCGAGATGGGCTTTTATCGCGTTTTAGGACCTTCCGGGCCTTTTCTGCGATAAATCTGTTTTCCGACTTTGTATGGGATCGTTTCCTGATCTGATGCCGTTTTTAGTAAATTCGTCGAGCTAATCATAAGGGTTTACGATTTACTCGACGTTTTTATTTAAATCGCGCTTTTTACAATTTACTCGACGTTTTTATTAAAACACGTTTTTTACGATTTTAACGAGAAATCTCGAATAAATCGTATAGTTTAGGCAATGTTCGGTGTTTCGTTTAACCGGTGCCGTTTTATACGATTTCCTCGAGTTCTTTGTCGAGAAAATGGAGTTTTACGGTTTTTATCGTAAAATTCGAATGATAGGTCGGATCGAGATGGAACGGGAGAAATTCCGGCCGTGGTTCGGAATGTGACCGTGTCGAAAGACGTAAGTTTCAAATCGGGGATGCGGGAGATCGAGGCTCGGGACGTCCAGGAAGTCTCTAGTTCGTCCAACGGCGAACTAGTCGGGACGGGACTAGTTCGCCCACCGGCGAACTAAGCCAGGCTGGCTTAGTTCGCCGGTGGGCGAACTAGTCAAGTGGGACTAGTTCGCCCACCGGCGAACTAAGCCAGGCTGGCTTAGTTTGCCGGTGGGCGAACTAGTCAAGTGGGACTAGTTCGCCCACCAGAGAACTAAGCCAGCTTGGCTTAGTTCGCCGGTGGGCGAACTAGTCGAGATGGACTAGTTTGCCCACCGGCGAACTAAGCCAAGCTGGCTTAGTTCGCCGGTGGGCGAACTAGTCACGGGTCTCCTAGTTCGCCCATCGCCGAACTAAGCCAGCTTGGCTTAGTTCGCCGGTGGGCGAAGTAGTTGCGACTAGTTCGCGTTTCACGGCTGTTTCGGTTTTTTGCGGTTTCGTAAAACAATTCTCGAGTTTCATAAAACGATCTTCGATTTTTATAAAATGATTCTCGAGTTTTATAAAACGATTCTCGAGTTTTATAAAATGATCTTCGAGTTTTATAAAACGATCTTCGAGTTTTATAAAACGATTCTTCGAGTTTTATAAAACGATCTTTGAGTTTTATAAAACGATTCTTCGAGTTTTATAAAACGATTCTTTGAGTTTTATAAAACTATTCTTGAGTTTTATAAAACGATCTTTGAGTTTTATAAAACGACTTCTCGAGTTTTATAAAACGATCTTCTCGAGTTTTATAAAACGGCTTCTCGAGTTTTATAAAACAATCTTTGAGTTTTATAAAACGGCTTCTCGAGTTTTATAAGATGGCTTCTCGAGTTTTATAAAATGGTCTGCGAGTTTTATAAATGACTTCGAGTTTTATAAAACGACTTCTTGGGTTTTATAAAACTATTCCTTTCGTATTTTTGCGGGGAGTTTTGGCTATTGATTCCGTCGTACCGATTTTGACCCCAACAGTTAGCCCCCCAGCTCGTAAGAATCGTGAGGTTCTTGCGAGTGGATTGAGCTTGTTTGGCGAGTTTGGTAGAATTAGGCGGAACTTTAATGGCCAAAAGTTCAAGGGTGAATAGTAAAATTCTTTCCTATAAGTATATGGAGTGAGTTTTTCAAGTTTTTCACTCACTCTTCCATAACTTGCCTAAGCTTTAGGAAGGCTTCTCTCTACCTTTTCCTTTGGATCTTTCTTCTTTCGACTATCCAATATGTCTTCCGGATGGAAAGTTTCAGAATATGCTCATGCATCAATCTTTGATCCGAGCGACCTTGATGTTTCCAGCGGTTGTCCTCTTCCCGAGCCGGTCTTTCAACGTTTCTTTACGACCAAGGAAGAGTTTGCAGACTACTGTTTAGCCGTGAGCGCCGTGGAGGTGCCGCCTTCGAATTTCTGGGTTCCGAAGAAAGATAAACCTCGGAAGAAAACAGTTGGCATCAGCGCGAGCACTGTCGGTTCTCTCAGATATTTGAGAAATATCTATGCGATTCCTGAGTCGGTTCAGTTTCGCCTCCCTGTTCAGGGCCAAGGTGCCGAGGATCCGCCTCCGGGTTATTTTACGTGCTACGAAGCCTTTCTGTTGAACTGCCAGCTATGGTTCCCTATTCCTAGAGCCATTTTTGAATTCTTGGATAGGTTCGGAGTACCATTCGGCCAGCTACGCCCTAGTGGCTTACAGCACCTTGTCGGGATTCTGGTGTTGGGATACGAACCCGGAATGTCCCTTGATGCGGATTATCTTTCGGCTATGTTGACATTCAAGGGAAGAAAGGACGGCTTTTACTTAGCCCCCCGGCGGGACATGACGGTTATTGGCGGGCTTGCCTCGAATGATCACGATTGGATTTACCGATTCTTTTATGTCAAAATCGACAGCGCATCGGTGGAGGAGAATTGTATTCCTTTGATTAGGGCTGCGTGGGCGACAAACGGTATTCTATTGACGTGATACCCATATCCATATAGATATAGGTTTTAACTTTTTCGTTTTTTTCGCAGTGCATGCCCTCCCGAGGCCGATGCTTGAGGATTTTCCGGAGGTTATGAATCTTCTACGTGGCGGCCCACTTCATTGGGGGAAATTTTCTCCGAAAAGGATCCATCGTGCCGTTGCCTATTATTCGTCCGGTTTTTCTTGTGACGGTCATGCAGATTTTAAGGCAGGCGATGATGCGGAGGAGAGGGAAAGGTCTAGATCTCCGCAGGATAGAGAAGTTCCGATCGAACGCAGTCGGGCATCTGACGAAGATATCAATATCGAAGATCTTATTGACTTTTCGGCCTTCAAATTTGATCCGGCCGAGACGTCATCCTGAGGACCAGCTGACACACCGTTTGCGAAAGCGTCAAGGCTTTTCAACAAGGTTTGCCTATTCTTTATTATTATGTATATATGTTTTATGAAGGATGTTTGTTCCGTTTTGCAGGGTCTTCGCTTTATGAGCGAAGCGGTGAACGCGAATAGTGCGGAACTTCGCAGGGCCGAATCTAGGGTTGCAGCAGCAGAGGCGGAGGCTGTTCGTATCAGAGGGGAGATCGATGCCAGTTTCTCTCGTGCCCAGGATTTGGCTGCAAAGGAGGCCGCTCGTGTGAGAGAGGAGTATGAAGCTGAATCTCGTCGAAGCCTAGAACTTTCTGACGCGATGGCTCGCCGTGCTCGTAGGGCAGGAAAAAGAGAGGTTGCTGCGGAGTTGATGGCTCGGCGCGAGCGGTTCGTGCCTCTTTATGCGGAATTTGAAGATGCGCAAAGAGCGAATGGCGATTTCCGCAAGCGTCAGGGCGTAGTTGGGGGTTTGCATCTTACCCAGGAACTGGACTATTTGTATGAGGCTGCGATTGAGAAGCAGAAGACGCGTCTAGCTAAGAGAGAGAAGAAGAAGAACGAATCCGCCAATCATGGGAAGCATATGTGGGATCAGTGGAACCCTATTGTGGTGTCGCCGGATTCGGTCGAAGTTGGACCTGGGATCTCGGACGTGGATGGCGAGGTTGACCAGTCCGCGTTTGATGACTTCAATGTGTGATGTTATTAGTTTTTCGATTTTGTTGTTGTTTTTGCGGGACTGGCTGTTGGTGGCTTTGAATCCCTACCGCTGGGCGGTATGTGCTTGGATGCTTTTAATAAGACAATATTTTCTAAGTATGAAATTCGTGTTTCGTTTTAGATGCAGAGGGAAGAACACGAGTTGTCATCTCGTATCTAACTCTTTGGTGCAAATCGTCCGATTCGTTAACTCGGGAGATGTGGGCGAAGAGACATGCATTTAGGATCTCAATTCATGCCTTGAGACGTTAGCGACCAGTGTGCTGGGTTTAGGGCAAGACCTATGTTTACTTTCGGATTGGGGCTGTGCGATGACTAGCCGGCTTTCGTTTTTCCCGTTGCGATTTTAACCTGACTCCATACCGATTTAGAATCCCGATAGGTACTCGGCTTATACGATTCGTATGGTTAGAATCGAGCATCTCACCGGGAACAATTTCTAAGTTGCCCGGAAGTGCTGGCCAAAAATTTGGATTTCTTTTATAGCGCGCTATTTTATCCTCGTCGGATGTATGCGGACCGATAGGTCGGTGCGTTTGTTTAGGACGGCTAGCGTGCTCGACGGGGCCAATCGCCGAGCGTTCGTGTTTTTATAGTCGCGGACGGACTTGGGGAAATATTTTTCTTCGAGAGTTTAGGCGACGTCTCGCCAGTTCTTTCCGAAAATATTTTGATATGCAAATTTTTTAGAAAGACGATTAAATAGTTGTTACTGCGGAAGCGATTTTCCGGATTTGCATTTTTTGATAGTAGCAGAGATATTCTAACTTTGTCTTTATTAAAAATTTCGAAAATTTTTCGATTACAAAGCTAAAAGAAATTTTGTAAAAAATTTGGGAGTATACGAATACTCGTATACTCACCCACTCCCCCCTCCCCCCCCCCCCCCCCCCCCCCCCCCCCCCCCGTTTTGGGGGGGGGGGCTAGCTGAACTCGTCTTTAGGCGAGCTGCCTACGTATTCCTTTCGGAAATCAAGCCATCTCGTAGTTCTGATTGTTTGCGCGGGTGTGCTTACTCGGCTGTCGCAGACTTCTCGATCGCTTCAGTTGCGGGATCGATGTCTTTGTCCAGGATTGTCTCCTCCAGTCGGATGGAAGCGATTGGTGCGGAAACTTCTGGTTTCTCGGCCGTTGCTTGCTTTGGGTCGTCTTCTGCGGGCGGTGGCGTGATCTTTGCCCGTTTTGGTTTCACGATCGCGACCGCCAATTGCCGCAGCCTGTGTTCGGCCAGGAAGCAGGATCGTGATTGTCTTTGCCATCCCAAAATTACCGCGACTCCCGTAGGCGTCGGCAATTTGATGCCTAAGTGATACGTGGACAGAACCGACTTCATGGAATTAATCCAAGGCGTGCCCATGATTACTTTGTAGATAGCCGGGAAATCGACTACCGCGAAGTTAACGACTTTTGTCACTTCTTTTGCGGCGACTGGTAATCGGATTGATCCCAGGGTCATTGACGTCTCGTCGGAGAAACTAGTCAGCGGTTTTGGAATCGGCTCGACTTCCAAGAGATCGATTCCCATGCGTGCTAGAGTGTTGCGGAAGATCACGTTGACAGTACTCCCGGTATCGACCAAGATCCGAGCGACTTATAAATCGCTTATTACTAAGTCGATGACGAGAGGATCAGCGTGAGGTTGGTCGATTCCGCCGGTTTCAGCGTCGTCGAATGAGATCACTCCTTTTGGAGAGTCATCCGTCGGCACCTTCCAACTTGAGCCGGTTTCGGCATTGCGTTGGTAGGATTTTATAGACGAGACGGTGTCGTTGTAGTATTGCGATTCGCCGATAATCATGTTGATTTTTCAGCGGTTAGCGTCGTTACCCTTCTCGTCTTGTCTTCGTCCGCGTTTTTCGCCTGACTGGTTTCCCTGAGGCGGAGTTTCTGCTCGCGCGTTCCTGTCGTTCTTCGGAAGGCGATCCGAATCGCGGATGAGATCCTTGACACTGGATATCTCGGAAAGTTCTCCCGCAACCAATTTTGCGGCAAGTTTGGCGCCGAGAACTTTGCAGTTCACGGTGGAATGCCCGCGGGTTTGGTGGAGGTCGCAGAAAGAATTCTCGTTGTAATTCGAATTTCTCGTCCACGTGTTACCCATAGTTCGCCCTTGCTCCGAACCGGAGTTGATGGCGTAGTTATGCGCCCCTTGGAGATCCTGTCCCTCGTGATGGACGAATTTGTCGTTACGAGAGTTCCTCTTTTTCTGCTTCTGCTCGGACGCGTTATCCTTCGCGGATGTTTTCGTCGGCTTATGCTTCTCGGACAGGATTTTAGTCTCCTCTCCGATGGTTATGAAGTCAGTGCCTTATGGAGCGCATCCTGGATCGTCCGCGGTTTCTCGAGAGTTATCCACTTGTGGAATTTCGATTTATACCAGAGCGATTTCCTTAACGCGTCAATGGCGGCTTTGAGCCATGACGAGTTTGAACCTACTCATGAAATCGCAGAGAGATTCGTCCTCCTTCTGCACCAAGCTCCAGAGGTCGGCGTCGGAGGTTTCCGGGTTAATGAACATCGAGTACTGCTTCAAGAATTCCGAAGCCAGTCGACGGAAACTTCCGAGCGCGGCTCCTTCTAGGTTTTCAACGAAGAGGCGGCAGTAGCCTGCGTCTTTTTCGTGGTCCTTGAGCTTGGCTCGTCCCATGGTGATCTGGAATGCTTGTAGGTGCGCTTTGGGATCGGACGTCCCGTCGTAAGTCGGCACCTTAAGTTTGCCGGGATCGGGCAATTTGATCTCGGTGATGCGGGCCGTGAAGGGCGTTTTCCGAGACTCGTACAGTAGCCGATCAATCTCGGGTGCGGCGCTGGTAGCGTTGTGAATCTGAGATTTCACCGCTTTTACCGCTGCGGCCGTTTTGGTGATATATTCGCGGAGATCGCGAATCTCGGTCAGACCACCAGCAGTTTGCCGACCTTGTCGGCGTTTGCTGCGAGTGACTGGAGATCGCTCCTCGGCGGTTTTTGCGTATCGCGCGAAGTCGAGTTTTCCCTCGTCTCCAGTAAAAGAACGTTCGGGAGAAGACTCCGGCAGGGGACTTCGAGTCTTTCTTCTCCTAGGATGGACGTCAGTGTCTTCGTCCGACGAATCGGCCTGGTCGCTTGTCTCTAGGTTAAGCCTTTCGATGCCGTCGCCCTCGGTCTCCTGTTCGTGAGTAGGAGGTTTCTCCGATTCGTTCAGCGTCTTTTTCGGAATCCTTTTCCGGTAAGTTACCCTGCTCGGTTCTGGGACGATCCGTAGGAGCGCCAAAGTCGAGCCTCCTTCCGCGGATCTTAGTAGTTCCGCGGGGGCGAATCGCTCGGGTTTTCGCGGTTAGGGTTTCTACCCGTTTCGCGAGCGAACCAATGAGCTTTTCCTGCTCCTCCGATTTTTTGTTAAACTCGGGAAAGCATCTTCTAGAGGGTCTCGGCGTTAGTGTTCGTAGTGTTGGCCCCAGACGCACCTTGTGGTGGTGTTGTTTCAACGTTATCGCGTTCGTTGCGAGTTTGGTTGTCACCAGTCATCGTTTCTTCGTTGGACATGCTGCGGCTTCGGTGTAAGATAGATCCGACCCCCCCCCCTCCTTCTAGCGCCAAACTGTGGGAACCGAAATCCACCTACCATCAAATAATCGTAAATAAGGAAACTTCGGGAAAACCCTAAGTTTCCAGAGGAACCGGCTATCTGCAGA
This sequence comes from Eruca vesicaria subsp. sativa, assembly GCA_932364175.1. Classification (NCBI taxonomy): domain Eukaryota; kingdom Viridiplantae; phylum Streptophyta; class Magnoliopsida; order Brassicales; family Brassicaceae; genus Eruca; species Eruca vesicaria. Next base: position 837,964 of record CAKOAT010141820.1, on the reverse strand, counting down.
ACCGCACAACGAAGATTAAGACAACGATAAACTTAGAATTTTAAAGCGAATAAAAGAAATTGAGAGAAAAGAGGTTCTTATTCCGAATCTGCGTAGAAATGGTACAAAAAGAGTAGCCGAAAAGCTTAAGAACGAAAAACCCTAGTTGAGACGCAGCTCGCTAAGAGAAAACGGAAATATTCTTAAATGCTAGTTTTGGTGGTGAGAGCTCTGAAAATCGTGTCCCTTGCTTCTGCCCTAGACCTCTTACTTATATACTCCTCGCCTTGGCCATTCGGTCTTTCCATTTCGCCCAGATTTGACTATATTGGGAATCGTCCATTTTTCTCGATCCTTCCTTTTCTTCCGCGGAAATCTTCTATTTTTCTTCAAACCTGCCTTTTATCTTCAAGCTTGACATTTATTTTCCTCCTGCGAGTAAACCGTCAAAATGTTATCGTATCTTCGGGTTAGATTCCGTTAAGATCGCGAGATGGGCTTTTATCGCGTTTTAGGACCTTCCGGGCCTTTTCTGCGATAAATCTGTTTTCTGACTTTGTATGGGATCGTTTCCTGATCTGATGCCGTTTTTAGTAAATTCGTCGAGCTAATCATAAGGTTTTACGATTTACTCGAAGTTTTTATTAAAAACGCGCTTTTTACAATTTATTCGACGTTTTTAGTAAAAACGCATTTTTTTACGATTTTAACGAGAAATCTCGAATAAATCGTATAGTTTAGGCAATGTTCCGTATTTCGTTTAACCGTTGCCGTTTTATAAGATTTCCTCGAGTTCTTTGTCGAGAAAACGGAGTTTTACAGTTTTTATCGTAAAATTCGAATGATAGGCCAGATCGAGATGGAACGGGAGACATTTCGGCCGTGGTTCAGAATGTGACCGTGTCGAAAGACGTAAGTTTCGAATCGGGGAATGCGGGAGATCGAGGCTCGGGACGTCCAGGAAGTCTCTAGTTCGTCCAACGGCGAACTAAGCCGGCTGGCTTAGTTCGCCGGTGGGCGAACTAGTCCCACTTGACTAGTTCGCCCAGCGGCGAACTAAGCCGCCAAGCTGGCTTAGATCGCCGGTGGGCGAACTATTCACGGGTCTCCTAGTTCGCCCATCGGCGAACTAAGCCAGCTTGGCTTAGTTCGCCGGTGGGCAAACTAGTTGCGACTAGTTCGCGTTTCACGGCTGTTTCGGTTTTTTGCGGTTTCGTAAAATGATTCTCGAGTTTTATAAAACGATCTTCGAGTTATATAAAACGATTCTCGAGTGTTATAAAACGATTCTCGAGTTTTATAAAACGATCTTCGAGTTTTATAAAACGATCTTCGAGTTTTATAAAACAATCTTCGAGTTTTATAAAACGATTCTTCGAGTTTTATAAAACGATCTTTGAGTTTTATAAAACGATTCTCGAGTTTTATAAAACGATCTTTGAGTTTTATAAAACGGCTTCTCGAGTTTTATAAAACGATCTTCTCAAGTTTTATAAAACGGCTTCTCGAGTTTTATAAAACGATCTTTGAGTTTTATAAAACGGCTTCTCGAGTTTTATAAAACGGCTTCTCGAGTTTTTTAAAACGGTCTGAGAGTTTTATAAATGACTTCGAGTTTTATGAAACGACTTCTTGGGTTTTATAAAACTATTCCTTTCGTATTTTTGCGGGGAGTTTTGGCTATTGATTCCGTCGTACCGATTTTGACCCCAACACTTGCCAATGTTATCATCAGCGGAGTGATTCCTGTGAACTCTTGGCTTTGCGTTCTATTCTTCAGCACTTGTGACAGGTACTGATTCAGTTGTTGGTTTAGATGATGTGTGCTCATCTGTTCTTGAGGGTTCATCTGTGTGATCGTCGTCTTCTTCCCATCTCATCACAGCAGCATCATCGAACACTACATTTAATGACTATGTGATCTTGAGAGATCTGGTATTATACACTCTGAATGTTGAGCTACTTCCTGAGTACTCCGGAAACATGCCTTCATCACTTCTTGTATCAGACTTCCCAAGGTGATCCTTGTCATTCAGTATGTAACACCTGCATCCACAAACATGAAAGTAACTTAAGTTAGGTGTTTTCCATTCCATAATTCATACAGAGTTTTCAATGTCCCTCACTTGACACAGACACAATATATGACGTAGCATGCAGTACTGATTGCCTCTACCCAAAACTTTGTTGGAACATCATTTCCATGCATCATCGCCCTTGCCATCTCTTGGAGTGTGCGATTCTTTCTCTCAACTACCCCATTCTACTGAGGAATCTTGGGGCTGGGAACTGATGACTTATGCCATGTTGTTCGCAGAATGATGTCATGGCTTAATTCTGGAATTCTCCCCCATGATCACTGCAAATCTGCTTTAACTTCTTGTTTCTGTTTGTAATTTAAAGCACCCATATCTTGAAGCTTTCCAGTGTATCAGACTTTTCCCGAATGAATCTGACCCAAGTAAATTTGGAGAAATCATCAACTAGCACTATAACATATTTCTTCGTTTGCATTGGTCCCATCAGATCCATATGAATCAGATCAAGTAGATCCATAGACTGAATGTCTTGAATGGTCTTGTGCTGCACTTTGATCTGTTTTCCCTTGTTGCATGGACCACACACCATTTTATCCATATCTTATAATTGAGGAACTCCTGGAACAACTCCTTTCTTCAGTATTTCAGTCATGTGTCGAGCATTAATGTGTCCCAGCCTTTGATGTCAAATATGTGTATCATCATGTGCGACAACACACCTTAGTGACCTTTGCCATATGTAGCAATTGTTTGATGACCTTACTCCATGTAGGATTGTCTTGTTGTCTACAACCACTACTTTACAGTCTTTGTTGGTGAACGAGACAGACAATCCTTCGTCACACAGTTGACTGATGCTGATTAGATTGGCTTTTAAACCCTTAACCAGATATATGTTAATTAGAGGTGGTCTGTCTCCAGCAGTTTGACCTTTCCCTTTGCTTCCACCTTGACTTCCATCTCCAAATGTGACTCTTCCGCCTTCTAGAGCCTTCACATTTTTAAAGTGATCTCTTTTCCAGTCATATGCCGAGAACTTCCACTGTCGAAATACCATGGAGTCTCGTCTTCAGAAACCAATGCCACACTACATCAAAGATCTCTTTTGGTTGACACACGGTCTGACGTAGATTTATGTATACCATAACTTCTGATCCACACTTGACTTTGAGCACCGTTAAACCAAAACTTCCCTTTCTTCAGCAACTGGTTAACTTTCTCTCAATAGTGATAGCACTTTTTCTTGATGTGGCATGGTTTTCCACAATGAAAGTATCCTTTTATTCTTCCAGACTCTAATTGTTGATGATGAACATTCTTTTCTGAATTCCTTCTAGACAAGGGCTTGGTGTGAACTTGACTAGTCTTTCTTGAGTTGTACCATATCCAATGTAACCCAGACTTCTCTGGATGCGCTCTTTTCTCCCCAAACTTAGGATCGTGTCCAATTCCTTAGATCCACTGAGCATTCCGACTACTTGAGGTGATTTCCGAGTGTTGCATGTAATCCAGATGCTTTTTATTTTTCAGTGATAATCTCTCTTTCCAACACATGGATTCTGGCCATTAGTAGCAGATTTTCTCTCTTCAGTTATGAGCTTCTCAGATTATTCTTCTTCTCGCTATCTAACTCTCTTCTAAGATTCATCATTGTCTCTTTCAGCCAACTCTTCTCCTTTTTAAGACCAAGATTTTATTTTCCTAACTGAATCACTGTCTGACATAGCCCATGGTAGTCTTCTACACCCTCGTCATCTGACACAGACTGATCTTCTTCAGTATATGTTTCTCCTTCAACAAACTCAGTGATTCCTATGAATGCCACAAAGTTATTCAATTCGTCCTCTTCACTGTCTTCTTCAGAATCAACTTCATCAATTCAGATGAGTGACTTCTCACGACGTCAATTTTGATCATTAATACATTCAAGCTGTGTATGACCTATGCCTTTGCACCCAAAACACTTGATGTCTCTTCTTCTCACGGTTGGGCACTCGGTTTTGTAGTGTCCAAACTCTTTGCACTCATGGTATTGCATATCAGTCTTCTTGTTGCTTTTTGATTCTGTCTCGGATGCACGCTTGTCACTATCACTTGCACGACGTTGAGTAGTACCCTTCTTCTGATTTGCTTCGCCTCTCTTAAGTATCTTATCAAACCTCATGGCAAGCAGACTCACGGAATCATCTTCTTCATCACTCTCTTCAATAAGTTCGTGAGATACAAGAGCTATACACTTTCCTTTCTTTCCTCCATCAAGTTCCATCTCATGAGCTCTGAGCATTCCCACAACTTCATCAAACTTGATTTCATCAGTGTTTACAGATAAAGACATTGCAGCTTTGTATGCTGAGTACTTGGCAGGATGACATCTTAGGAATTTCTTCACCAGTTTTTTGGTACTTACACTTGTTTCCTAGAGTCAAAGATTCTTGCGCAACTCCACTGAGCTGTGAACTAAAATCTTCAAATGTTTCATGTTCACTCATCTTCAGGTTCTCAAACTTTGAGGCCAAAAAGTCTATCTATGAACTCTTCACCTTTGAGGTTCCTTCAAAGTGAGTCTGTAGGATTTCCTAAGCTTCTTTTTTGTTATCTCACATTCTTGAATCAGCTCAAAGTGTTTCTTGGTGACACTCGCATGAATAGCAGATAGCGTTCTCTAGTTGAACTTAGATGATTTCAACTCTGCTTTAGTCCAATCTTCCTCAGGTTTGTTGGTCTCCACTCCATCTTCATCCTTGACCTTCAGTTCAACCCATCCTGACGTGAATGACTTCCATGCTATAGCATCAATCCCACGAATGATGGATCTCATTCTAGCCTTCCACAGCCCATAGTTGGATGCATCTAAAATCACCCTTGCACTTGACACCAGTTCGTGATTCTCCATTTCTTCCGCAAGATCTCACCTGTTATATAGACGAGCAGGTGACTGCTCTTATACCAATTTTAAATGCAAGAACTATGGTATAGATGTAAAGCACAAAGTACACCAGAGAATATCTTTATAAAGATATGTGATTTCCTAGTATTCTTTTAAATCGAACTTACAAGTCTATCTTTAAACAGAATTCCAAGCCTCACACGTCCTAAGATCGAATACAAGATCTTAGAACCTCTCCTCTTAGCCCTTAGTGCTTTCACTTGCTTACAAGCTTATTAAACCCACTCTTATGCTAAGAATACAATTATGGTGAAAACCCTAATACCTAGGTCGTACAAGACTATATATATATTTACTAGCCTTTATACCCAATATTTACTAAATATTCAAATATGGTAAGTTCTCAAAAACTCATACTAAGTCTTTTGTGAACTTCCTATTTACGAGATCTCTCATATCCAAGGTGAATCTCTCCATGCTTGCTCTTCAAGTCTTTGTTGCATTAACTCCAATTTGATCGCTAAGCCATTCTTCAAGTCTTTATCTTGTTCATCCACATACACATTCTTTGTCGTAAACTTTGCTCCATTCGTTGTTGTACTTGCGTAGATGAGGCGACGAAAAACATAGTGCAGAAAGTAAGACACATCAAATTTGTTAACGGGGTTTGTTTCCTACATCCACAGGACCCAGTCCAGATTTTATTGACTTAGAATAAGGAGCAACCTACAAATGCTATATGGTACAACACACACACTAGTGTTTACCACTCTTTTCTAAGAAGCAATCTACAAAAATTAAGTATCAGCACGCATGCATACAACACCATCTGGGTGCGCCAGAGCACACTGTCTTCTACAGCTGCAATCTTCACAGACCTCTTCAATAAAACCGCCTTTGCTAAACTCCCCCTGAGTCTAGGCTTCAATCTTCCACATCTCGGAAGTACTTCACCAAGTATGTCAGCACCCAACGCACACCAGTGACACCAAAACGCTTGATCACCCAAGCAGATACACAACTCACCATGAGCTACACACGATGGCTAACTCCACCATACCAAATGACACTACAAACACCACCAAACAAGTCCACATCGGACTCCATCGGAAACTACTTCAGACACTGCTTCGACACCAAGCAGTAACACACACCAGGAAACCTCTCTCTCTCTCTCTTCTATGAGGTATGACTTTCTCATAAGTCACGTCCCTCCTTATATAGCAGACCAGAACTTGCTCTCCACGTCTTTAACTCGCTCTCCAAGTCTTCCACTTGCTCTCCAAGTTTTTTCAATACAAATAAGGTAACTTTCCATTTTCCTTAATGGAAAACTTCATTTTCAAGCAAACTCTCTTTTGCTTTATGGAAAACGTCCATATGTCTTCAATCACATATCCACTTTCCTTTTCCAAGCTCATCAAGTCCACGCACATCAAAAAACCCGATCTCCAGCATAGCCCATCTTCATGACACACACATGTACTACCTCTTGTAGTACTTCACGGACTGATACAGAACACCTCTGCAAATTGCATCTTCAATCTCCCCCTTTTTGACTATGCATGTGCATTCATCATAACGAGCTTGAACTCCACGTCTCCAATCTCCCCCTATGAGTCACATCATGGTCAAAAACCAACTCGAAGATCACTACCTTCCAAACTAAGAAGAACTCCAATGACACCATCTTCATTCAAACTCCGTCCCACTTCCTTAAACAGATTTTGTCCTCATCATCCTTGTCAAGATAGTTACGGAAGACTATTGACATCTACAAGCTCCACTTGCATCTTCAATCTAGAAAACTCCAGCTCAGCTTCTTGACTCCACATGGTCTTCACCACTCAACATGACGTCTGCTTCAGCAACTACGTCAGCGACTACTTCAGGGCGGACATCTTATATCAACAATCTCCCCCTTTAACTTTGTGTGCTGATCAAGCACAACATTCTTCTGGTTCAACAACCTTGTTCCCCATCTGAAAACTTCCACGCTAATTGTGATTTTCTCCCCCACGAGATGTGCACCAACTACTTCAGGATGTCCATCACCATGCTCTTCTCCCCATGAGATATGCACTTCTTGGACCAGAACGTCACCACTTCTCCCCCTGCTTGATTGCATACTAAGCTAAAACTCAGATGCTTAGATGTCAAGCTTTACTTCACAGACACACCATCTGCTCCTTCATACGTACTGCTTCAAACTCTGACACATCAGCTGAACCATTTCTCGAACAAATCCTTTTCTAGGCTTCTTCGGCTCAGGCTTCTTCCCCTCTGTTGTAACTATGGTAGGCTCCTCCCACTTAGTCTTCACAGCTTTTCACGCACCCTCATTGATTTCTCAAACCAACCGCTTCATGCGAGCCTTCCAATAACCATACCAGCCATCATTCAACATGATTGTCTTCTGCATAGAACAATCACCTCCATCTTCACCTTCGGGATCACACCAGTAACTTAGGTGACCCGCTCTGATACGACTTGTAAGTGTAGATGAGGCGACGAAAAACATAGTGCAGAAAGTAAGACACATCAAATTTGTTAACGGGGTTCGTTTCCTACATCCCCGGGACCTAGTCCAGATTTTGTTGACTTAGAACAAGGAGCAACCTACAATTGCTATATGGTACAACACACACACAAATGTTTACCATTTTTTTCTAAGAAGCAATCTACAAAGATTAGGTATCAGCACGCATGTATACAACACTTTCTGGGCGCGCTAGAGCACACTGTCTTCTACAGCTCCAATCTTCATAGACCTCTTTAATAAAACCGTCTTTGCTAAACTCCCCCTGAATTTAGGCTTCAATCTTCCACATCTCGGAAGTACTTCACAAAGTACGTCAGCACCCAACGCACACCAGTGACACCAAAACGCTTGATTACCCAAGGACACACACAACTCACCATGAGCTACACACGATGGCTAACTCCACCATACCAAACAACACAACGAACACCACCAAACAAGTCCACATCGGACTCCATCCGAAACTACTTCAGACACTGCTTCGACACCAAGCAGTAACACACACCAAGGAAACCTCTCTCTCTCTCTCTCTTCTATGAGGTCTGACTTTCTCATAAGGCACGTCCCTCCTTATATAGCAGACCATAACTTGCTCTCCACGTCTTTAACTCGCTCTCCAAGTCTTACACTTGCTCTCCAAATCTTTCCAATACACATAAGGTAACTTTCCATTTTCCTTAATGGAAAACTTAATCTTCAAGCAAACTCTCTTTTGCTTTATGGAAAACGTCCATATGTCTTCAGTCACATATCCTCTTTCCTTTTCCAAGCTCATCAAGTCCACGCACATCACAAAACCCGATCTCCAGCATAGCTCATCTTCATGACACACACATGTACTATATGTTATAGTACTTCACGAACTGATACAAAACACCTCAACAAATTGCATCTTTAGATGTTTCCTTAGTATTAGTGGAAATGTCTTCAGATTATGTGTATATACAAATCTTGCTAAATTCGGATGATAATATAGCTACTTAGCAAGCACTAACGGAAAGCAACAGCCTATGAAACTCGCAATATATGGTTTAATAACCTTGTGGATTGGATAAATGATTTTCTAGTGCTCACCACTCGCAAATCTACGTAATTAGTGACGTGAGAGCTTTAGGGCATGACTAGTTTCCTTGCTATCACCCGTAAACGCAGTTTTTGCGATTTACAGCGGTTGTTGATGTTTTAAAACAATCACTCAAACCGTTCTAAACCATTTCAAATTGCTCTAAACCTCTTAAATTCAAAGGCTGGTTCCAACTAGTGTTTGCGGTTGTGGACGGTTGCGGAATGGTAGAAAAAAATTTCTTTTTTTAAAAATAATATAATTACAAAAATAAAAATATTCAATAAAATATTCAATAAAAATATTAATTCAGAATTATAAAAATACTAAAATATATGTATTATATTTTAATTAATGTTATAAAATTTTAAAATAAAATATTTTCTGTAATTTAAAAAATTTGAAACTATAACTTTCTAAATATAAGTTTTATATTATTATAATATTATGATTTTTGATATTTTTATAATTGTATAAAATGTAAATATTATTACTTTATTATTTAACAGCTACTATTTGATAATTAACCAGCCATAAGTATCTTATAAATGCACCAATTCCTAACTGCAGCATCAATCGTACAAATCTATTAAAATCGCTAGAAACTACAACCGTAAACTTCCACAACCATAACTGTAACTGCTACGTATGAACCATTCAGACCCTTACACGGTATAAAATGTTGAGATTCATTGACTTTTGTTTCCACAAAAAAAAAAGCTCATTGAATTTTACTCGAAGTGCAATGAAAAAAATTTCTTGGAATACTATTATTGACTTTTGAAAAGTTCTGTAGTAGAGCTATCCGAGTCAAACATAAACAAAGTTCTATCATACAAACCAGTACTTGGTCAAATTTCAACTACGAAAGTTTTATGAATATATCTGTTTCTTTAGCTCGATACATGTTCGTAACTTGTAAGACATCGTTAGATATTGGGATATGTGTAACTTTCCTCTGATGGTTGTTTTGATATATAAACGGATATTGTTAGAATAGTTTCATGGTTTATTTTTCAAATCATAGTTTCATGTTCCACATATGCCAACCTCTCAGGGTTGAACTTTATTCGTGCAACTAAGATCATTTCCAATATAACTCTATTTTTAATTTTTCTTTTATAATTTCAAGTGAAATATAATAACTTTATTATATAATAATTTTTGATCCAATAGTTTACTATGTACTCTATAATAGAATTATTTTATTTTAGTGAAAATTATAGAAGAAAAATAGATTTATGTTAGAGATGCCTTAATAACACTTTTGCATGTTGCATGTATATTTCTATTTAAAGATGGCAAACAAAGACCTAAACAGCGGACATGTCCCAATAAAACCTGTAACAGGACGGGTTTGATCATGACATTTCTAGGCCCAAAAAATAGTGGACCTCGCGAGACTGAACTTCAGTGGAATTGGACTTTCGTGGGATAGGCTGATTCGGTCATGCAGGACATTTGGGTTCAACTCAAAAGTTCTTCATTCTCTCTTTTGTGTCCACCGAGAAAGAGATATGGCAATACATGATGCGATTGTTCTTCTTCTCTTCCTCTTTGATCTGCACCAAAAGATGATTTCTCAATAAGATATGACCTTTGAGTGATGACGATTAGTTAATCTCTTCCTCTTCGATCTGCATTGACAAAATAAGAAGAGTTTTAATGATGAAGAGATGTTTTTCATTTTTCATTTTTTTGCTAAATTTTTTTTTCTCATCTTTTTCTTCTTGAGTTAATACTCTGTTGGAACTAAGTTTGAAATAACTTGAAGAGCAAGCTACCCTAACCTTACCTTATTTTGCTTCTTTGAGAGATTAGAAAAGATCTTATAAATATTAAGACTACTAAGAATAGGAAATTACAATATATATATATATATATAAGTAGTTGCAGAGTTGTTGCAACACTTAACGGTTTTGTGATTGATTGAGAGTTCTTGAGTTTTGAGTGATTTTCTCAAGAGAGATTAATAAGAGAGAAAGTTCTTATTAATGAGTATTATATAATTGATTTGCAAAACTATATTTGGTATTAGAGCTTCTAGGGTACAATCAACATAAGACATGGAAGAAATCGTTCCTTTAAAATTAAAGGAGGGAGGCAGACATTCCACCATCAGCTATCCCATGCTGACATCTACGAACTAACGATCTGGTCGATCCGGATCAAAGTGCTGCTGAGAGTACATAAGGTGTGGGATGCAATAGAAAAAAAATCGGACAACATGGAGAAGAACGATATGGCCACCGCTATATTGTTCCAATCCATCCCCGAGACACTTGTTCTTCAAGTTGGAGAGTTAGACACAGCAAAAAAAGGTTTGGGATGCGATCAAATCAAGACATATGAGGGCAGATCGTGTTCGGGAAGCAAGATTGCAAACATTGAAACCAGAATGTGACAAGCTACGTATAAGAGATGGCGACAAAATAGATGACTTCGTTGGGAAGTTATCAGAATTATCTTCAAAATCAACACGCGTTGGTAGAAAACATTGATGAATCAAAGCTAGTAAAGACGTTCCTATCTAGCTTGCCACAGCAAAAATATATACACATTGTGGCATCGTTAGAACAAGTCCTCGATCTCAACATGACAAGTATCGAAAATATAGTCGGCCGTGTGAAGGCCTATGAAGAGAGAGTAGCCGAGGAGGAAGACGAGACACAAGAGACCCAGACCAAGCTCATGTATGCTTCAAACACCGAAACCTAACCCTCTGCAAGTTATCCGAATCAGGAATATAACAATTACAGGGGCCGTGGACGTGGAAGCCGACCCTATAAAATAGGAAGAGGTAGAGGGAGGTGTCAATATCGATACTGAGATCGATATCAAGACACTTTAAATATGTCAAAAATCATGTGCTTTCGGTGTGACAAGCTGGGACACTTTGCTTCCGTGTGCCCAGATCGACTTCTTAAACTTCAAGAAAAAATGGAGGTGAAGGTAAAAATATAAGGACACAACAGAAGCCGAAGAATTAATGGTTCATGAGGTCGTTTATCTGAACGAAAAGAAGATAAACCCTCAAAATTTCGAGAAAAGTTCAGATAATGACAAGGTTCGGTACTTACACAATGGGGCAAGTAACCACATGACTGCTGATCAAATGTATTTTAAGTCTATTGATGAATCAGTTACTGGCAAAGTAAGGTTTGGCGATGATTCCCGAATCAACATCAAGGGGAAGGGGCTGATATTGTTCGTCACAAAAGACGGTAGTGTGAATATATTAGCAGATGTCTACTATATTTCGGACTTGAAGAGCAACATAATAAGCTTAGGTCAAGCTACAGAATGTGGTTGTGACTTAAGAATGAAAGACTCGTATCTCACATTGAGAGATAAAGATGGCAAGTTGATAGCTAAAGCTGTAAGGTCCAAAAACCGTCTGTACAAAGTAACCATGGACAGAAGCACAATGTCTCCAAGCCTCGATAAGTAACGATTCATTAAGATGGCACGCAAGATTATGTCACATAGGGAGAGAAGCAATGCGATTAATGGCAAGGAAACTCAAACAAGTATCTGGACCTGCAGGTAAAAGTTAGTTCCTATCTTTTCTCTCTTCTAAGTTCTCTCTTGAGTCAAAAAATCTGCTTTAAGGGCAGGATTATTGATCAAGATTGGACAGGCTTCCATGAAGCAAGCCTTAATGGTTTTAGCCTCCAAGTCCTGATCACTTCTTTTTGATCTATATCCAAGAATTCATATGAAGTGAGCCTTAATAGTTTTAGCCACCAAGTCCCATTCGAATTCTTTATTGGAATCATGATTGAAGCAAGCCTTAATGGTTTTAGCCACCAAGTCATGTTCTGATTCCTCCTAACTAAATACCTAATAAACTTAGTACTATTTTCAGATTTTTTTTTTTTGATAAACTAATCTACTTGACTATATAGGGTCGAAAATAGAGAGGGAAAAGGTGATAATCCACACAAGGCTTTACCTTCCAGACTTGTTTGAATAATCTGATCCCATGTATGCCAAGCCCCAAGACAAGCAGTTGTGTCAGGTTTAGTGTTGGAGGTAGTTTTGGTTCCTTCAAACAATCTAAGCAACTGTGGATATCTGATTGGTTGATCCACTTTATCATCTTTAGTACAATCTGTAATCATAAAGTCTAGAATGGTGCAAAAAAATATGGTTAGATAACAACTATAAATCAAATACGATCATTATCCCTTTTCTTGAGCTTTATAAAAGATAGTTTTAAAAACAAAAACTTTATAAGACTAAAAGCAAATAAAACATCAGTAAACCTCCCCCCAGACTTAAATTATACTGTCCCAGTGTAAAGAAAATCGGAGTTATAGCGAAAGAAAAAAAATCATAAGTACTGAATTGAGCAAGGTAGAAAGATGGACCTGACCGAACTGAATAATCGATCGATGTAAGTAGATGAGCATCGATCGTCGCAGGTGAGTTTCTGTCAATCGATATCGACTGGTACGCGTCGGTCGACAAGATGGTCACTCAATCTCCTTGGATCTTTTTTGATTTTTTTTTTAGAAAAGACCTGTAAAATTTGTAAAACGAAAAAAAGAATAAGTAAATGAAAAGAAAACCAAAAGAAATATTACCTAATAGTGGGTTGCCTCCCACTTAGCTTAGTTATAGTCATTTAGCTTGACTGTTGCACTGGATGAGCTATGGTGTGGAAAAGGAGCTACTTGTTGGAAAATAAGTATCCACAACTTCTCTGTTGATGCTGAACCAATTAAGTAGCCATGAAACTTCTTGTGGCTTCAACACTTCTGACCCATATTTCATCCATTTTGGTAACTGTGTCTGCAATGTTCTGCAGTCTTTCTTGAACACTCTCAGTGCTGTTGCTATTCCATTAAAATGTATCATAGACATGGTATGTTATCTCTCCTAACAGCTGATTTCCATCCGGGACGGATGTAGAATCGATCGCCTCATGAGTGTTGCTGTCGATCGCCCCTGGTGATACATAATCGAGCGACGGGTCTTTGTTGATGTCGATCGATTGCGTGAACTTAGGTCGACAGGCGAATATTTTCTGAATTGTTCTTACTTCCTTCCTCAACCAATCTGTTCCTGAACGTAGCGTGGTGATGTTGTTGTTGAAAGGGAAGAATATGTCGTCACATCGCTTGTCAAGCCTATCCTCAGTGGTGTTCAGAGCGGTGTAGATCTTCTCAACAATCTGGTCAACTTCTGCTCTGGTGTAGAAATCTTGCTCTGGTAGTTTTCCTAAATCGATCGATTTCTCAGTGTTGCTGTCGATCGATTTGGGGTACATGTGTCTCTCTTGGAAGATTTCATCCAAATCTTGTTGTGGCAAATCAATCCTCATGCTTAACCAGTTGATGTTGTTGGTGAGGTGGTGATCTATCGCGTCAATCCTGGTATCGCATGCAACTATCTGATCCATCGTCGGTTCGTTCTTAGCTGATCTGTTGCTAGCATCGATCGATGGGTCCTTGGTGACATCGATCAATTACATACGCTGTGTCTTTAGTCTAGCTAATTCTGCTTCCATCTCTTTCACTCTTGTTGTCAATCATGTAATGCCTTCTAGCAAAACTACATATGATATGTTCTGATTGTTGGTGAGCTTAGCCCTTGCTCCCTCTTTCCAATCACTCATGCAACCAATCATCTCGTTTATCTCATCTTTGGTGTAGAGTTCCAGCTCCCAAACTGGATAGCGAGTTTCGTCAAAATGAATTGATGGGCGTGTGTGCCTGTCGGTCGATGGTTCTGCTACTGTAGCGGTTGATTGTTCCTGCATTACGCCAAGTTGTTGTTGAAAGAGATTTTCTGGTCCATTGGCCATCTGAAGGATGTCTTCTTTGGACACATGTAGAATCCTTCCATCCACTGCTAGTGCATTACCTTCTGGATCCCTGATAATACCAATTTAATTTGGTTTTAGAAAATCATCAACGGAATATTTTTTATTGTAAGTAAGAGTTGGGGGGTTCGCATCGATCGATTGGATAGTGGTGGTGTCGATCGATGGATGATGAGAGGTGGTGATCTTTGTCTGGTTTGATGTTGCATTAGTTGTTTTGCCATGTTGATCTCTGTAGCTCAAGCCTCTCTTGTTGTGTCTCCCAAAGGTAGTATGTGCTTGCATCTTGACTGATTCAAGATGTGCTTGCATCGATCGATTGGATAGTGGTGGTGTCGATCGATGGATGATGAGAGGTGGTGATCTTTTTCTGGTTTAATGTTGCATTAGTTGTTTTGCCATGTTGATCTCTGTAGCTCAAGCCTCTCTTGTTGTGTCTCCTAAAGGTAGTATGTGCTTGCATCTTGACTGATTCTATTATGTGAATCATTTTCATGGATGCAAGTCTTCTTTTATGCCCATTGGATGCCCTAGGAAAATTTGGAAAGTTGCCAAATATCTTGAGATCGGTGGGGATGTGATCGATCGATGTTGATGGGTGTTGATCGATCGATTGTTGAATCCGATTTGGCTGCTTCAGCTTTGTGTCGATCGATGGTGCGGGAACCTTGTTTGATCGACGTTGCGAGCTTCGTATTTTTTATGGGTTGTAGTAGTCTCTCTTCTGTGAGAATGGCATGGATTTCTATGGCATACTCCTCATCATAATCCTCATCATGTTCTTCTTGGTGATCTTCTGAATCTGATATGAATGCTCTATCTATGGCGAAGATTTCATGGAAACCACTATTTGCCCAACTGCCTATAGAGTAATCATCTTGCTTGTTGCTTGCAGCTTGTAAGGCGAAATTCGGATAACAATGATTTTGCAGGGCTCCATGTTTAGACTGGCTGTTGATCGATGCGTCGTATGCGGAATCGGTCGCTGGCTGGTGAATGGAATCGATCGATGACGAAGATAAAGTGCCGATCGATCCGGAGTAGTCAGTTTCGTACTCAGCTTCACATTCGCAAGCTGCAATCAATTTAGCCTTTCCAGTCTCCAATGAATGTACATGTTTCTCAAATACACGAACTGGGTCATAAAAAACATATGGATCAATCAAAGTAAGACAAAACCTATTGGTGTTTATGACACAAACGGCTCCAACTGTGGCCATAAAAGCCCTTCCCAGGAGAAGTGAAGAATTCCAGTTTAACTTGATATCCAAGACATGAAAATCTACAGGAACTAGTGCATTACCAATCTGCACCTCCAGGTCCCTTATTATACCTTCTGAATTCCTCTCAGAACAGTCTATAAAAGGGAATGATTCCTTTGAAGGTTCTACCTTCAAACCCAAACTGTCTGCCATGACTTTAGGTAAGATGCTGACTGATGATCCTGTGTCACATAAGGCATGTGGAAATTCAATATCATTAACAAAACATGGTATGGCAAATTTCCCAGGATTGCTCTTCTTCTTCAATGTAGTTCTCAGTCTCATCTTCTCCCTAACATGGTGACATTCTCCTAATGTCCTCTTCAGTCTTCCTAGTCTCTCTGAAGAACATCCACAATCTGTGGGTATAATAAACCTCATCAAAAGATTTCTCTAGTGGGATTCTGAGAACTCTCTTAGTGAAACCATATATCTCCTTATCAGTTGGCTCTCTCTTAAGATGTTTAGGAACCTTTTCTTTCCTTCTCTGTAGTGGTTCTATCAAGGTCCATAGGTTCTGCTGTAGGGTTGGGTGGGTTGATCGATGTCTGCATCGGCACTCGACACGTGAAAGTGTCGGATCGATCGATTGGAGTAGGACTGTATCGAGCGTTTACAAGCTTTGTCTGTCGATCGACAGTGAAGTAAGAAAGGATGGGTGGGTTTGGTTGTTTTTCTGCAAACTCCTCATGAGTCACGATCCGGATGGCATTGCAGGTTTCGGACGATTCAGTAAGCATCGGTCGATCGTAATTGTAACATGTCGATCGATATCTCTCAAACTCGGTTGATCGATATGGATGCAAACCCATCGATCGATCCAAAAATGAAACTTCGAGATCGTGATAAACTTCCTCCTTAGGCTCGTTCACTCCCATCTTTATATGACAAATTTCTTGCCAGAAATCATCATCTAGTATGGCATTGACGTGTTGTCTCATAGGTTCATCCCGTTCTTGCCTCCTGACAGCTTCTTCAGTCTGAACTACCTGAATCTCAAGCTTCCTGACTTGAGTGCTCAAAGCTCTTATTTTGGTGTTTAACTCCTTGTAGACTGTATTTATCTTCCCATTGAACTCCACTGACAGCCTTTGATGTCCTTGAAGAACCTGATCAAGCATAGCTTCGATCTTGCGCTTTGATCTTGCACTCCTGTGGTGGTGGGTTCTGGTAGAAAGAATTTCCATACCCCTTGTAGCTGTAGTTGCTGTAGGATTTCTGAAACTGTGGAATCTGGTTGAAGTTTATGTTCCCAAACTGGTTCCCAGACCTCTGAAATCCAGTTCCTCCAATGTAGTTCACATCTGCTAACTCTGAATCCTCATCATCTACACCTTATGCTGAGCAAACCTGCCTCATAAGTAGCTGATTGATATTCTCCAGCTGAGCTTCCACTTCATCTAACTGTTCTTTCCAAAGGAAACCTACAGATTTCCTCCTTTCAGAATCAGTGTTCTTGATATTGTTGTTGTTTGCTAAGTTCTCAATAAGCCTCACAGCTTCCTTTAGATTCCTAGGGTTGAAGCTTCCATTGCTGGATGTATCCAATTCACTCTGATACTTCAAAGCTATCCCTCTAAAGAAAGTACTAAGCAATTGTACTTCATTAACCCCATGGTGTGGACAATCGCACCGGAAGAACTTAAATCTCTGCCAAGAATCCTTAAAAGACTCTCCAGGCTTCTGTGTGAAAGTAGCAATTCTGCTCCTTAGTTCTTCTGCTCGTCCCTCATCAAAGAAATTGCACAGAAACGCATTCTTGATGTCAGTCCAGGATGAAAGAGATCCTGGTGGTAATTGCTTGAGCCAATGTGCATCTTCTCCAGCAAGTGAGAACTTGAAGAGCTTACACAATAAGTAGTCCTCAGGGACTCCTTTAACTCTGATAGCAGTAATGAGATCCTCGAACCTCTCAAGATGGTCCATAGGATGCTCATGTGGCGTCCCACTGTAGGGTACCTGTGCCACAAGCGTGTAGTATTGAGGTTTCAACTCAAAATTTTCCCTCTGGACGTCTGGGAGACGAATAGCTGACCTATTGGCACAGTACTGATTTGGACGGTTGTAGTCTGCCAAGGACTTAGGTCCAGTATCTTCCTCACGTTCAAGGATAATGTTACCCTGAGTATCCAGTTTCTGACATGTTGCATTACGCAGATGACCCTCCTGGTCATACATGCTTGCATTCGCGTGCGCGGTTAGAATCAAAGGTGCAACCATGTCTCGCGGCTGAGAATCGTTGATCGGTGTCGATCGATGTGTGTTGATCAGAATCGGTCGACGAAGAATGGTCTATGTTCATCAATGATGAAACGAGTTCGATTGAGGTTTGATGAGAATCTATCGACAAAGGTAAGGTAGCGTCGATCGATGTGGAACGCTGGTCTTTGCGGATCGAACGTTCCAAACTGGCCGTATCTTCTAAAAATAAGAGCTGATTTTCCTTGTTCCTTCTGGTTATGCTATGCATGCACCTAAAAAGAAATCAAGAAAAATTTTGTCAGAAGATGATAGAGAAAATAAAAACAAAAAGACAAACCTAGAATTTAAAAACTAAATCTAAAAACTATATATCAAAGTACCCCGGCAACGGCGCCAAATTTAATATCAATCAAATTACCCTAAGGAGTGAATTACTCTCTCAAATAAAAGGTTCAGTGTAGTACTTAGGGATCGAATCCACAGTAGCTAAGGAACCTGATAGATCTAGCTAAATAATATTCTAGGCGAATGTATAAATAGTAAGACAATAACTAGCAAAAAGGAAATATTCCAATTACTTAATCAGAAAGGAAATTAAGACTTTTAAAACTAAAATGGAAAAGATGCTCGACTTAGGGTTTTTATTCAGGTTTTCAGGATTATAATTATATAGGATGCTATCTAGTTGCTTGCGAGATACTATAGAGCATTAATTATTCTTGTTGAACAATTTACTTAAACTAACGTTCAAATAAATAGGTCTAATGACCAGATGGCCGCAATTGACAGTGTCGATTGATTATCTATGGGACAATCGACCGATACACTAACTCATCATCGACCGATTTCTGCTAGGAAGATCGATCGATGACTCCGGTCAAGCAATGCACATGAGTTAACCTAAACTCACAAAAGATTTTTAAATCAAATTATGTCAATTATATTTCTAATAAATTTTAGCATGATAAGGATGTGTTCAGGATATTTAGAATCACTTAAATGTCTCTAATCCAACCTAAATATTCCAGGATTCAATGTTTCTAGTTAGCTACTCTAGAACCATGAGCAATTAGAACATCCTATCAATTAGTATCACAACTAGTAATCATATAGTTGGGGCTCATCCCTCTAACCTATTTAAACCCTAAATCTAACAAGTAAACTACTCAGACATAGCTAAGCAATTCATAACACAAGTAAATAAATAAAATTGCATATTATAAATAAATAGATAGGTAGAAAGCATTGGAGTTCCAATCTCAAAAATCTCTGAAGATCTTCTCTCCAAACTATAAAACTCTAAAACTTGCTATGAAAAGAATGAAAAACTCTATGTGTATTATTCCTGTCTCTCTATTCTCCTCTCTTTTGCCTCTAACACTTTGGCAAAATATATAATCTTAGGTTAAAACTCGTTAGGGGTAAAATCGTCATTTGGTGATGATTGGACTTCAAGTTAACTTGGCTCTCGAATAGGCTTCTGGGTCTTGAAAATCGATCGATCATACAGGATGCATGTCGATCGATCCGGGTCTCTCCGTGTCGACCTCGTGATCGAGTCTGAATCGAGCGCTTCTGCGAATTCTCTCCAAAATGCTCCAAAAACATCATTTTCTTCCAAAATACTCCTGAGCTCATCAATATGCTTAAAAGCTTCTATACTATAGTAAATAGTAATAAAAACATTAATATATCATGACTAAAAACAGGTCAAAATCATGGTATATCATCGCTGAAGCTTTATCATTCTTGTGTGAAAGCCTCCTCCATAGACTCTTCTCCTTTACCTATCATCTCAGTAATAAGTAGTGCTTTAAGCTTTTCAAAAGGCTGTGAGAAACATTTGCTATGCACTCTGGATTTCTTGACACCATCTGAGAAGTTAGGAATCAATGATAACTGAGGATCTCCCTTGATCATTTTTCTCTTCTTCCAGTTCTTCCTCTTTTTTTTCCCCAGACTTGTCTGTTTCTGTCTCTGCGTACTGAGATACCCGAAGGATGTCAATCGACAATGAACGGGTTATGTCGATCGATGGTATCTGGTCTATGTCGATCGATGCTGCTTTTGTTGAACCTTTGTCGACTTTACTTCAACATCTTAATCCTCTCTTAGAAATTTATACGTGATGATGAGTATCCAAGACCCTAATGTAGGAACCTGGTTGCATACTTCTATCTGGTGGAATAGGAGATTCAGCTTCAAATACAAAGCGGGGTACCACAAACTTCACAGGGTCATGTATCCTCTTCACTCTTTTGTAAATCCCAGCAGCTTCTTCTGTGTAGATAGGTGGTATTTGATGTTTAAGGACAACAATGTGTGAGGCCTCAGACTCGTTCACTCTTTCTATAACCGATTCTATCTCGACTGTGTATCCTACCATCTCGTCCAAGCATGGGTGTCGATCGATGAAAATGAGTGGGTGTCGATCGATGATGTAAGGTGGATATCGATCTCTTTCATCTTGTTGGCGTTGATCGATGCTAAGTTTTTGGTGTCGAGAAAATGTATCGAGTGGGTTCAGATCGATGCTTGTGTTTGGTGAAGACGCCTGATCTTCTCGTAGTATGATGATCGTCATAAGGCTTTTTCTCTAAGTCTTGATCCATATCTCCAAACCATTCATCTAGCTCCATACTGACTTTCCTACTTGAATCCAAATCCCCAAGTTTTTCTCTATCCTTTTGCTCCAAGAGAATTCCCATGGTAATTTTTCTGTCTACATCTGGAGCATGAAAACAACTTAATACATCATTTCTCTCTAGTATTGAGTCTGCAATGTCCTGAAGACAACTTGATCTTTCATGGATGTCAAGTGGTGTCGATCGACAACTGCGGTTAGTGTCGATCGATTCCGAGGTCCTAATGTCGATCGATGCTGAGGTCGAATCACTAACATCAACTTCGTCCTCTCTGCTCAGCTCTCCACATTCAAGTTGCTCATCATCCTCTACCATACAACTCAGCATAGATTTCATCTCGATCTTTAGATTTGCTTCAGTATCATAAAGAAAGTTGGTGAGGAAGGCGTTCGTGATGTCATTCCATGTAGTTAGAGAACCTTGTGACAACTTCTTGAACCAGCATGCTGCTTCTCCAGAAAGAGAGTATGGGAACAGTTTGCAGATGTAGTAATCTTCAGAGACTCCATTGCACTTAATGGTTGATGCTAGATCTTCGAAGGATTCGAGGTAATTAATGGGATCTTCATGAGGATGACCATGAAAGGGATGCTGCCTCACAAGAGAGATATAAGCAGGATTCAACTCAAAGACAGTACTCTGGTGTGTTGAGTGACGCAATGAAGACCTTTTAGCACAAGAATCCTTAGGCTTGTTGTAGTCTCTAAGTGAACCCTGTCGTTCAGACTCAGCATTCACATCAACAGCAGTAGCATCAGGTAGTGCAGCCACCTTCTCTTCCTTCTCGCAAGTAGTATTGATCAACGTTGAGGTATTGGCGTCGATCGATGTCATTTTGTTTGTATCGATCGACAATGAAGGGTTGGTGTCGATCGATACTCGCTTTTCTTCGCTAGGGATCGCTGCTTGGAGGGTGTCGACTGCCCTCTTAGACTTATGGATCACGCGTTCTAAATCTAGTGGCTCTATTAGCAAAAGCCATATTCCCTTGTTGCTTCTGGTACTCATATGTATGTATCTGAAAGACAAAAAAAAAATTTATGAGTTTTTATAACAAAAGTAAAACCTAGACTAAATCTAACTAAATAAGATCTAATGGCGATCAAATCTGTCCGGCAATGGCGCCAAATTTGATGTCACTCAAATTACCCTAAGGAGTGAATTACTCTCTCAAATAAGAGGTTCAGTTGTAGTACTTAGAGATCGAATTCACGAGGAGCTAGGGAACCCATTAGATTTAAACAGTTATGAATAATCTAGGTAGGTAAATGATAAAACAATAAATAAAGCAAGCAATAAATAAAACAGTAAACAAGATGAACAAGACAATTGTTCAGCTTGATGGAAGGATGGTTGCTAGACTTAGGATTTCTATTCAGGAAATAGGGATTATAATGATATAGGTTACTAAGTTGCTAATATATTAGAACTTAACTGGAAGTACAAATCTAACAACCTTCGTTGTATAGATAGTCTAATATCTAGATCTTGGATCTCAACTTTCTTTTATTGATCACAAGAAAGTGTCGATCGATAATTGTATAAGAATATCGGTCAATACACCTTTCACTCCGTCGATCAACTATCCTATTGGGATATCGATCGACGTGTTTCTAGTTAAGCCTTACGATCGGGTTGAATATGTGTTCACTAGGGTTCTTAAATCAACTTTCATATGCACCTAGCAATCCTAGCTCATAGAATTCAGTTCAGAGAAAAGACCAAGCTTTCGCAATTGCGCCTTATGATTCTAAGATCAGGGTTCTAGTTCATGACTCTAGAATACAAGCATTAAGAACAATCCTATGATGAATATCACAACTTAGCAAACCTATAGTTGGGGCTAATTCCTTTAACCTATTTGAACCATAAACCTAACAAGTGAATATATTCAGACATGATACTTGTCACAGAAATCATAGATGAATAGATGAAAAACATAAATCATATAAAACCAAAACCAATGGAATTCCAGGAGGACTCTGAAGGATTTCCTCCCTTCTGTCCTAGAACTTAGAACAATCAAAATAAAGCTTAGCCGTCAACAATGGCTTACAAAATACATAAATAGGGTTTCTGGTCGTCCAAGGGTATTCTGGTAATTTTTGGTAACTCCTGGGTCTAAATCAGTCATAAAATATGCACGGCCCGCGTTCTGGGATCTCCATCGATCGACAGAAGTAGTGTTGCATCGATCGATCTTCTTTTATCTTCTCAACAGGTTCCTCTCGCGAGGCAGATTGACCACTCTTCACTAAAACGAGCATAACCTCTGCTACAGGCTGCTGATTAACCTCAAACCGGTGGCATTGGAAAACTAACTCAAAGATCTATCTTGTGTCAGAAGATGGACGAAATCTAAAGGTTGGAAGGTTTTCATCTATAGCTAAACATCTGACGTGTCTGTGCAGTTCTGCACTCAAAGGGCTCCAAAAGACATAAAAATCACCATATTTCTCCATAACGTACCTGAATCTGTATATACTATAAAAAAACTTCAAAGCATAATAACTATATCTTGAAACACATATATACCATGGTTGAAAGTGGGTAAAATCCATGGTATATCACCATACACTTGCAATGCAAGGGAATAGTTATCATCTTTGTTCCATTTGCTTAGATGCCAATTTATTAAATTAACTTATATAAAAGTTAATTAACCATGAAACTGCACTTTATCAAGTAGGGTACACCTAATCTCGCTTTTGGTTTTGTTTCAATCCATATTTAATACAATTATACAGTATGTTCTTTAGTTCTAATTAATCTGATGTTATAGTTTGGATTCGATTTTAAGAATACGTATGTCTAATCTGATTCGGTATATTTTCAAGAATCTAAAGTCTGAGGCTTTGAACAAGCTCAAGAAATTAAAACTGGCAATTGTAAGTTACTTTTGTTTCGATTTTAACTGAATTGATAAGAAAGAACTGCAAATAGATTATAAACGTCTATATAATATATTCCGATCGAATCAATCGATATAGCAAAACGTATCCACAATCACATGTTTAATGAATGAATCCAATAAAAATAACAAGTAAACTCATAAATTTTGTTTTCTGATCTTCAGGTCAAGCAACAAGAACGTATCAAATAAGATTCAAAATCAAGAACGGACTATTGTCTCGAAGCAGTGTAGACCGTCAAGCTCCAGAGCAAACCTCGGAGTCTTCTGCACAAAACCCATCTTATTGCTTCTAGCTTTTTCCTTCTTCTGCGTTGGCTTTGGCGTTTGTGGTGCGGCAGGTTTAGGGTTGGTGGCGGAGGTAGCTTTAAACGAAGAAACCATAAGGTTTTTTCCCATAAGCTCTACGAAGAGGGCGTCGAAGGCACTGAACATCGAATTCATGATGATTAAGTAAATATAATAAACAAGACAAAGAGACTTCGAATTTTCAAGAGAGAGACTTTAGAAAGATAGATGTTTGTGATATTTTTATGATTTACAATGACGAAGAGAGTTTGTATATACATAAAGACCGTGTTGAAGGAAAGAGTGAGGAATATGGGTGGCTTTCTTAGGCAATCCATTCCCAAGTTGCTTCTTGGACGCGTAAGAAGCTACGCGCTGCGCGTTACGTAAGGCTGTTTCCTTTTTTTTAAAAGAGTTATTCTTAGGTTCACACTATAGGGTGAACCTCTAGGTTCACCAATCAATAGGATGCTGTTATTTCATATTTGATATTTTTTTTAAAAGGAAATAAAATCTTATTAAGTTATATTATGTTTTTAAAATAAAAATAGAAAAAATAAATAAAAAATAATAATATTAAAAACAACTAAAAAAAATATTTAATACTAAAATACTAAACCCTAAACCCTAATCCTAAACCCTAAACCCTAAACCCTAATCCTAGACCCTAAACCCTTGGGTAAATCATAAACCATTTGAAAAAATCTTAATCCTTGGGTAAATTAATACTAACCAATTATATTGTTTTTATTTATTTTTATCTTTTTTATTTTAAACACATGTTTTTATTTTAAAGATTTTTGTTTTAAATTGTTTTTTGCAATTATTACTGTTTTTATTTTATTTTTATCTTCTATTTTAAAACATAATATAATGTTAAAATATATTTTTAAAGATTTTTTCGTTTTTTGTAAATATTATAATTCTTATTATTCTAGTTTTATTTTAAAAACACAATATAATTTGACAAGATTTTGTTTCTTTTTTTTAACAGATATCAAATATAAAATAACATCTTCCTATTGGTTGGTGAATCATGAGATTCACCCTAGAAGATGAACCTAACAATAAGTCTTTTTTTAATATGTTTCTGTTGTAAACCAAAGTGAAATCTGTGTCTTATTCATGCTTTAGAGGTTCCATATATATATGGGATACAAGAACAAGATAAATGGAAAACATCCAATTCCTAAAGTAACAAGGAATTGGAAATACATAGAA
Source organism: Eruca vesicaria subsp. sativa (assembly GCA_932364175.1). NCBI lineage: Eukaryota > Viridiplantae > Streptophyta > Magnoliopsida > Brassicales > Brassicaceae > Eruca > Eruca vesicaria. The sequence goes on along the minus strand of CAKOAT010141820.1, from coordinate 813,095 downwards.
AAGGTAAAAGAGCTGGCCGCCTAAAGCTAATGGGTCTCTCGACCATTGGGCCAGTCTAATCTATCTAATGGTTAAGGCCCATTCACTAACTGGTCCATAACACTCCCCCTTGAATGGCCTAACCGTATGGGCTTGTACCATTCTTAATGTTGCCTCGTTAAAACCTTATCTAGGAAAACCAAAAACCCAAGGTGGGAAAAATGGAAACCTCAGACAAGGAAAAAGAGTACAACACATGATACTCTCCCTGATGAATGCATCACTGAAAATGGCTCAGTGAACGCATCCCAATCTGGTACACGAACTTCTTGAACGTCTTGGTGGGTAAGGACTTGGTGAACATGTCGGCCAAGTTGCTGCTGGACTGAACTCGGACCACCCGGACTTCATTGGCCTTCTGCAGGTCATGGGTGAAAAAGAACTTGGGCAAGACATGCTTCGTTCTGTCTCCATTGATGTAACCTTCTTTGAGCTGATGTATGCAGGCTGCATTGTCTTCATAGATAACTGTTGGCTCGTCCTTCCCAATGCTCAAACCACTACTCACTCGGATATGGTTGGTCATGTTTCTCAACCACACAAGTTCTGTACTTGCCTCATACATGGCTATGATCTCAGCATGATTAGAAGATGTGGCTACTAGTGTCTGCTTCTTGGAACGCCAAGAGACTGCTGCACCACCGTACAAATAGATGTAGCCCGTCTGAGATCTAGCCTGGTGCGGGTCAGACAAGTACCCGGCATCCGTGTACCCGACCAAACTCTCCTTTGGTCGATACGAGTAGAACAAACCAAGATCCTTGGTTCCTTGCAAATATCTCAACAAATGTTTCTCACCATTCCAATGCCTTAAAGTCGGACAGGAGCTAAATCTAGCAAGTAGATTCACAGCAAAACAAATGTCTGGTCTAGTGTGGCTAGCCAGGTACATTACAGCTCCAATAGCACTGAGGTAAGGCACCTCCGGACCCAGTACGGCCTCGTCCTTCTCCCTTGGTCGGAATGGATCTTTCTCTGGGTCTAAGGACCGTACGGCCATAGGGATGGACAATGGATAGGCCTGGTCCATATTAAACTTCTTGAGTACCTTTTCTGTATAAGTTTTCTGATGCACAAGGATACCATCTTTTATGTACTCAAGCTGCAAACCCAAACAAAATTTGGTCTTACCAAGATCTTTCATCTCAAATTCTTTCTTTAAATACTCAACTGTTTGGGTAATCTCTCCAGGGGTTCCAAGTATATTCAGGTCGTCCACATACACTGATATAATGACAAAACCTTTGTTGTCAAACTTCTTTATAAAAATACATGGACTTATTAGATCATTCTTATAGCCCTCTTTGACTAGGTACTCGGATAACCTGTTGTACCACATACGACCTGATTGCTTTAAACCATATAAAGCCTTATTCAATCTTATGCAATATTGTTCTCGAGAACACTTCTTATCTTTGAGCTCAATACCCTCTAGAACTTTCATATAAATCTCATTATCCAGTGGACCATAAAGATATGCAGTAACTACATCCATCAGGCGTAAATCCAAGCCTTCCTGTACGGCCAGACTGATCAAATATCTCAATGTAGTTGCATCCACCACAGGGGAATATGTTTCCTCATAATCTATTCCTGGTCTTTGTGAGAATCCTTGTGCAACAAGCCGTGCTTTATATCTCACTACTTCTCCATTCTCATTTCTCTTCCTTACAAAGACCCACTTATGTCCAACTGGTTTGACATCTATAGGTGTCTTAATAATAGGGCCAAAAACGCCTCTCTTTCTTAATGAATTCAACTCCACGTTTATGG
>CAKOAT010141820.1:790952-808887 GCA_932364175.1 Eruca vesicaria subsp. sativa | reverse complement strand
CTCGAACCTTTGGGAGTAACACCGTTTTCTGGTGATCATAACGTCGCTGTAAAGCGTCCCAAAGTTCAAGTGGATTTACCATAGTGAGGTACTGATTCTTAAGCCCTTCCACAAGGTGGTGGCGTATGATCTGAATTGCCTTATACTGGTTCTTGATCGGCTCATTATTGCCTTTCTCAATGGTATCACCAAGACCCCTAGAGTTCAGATTGATCTTGGTATCAAGAGCCCACTGCAGGTAGTTATCTCCAGAGAGATTGAGAGCTGAGTAGTCAAGGTTTGCAATCTTAGACATCTGAATCACATAAACCACACACATTAGGGTTTCATAAAACTTGTGATTCCTTGACTACTTTACAACCACAAACCAAACCATACTTGTAACTACAATGATCATTGTGAAGACAAACAAAAACACACCATTATGATCACTCAAAACTCATATGGTTTAGCATTGGTCGGAATGGGTGAGATGACATTAAAAACACATGCTGGTCGGATTTATTAAACAATATGAATGCAACCAAATTCAACAATGCAATTCATAAAATCATTCAATCACACAATTAAACAAAATCAAACATACTAAATCTCCCCCTGATTTTATTAATTGTGGTAATTAGGGTTTCAAGGCCCTTAGGTCAAATTTTAAAATCAAGAAAAATTAGTGTTTTCAAGGCCCCAAGAACTTTAAAACAGGCGGCTAAAATAAAACAATCATCCAATCAACTTTTAAAAATTTTAAAACTTGAAATCAGAGTTAAAACTTTCATAAAAATCATTCAAAAGGGTTTTAACAATTCTTAAAACAGGTTTTAAAACTTTTACAATCATAAAAATCAGTTTTCTTAAAAAAAAACTTTTTTTATGCAATCAATCATAAAACAGATTAGGGTTTAAGGTTTCAAGGCCTTATGATCTTAAAAAGGTTTCAAGGCCTTTAGGATTTAGGTTCTTTAAAATAAACAATCAATCTAACAATCCTAAACCTCAAACAAACAATTTAAACAATCAAAAACAAATTAAAATCCGATTTTAGGGTTTAGGGTTACAATTCCATAAATTAGGGTTTTTAAATTCTCAGATATGATCACAGAAACAATCAAACAGGATTAATTTGGAATTGATTTCAAGATGAGGGTGAAAGAAAGGTAGAAGGAGAGAATCAAATTCTAGTTCATTCAAATTTTATGGTTTAGCAAAACAATCTTAAAATCTATGGTGATTGTTTCTAAGTCCTCAGATTAATGTGTATACCTTTTCTTTTGCAGATTTAAAGTAACCGGACCACCAAGAACAGGAGAGAAGACCGCGAACGGATCATCGGGTCGTCTAGGGTTCTTGGACGAGAAAAGGAAATTCTCTGGTGGCTGGAACGGCTCGGTTCTGCTATCGGCTAGGGCTTCCACCGGAAAAGGAAATCGGGTGAGGCGGCTGGTCGGGAAAAAGGAAACTCGGCTAGGGCTTTTGGGCGAGTAAAAAGGAAATCGGGTGGAGGCTCGCCGGGAAAAGGAAACGCGGGTGAGAACTCGCCGGGGGAAAAGGAAATTCGGGTGGAGGCTGGTCGGATGAGAGAGAGAGCTCGAACTAGGGTTTTGGTTTCTTGTCAGATTTCTTTGCTTGAATTATCAGAGCAATTCGTGCTGATAACGTGTTGTAAACCAAAGTGAAATCTGTGTCTTATTCATGCTTTAGAGGTTCCATATATATATGGGATACAAGAACAAGATAAATGGAAAACATCCAATTCCTAAAGTAACAAGGAATTGGAAATACATAGAAAAGGTAAAAGAGCTGGCCGCCTAAAACTAATGGGTCTCTCGACCATTGAGCCAGTCTAATCTATCTAATGGTTAAAGCCCATTCACTAACTGGTCCATAACAGTTTCTGTCTTTTCGTGCGCGTGAAAATGATGACAATTTCCAAAATGACTTATGAGTCATGTCAGATGCTCACATGATATATAAGTCATTCACAATTCTCTTTTTATATTCCGTATATAAAAGAAAAGTAACTTTTAAGTAAAAGAAATGAAAAGAAAAGAAAAGTAAAAGAAATGACTTATGAGTAACTTTTTTATATTCCGTATATAAAAGAAAAGTAACTAATGTCAAAAGAAAAAAAAAAAAAAGTAACTTATAGGTAACTTACGTATTTAATCATAATTCACCGAAAGGATAAAAGTTGTAAACCAAAGATGTGTATTTTGGTTTCTTTACGTGCAATCTAGTTGAAGAAACTTTCGAAGTAAAACTTTTTCTTTCACTAAAATACTTTTTATTGTTAAATCTGGGAAATGGTGTGGCGTTAGTAACACGCGCTGGAGAAAAGATGAAGCATTAGTCAGAAGCCTAATCTTGCGGCCCAAGTTGGGGTTGAATGTGGATAGACAATGGAAGGTCGTTATTGAATCTTAAATTGTTGCCTTCTGTTTGAAACTGGGTCCCATTCACATGACTTTTCCTCCTCTTGTTTAGCCATGTAACACTCGAAAATTCCTTTCCACCACCTCGAAACCATAAGAAATATGTAAATATGTTATTAGTTTATGTACAATTTACTGAATGGATCAGAATGTTGATATACGACTAACTGGGAAGAAGATGAATCGCTTGTTTTTTCTATAACTGTTCCAAAGAGAACAATCCCATAAAAGGAAACAACTACCACATGACTTTCTTCAAACAACCTTACATTTTTGATGAATGGATTCAATCTAGTTTTAGGGCCAACCGGCCAAGTGATCAGTTTAACCTAAATAATCAATTCAAAATAAGCTGAAGACAATCAAATATCCCAATTATGTTCAGTTCATTAATATATAAATCTTTTGAAATCCCTAAAGCTAACTAGATATGTAACATCCCGGTTTAATGGTATATTGAAAGACTTAAGAGAATTGATTTGGTTACCTATGTCACCAAAGTGCACTTAACTTTTCGAGAGCACATCTAGAGAGAACTCCAAGAGTTAAGCGTGTTTGAACTGGAGTAGTCAAAGGATAAATGACCTATCGAGAAGTGATTTGCGATATTGTGTAAGTGAGGCCAAAACACGGGGAAAAGTTCATGTGGTGATTGCAGGGTCAGTAAACATGACTTTAGCACCTTGGAAAATTAACGGACCTGCCAATGGAACGGGATGAGGCCCATGGTCCGAGAGAGCGAGCGTGGATGGCCCATTAGCCGTGGGCGGTCAGGGCGTTACAAGTGGTACTAGAGCTGGTTAGCCATCTCAGTTCTGACTTGAGAGGCGTCTTGAGACTTGTCGTGGGGCGCAACAGAGACGTTGCGTTCTTTGAGAGGGGGTGAATTGTAACATCCCGGTTTAATGGTATATTGAAAGGCTTAAGAGAATTGATTTGGTTACCTACGTCACCAAAGTGCACTTACCTTTTCGAGAGCACATCCAGAGAGAACTCCAGAGTTAAGCGTGCTTGAGCTGCAGTAGTCAAAGGATGGGTGACCTATCGGGAAGAGATTTGAGATACTGTGTAAGTGAGGCCTAAACACGAGGAAATGTCATGTGGTGATTGCAGGGCCAGTAAACATGACTCTAGAGTCTTGAAAAATTAACAGACTGGCCGTTGGAACGTGATGGAGCCCATGGACCGAGAGAGCAGGCGTGGGTGGCCCATTAGCCGTGGGCAGTCGGGGCGTTACAATATAATTATTCAAACATAACAACATAAACAAATCTTATTAGCTTTAGCTCGGTAATTCATCATTTATGTTTGGAGTTGTAAAGTATCATATAAGAAGCTTGGTGATTCATCATTTATGTTTCACATCCCTCGTCAACCTACTCGTCAATGGGTTATTCAACAAGGGGCATGACACATAGATGACTGCTTGATCTTTGTAATGCCTTTGACTCCAGTTAGTTCATTCAAATTCCAGAAGTATCCATGTTACCGCTTTGGGTGAATTTGAAAAACATACAGGATTGTTGCTACTCTCGATTGGGAACAAGTCATGTCGCCTCAAGTCTCGGAGAACTTATTTTAACATATAAGCCTCGCTTCGATTCTACAAATACGGGTGAAGCAAAAATGTTAGTTGAAATGGAGTTGGACTGAAATTTTCTAAAACTATTATTTGGATTCCATATATGATGTATAAAGATGTGGTTATTTTGGGTCATAAAGAGAAGAGGTGTTTGAACCTCCAAAGAGTACAAGCTATCATGCAACATCAGAAGGTCTTAATGATAATGTACATGTTGTCCATGTTGACAATATCATTCAGAAAGAAGAAAAGTTCAGCTTCCTCTTCAGCAATTATACACCAAAAGAAACTCATGGTGAAATCTAGCGTACATCAAGATATTGGAATAGTGGAGTTGACTCATAAAAATAGTGCTTATGGTTCTGGGAATCAAATCAACAAAGTGATTGGTCATGACATTTCTTCTGAATCTGAAGGAACGGAAACTAGAAAAGTGTTGCCAAGCCCACCATCTCATTCAAAAAATGCTTCTCAATAGGTATTCTCTACTTAAGTTGCTTTTACAGAGTTCCAGTATAATTATACGGTAACGTACACAATTATATCTTCCTCTTCTGTGCCACACAAGAAAACTCATAATCAGACTGTTCGAAAAATGTTTCTGGAATAGTAGACTTTGAGTCTACTCCCAATCACGTACACATTATGGAATTGGTTTCATCATGCATTATCAACACTGAGAACGCACATTCTTCAGCAGATGATATTTTAACCTCCACATCACAAGCTGATGCATTTGATAGCCCTACTTGTTTCACTGTGCTAAATGATATTAATGAAGTTGGGAATGAGCCGGTGAGCTCTCTCGGTTTGACAAGGGGTGGAAGAGTGACTAAGCCTTCATTCAAGTACCAAGGATTGGAATGGACAAATGTTCAAGTGAGAGGAAAGTGTGGTCGCCGTGGACGAGGCTCTTCTTGCTATGTACTCAGTCGTCCATTTCACTTCTTGGTTGTATTAAAATGCTGCCTAAATTCTATTATAGGCTAGAGTTTATAACAACGATCAAAAAAATGTTCATGCAAAAATTATATCACTTAAGGCTTTATGTCTTACTTTGTAAACTTATGCTTTTAAATTGAATGCCTTTTTTCAGAAAAAAACATCAGAATATACATCAATAGATGACGAAAATTTTATGAATAACAAATATCAAATCAAAAAGAGTCCGAATATTTTGTTATAAGATTGTAATTGTAGATAAAAACTTCCCAATTTTAAGAAGTAAACTTATTAAACATTTCTGAGTAAATTCGATATGTTCTAAAATAAAAATCATTTACAAGTGTAAGTTCAGAATTTAGTCATTATATGTGGGATTCGTCCGTTAGATCCACTGTGAGATGTGTAGATCGATCAATTTTAAATATTTAAATTGCGGGACAGATGTCTTCAAACCACAACCAAATTTTTTTTTGAAAACTACTAAATTAGAAAAATATTTATATAATTTCATTTATAAATATTATCTAGTGTTGATTAATTTTTTTGAACTATGCATTTATTTTTAATATATATTATTAAATAATTTTAATTAAATTAAATATAATTATATAATTAATATAGGGGGTGATTGGTTGGGATTTATCTTCTTACTTTAGCTTTATTTTTTTTTAAATCACTAATATTTACCAATCATGTTGTAGTTTTATTTTTAAAAGTTAAAGCCTACATCATCTTTCTACTAATTTTGACCAATCATGTTGTAGTTTTATTTTTAAAAGTTAAAGTCTACATCATCTTTCTACTAATTTTTACCAATCATGCTTTAACTTTATTTTTAAGCTACAGCAAAAACACTAAAGCAAATTTTTTTTTCTAATATATTTTAGGTAAAATTTCTACATCCTTCTTTTTAAGCTGTAGAATCTGTCAAATAAAAAAAACACTGTCTATAATATCAAATAAATTAAATAATCATAAAAACATCTATAAATGTTCTAATTTATTTTTGGGATTTTTAAAATTATTGAAATATTAAAAAAACATAAATATTATTTACATATCACATTTTAAATAAATTTTCAAAATTTATTTAAAATATTAAAAAAATTGCTTTAATTAAAATAATATTTTTATATATACCTCACATATTTTACATATTTTATTAAACTATCTACATTCTATAAGTTACAGCTACAACAAATTGAACTACAGCCAAAGTCTCTGCAAAAAAATCTACAGTAATAACTTTACATCTACAACCAACTTACCTACAACTAAACCTTTACAGCTAAATTTTTATAGTTACGGTCGAACCAATCATCACCATAATTTGCAAGTCATTCAGAATTTTGAATAAAATTATGTGTTTAAGGACTATACAAGTGCATGAATCAGTTGGAATGAAAAATTTAAAAGATTAAGTCATAAAAGAACAAAGTGGCTATTTGACGCATAGAAATCACGCGCTCACCCCTAAATTCTTCCAAGGGGACTCTCGTAACCCTAGCTTTTTATGCACTGATTTTTTTCCGTCATTGCTAGCTTCCTTCCATCCATTGCCCAGACGAGACCGAAACCTCCTCTACATCTAGATTGAAAGTCTGTTCTTTGATTGCTAAGAAAGTCATCCTTGGTAAATGGTTGGATGGTTCTCATCCTCATGACAGTGTGCCCTCCAACACTGCGGCTGCACCAACCGTCCCACATCCTGCCTATGTGCTATAACCCAGGAAACCCTTATAGTTGTTGCCATTGATGTTGTCGCTGAAGAACCTCCAGCTCCTTTAAGCTACGATGATCAAGAAGGGTATGAACAAGACGAGATCGATGCATAATTTTCACAAGAAAAAACATTCGTATATCCCTCATTCCCTTAGATGTGTGGTTAAAAACTCTTCATTTCATGCTTCCAGCGACTCCTCGAGAATAATAACACCAAGATTCGGTGTCTCAGACGTGGTATAATGCTAAATTGCTTATATCTGGCCTTGAATTGGTGAAGTTATTGCCAAAGGTTCCAAAATCAAAAATGACGTATTAAGAGCAAACAATGTCGCAACTGCTGATTGGAAAGGTCACGCCTCTGGCTCTCAAGGAAGATGGTAGTCTATGGATGAATCAATCTTCAAGAAACGTATTTCATGCAACATAACTAAAATATCGACTAGATGGCACACCTCAAGTGACAATACTCTCCAAGGTACTTAGATTAGGACATGACAACAAGTAAAAAATACATAGTTGGACACCAGAGCCGGTCCTACAAATCTAAAGGCTGCAAGCCAAAAAAAAAGTGGCTCTAATTCAGAAGAGAGACTCGAACCCACATTTGAGAGTTGAGACAATAGCCATGTAGAGCACTACACCAACACATATTTTTGGAAACCCAGGGCAACCTCTGTTGGACAGTTTCATAGGTGTACCAGTCCGCATGGGGGTCTTATTCATTCTTTTTTGAATAAGTTATGGGGTCGAGAATGTAGGACAACATGTAATGTAGGACAACATGTCGGAAGTTAGGAGATTCGTCGTTTCTATTCAATATTCCTCACGAGAACTCGCAAATAGGTTATCCAAAAACGGGTGTGTGATATGCTGGTGATTGTCTCCTCTTTGTGGCCACTTAGAATCTTGTAAACTCATTTAAAATCCCTGAGATTTCTACAATACCAGTGTAGGTAAACCTTAAGAATATACATGATTCATGCTTCTCTAAATTTGGTATCATTCACACAACATCGGTTTGGGAGAGCCAATGTTTACACACAAGCCTCAATTAAAGTCAACAAATATTAAATAGGCTAAAATATTAGTAGAAGTTGATTTACATAAACCACTTTCAAAATTAATTGTGCTTAATGACAAGGACGACAATATTTATTTGATAAAAGTGGAATACTCTTAGATTTCTAGTGCTTGTGAAAGATGTAGAGCACTTGACCAAAAGAAAAGAAAGTGCTTATTGCATCCGAAGCCGGATAATTCTGCTCCTATTACAAAGAAACCTCAAGTCATCAATGAAAAAATATATATATATATATATATATATATATTTTGTAAAATGTTAAAATTATTATACCATGATTTTAGTTTTGAACAGAAATACATAGAACAAACAAGTAGCAGAAATATAGAAAATTAAACTAAACAAAACCTCTAATTAAGAGAGAGACTTAGACAAAAGCAGAACATGACCAGAAACGAACGGACTTGAGCGGAGCTGTGACGGACCGAAGAAGAAGCATGAGCGACTGAGCTCTCCGTTTCCGCGAGCAATCAGAGAAAAAGGTACCCTCAAACCTTGAAACAACGATGCACCTACAGCTTCGGAGAACCCACTCATCAACGCTTCCACAAAGAATCACATCTCAGAACCACAAGACCATCCAACATCACCTCACCAGCAGCACGAGAAGGAGTCCACCGGCGATGCCGTCGTTTGGGAAGTGACAACATGAGATTTCTGCCTCCGCTACAACATTCTGGGACCGTTACACACATTTAACCTACTACCCATATAGGCCAGCAAGACAGTCTGGGCACACCTCCTCCGGAGCAACGACCGTCGGACAGAAAATTGAAGACTGATTGCTAAACTCACGTCGAATCCTTTCCATAGGACAAGAACCGTTTCCATAGAAGCCTAACCACCGCATAGAGAAAAAGGACAAAGCAAGACAACACGGAGCGCCACACCATCAATTCCACACCAGCTTTGAGGAAAGTCAAGAACTCCACGCGCCAAGAACAAGCTCAGATGGACCAGAGGAGACACAACACCACGTGCCGCCACAGGAGAATACCACTAGATCAGAAGACGACCGACCAGCGGAAGTTCACCACGCGCTACCACCGTAGACCACCAGTGAACCCAAAGAGTAGAAGAAAAGCTTGAGATATAGATCTAGAAACTCCAATCTCACCTGAAAACCCGTCACCACATATCCACGCACCACACTACACCGAAGAAGGAACCAGGAGAGATTAATCGATGACTCACTCGCCGCTTGCTCGAGGAGCCTCAACCGAGAAAGGGGAAAAGTGCTCCGAGCAGAAGATCCCATAGCAGACCAGAGACAAAACTAGCAGAGAGAAGGGTTGTCCTCTAACGCCACCCACACCCCCAAGCACGCTCCAAATCTGAGTCGGAACCACCAGATCTGAAAACGAAGATAATCTCAACTGAACTCCACCCTTGCCGACGAAGAGGGTACATAGATGAACCAGGAGAGGGAGAAGAAAAAAACCGAAAAAACAACACAAACGGTGCTCCGGCGACCACCTAAAGGGACACGGTGGTCGCCGGGAAAAAAGATTCTTTTTGGTTAACCTAGAGAAAAACAAGAGGTTATTTAGAGAGAGAAAAGCAAGAGAAAACAAATTAAACACATCAAAGGAAAAAAACAACACAAACGGTTCCAAAAAGGTAGTTTCCCATCAATGAAAATATCTTAATGGTAAACATTGTTTATTTGGTGCAAACTCCTCCAAAAATTTTGTCGACTATTTGGAGTCAAACTCGTGCTCGCCATTTATTTCTGAAATAATTACTTTCACACACTTTTTGAGTTTCAACTTTACAAAATAACACTTCTTACTAGTAACACATTTTCTGTACATATAATGTCTATTTTACCCTTAAACTAAACCAAAGTCTATCTCTCTTCTTTCTTTCTCTTTTCTTTTTTGTTTTTTTTATCTTACATTTTTTCTTCTGTACGGGATAAAAAAAAATCATTACAACCCAGAATTTTTTTAGATATTTTTTTTTCTTTTGAAACTCAATCGATGAATTTCTACTATCAATAAAATTGATGGTGTGATGGTTCATGATTATGTGGTTATGGCTACAAGAAATGGAGATGGAGGAGAGAGATTGGAAGATTAAGCGAGTTGGGTACTGATTGTGAGACTGAAAGATTAAGGGGGTTTGGATTTGTCACTTTCAAAGATGAAAAGCCATTGAAAGAATGAACGAACCGGAGCTTGATGGTCACAACATTACTTTGAACGAGATTCAATCTCGCGGTGGTGACGTGGAGACCATGGTTGAGAAGGCGGTGATATTCTAGTGGAAACAGTCATGGTTATGGTGATGGCAGTGGTAGATAATGTGCAGTTGTGGTTATAGAGACAAAGGAGGCGGTGGATTACGGAGGTAATAGTGGATCTCGTGGTCAATGTGTGTGTGGATGTTGTTGATGTGGTCAGAAGAGTTGTGGATGGTGATCTCGTGGTCAGTAATTGTTTGATGTTGTTGATGTGATCGGAAGAGTTACAAATGGAGCTTTCGGTGGTAGATACGAAAGTGGTAATAGAAGTGGAAGATGTAGTGGAGGTGATGATTAATAGAGGTGAAGGTGGCTCTTGGTCAATGTGTGTGTGGATGTTGTTGATGTGGTTTGAAGTTGTGAATGGGAAGTTTGTGGTCAATGGTTAAATTGATGTTATTGATGTAACCAGAAGAATTGTGAATGGGAAATCTCGATCGTGGATACAAAAGTGGTAATAAAAATGGAGGAGATAATGGAGGTGATGATTATACGAATATAGTAATTAAATGGAAAGTGATAATAGATATGGAGGAGATAGTGGAAAACATGGAAAGAGGGTTTCACTGTCCAATATTTATTCTCTCTCTTCTATAAAGTGTCTTCTTTTACATTGTGTCTTTATATGTTATCAAAAGTCAAAATGTATCTTTTATTCTAACGCTCTCTTTATTTTTCAAGCACTTGAGACTCCCAAGTAGGTGGGAATTCGCTTGCCTTTTCAAATATGATCGAAATATGTATAAGCTTGTTCACTAGATGCATATAATTTCTATACTTTTTAAAAAGGTTTATTTCCTTCATTTAATCGCAATCGTTGATATAGAAAGCAAGATTAAGTTGTTAACTCGCTGTTTTGAATATGTTTAAGAGGAAAGATCTTTCGACGAGTTTATCACTTTATCTGATATCTCAGTTGAATTGAGTTCGTGTTAATTAATAAAAGGATTTTTAGTAATAAAATTTCCCAGCTAAAATGGATCGTAAAAGACCCATCAACTAAAGATTTAATGAAATAAACTCTTAACTTGAGTTCCGTTAATATATGTCACTCTCCGTCACGGTATTTAGATGGATAGTGATATACGTTAACATAACTAAAGTTGATGATTTTTTTCATTAAATATTTAGTTAAAAGATGTTTTACAATCTATCTTTAGTTGAGGGGTTTTATTACTAATACGATTAAATGTTTTAAATTATTATTATCACTTATGCATTATTTAAGACTCTTACAATGATTTATAAAACTTAAAAATAATTTATCAATCTTTATACATTACTTTATAAATTTTATAACATATTTATAAATCTTTATAAAATTTTAATACTTTTATAAATTATTAATAAAGTGTAATGATCATTTAATAAGATTAAAGATGTGGTTGTTCATCATATTATAAAAATATAAAATAAATAATTAAAACAATAAAGCAATTCAAAGATATAGTTTTATTGATTAATATGGTAGGAGTATAAAATATTAGTTCAGAAATCAAAAGAAAAAAATAATCATGCATTATTTCTTTGAAAATAGATAGAAAATGTAACTTAAAATGAAATCGTGAAAAATAATCCTACATTTTTTCCTCTTTCAGAAAGCTTTATTGTTTTATTTCATATTTCGTAATATCATGAAAACTATGTATTACCGATTCTAACAAATAGCATACAATAGCTTATAAAATCATCATTAAACCTTATTAAAAATTTATAAAAGTATTAAAATATTTATAAATAGCTTGATAGTGTATACAAATTTATAAAAATATTTTAAATGTTTATGGATTAATTGTAAGAATCTTAAATAATGCATAAACATTTAATCATATTTAATAATAAATTCTGTACGAAAAATTCTCAACTATAAAACTAAGGATGACATCCGTTAATAGAATTAAAGTTAAAAAATTATTTTATTAAATCTTTAGTTGAGGTTATCTTTTTAAATTTATTTTTAGTTTAGAGATTTTATTACTAAAAAATAAGAGTATTGAAAGAAAATGATATGTCGCAAAAACTTTCCGTTATAAAATGCATATATTGTTATGGAATTTTTGAGTTGAACCTAACGTGAAAGCTGTAAAAGTGTAAAGGCGACAACTAGCTAGCTACATACATCAAAGAAAGCTAATATAAGAATATGTTCCTTACCCAGTAGACCAACATATATTATCCGATTGACATACAAACACAAAATGAAATTCCTTCATGTAACTCTAGGATTATTTTTTGGCCCAAAAAAAGATCTACGATTATTAATTTGATAACTTAAAGTTGGTACTTTCTGGTGCATATTAAATTATGAGTATGGAGCCAACCTTTAGCGGTGCAAGGTGGAAACGCCAAGCAAAGTCAGATCATTCGAGAAAAAAGAAGAGCAGATCATAGCCGTTGGGCTTATAAACGATGGACATTCTCATAAAAACCTTTGTCAGTTTCCCCAAAAAGAAATGTATAAAATAAAATGTATTTTATGGTTTTCAATCAGTGAATGAATCGTCCATGTGAAGCTTGTTTTCTTTCTTTTTATTTTTATTTATTTTGCTTCTCTTTTGATCAGTCGCTATACATGTAAGAATTTGTCTTGAATTTTGAGGATATTAGAGCCTCTCTATTATAGAATTTGCAAAACTTTATATTTGAAGTTTGAAAATATTATATTCTAAAAGTAAAATTTTAAACTTAATTTTAAAACTATTTCTATTTTATATAATGGTCCTTATATTTATCATAACTAATTCAAACTCACAAAACTTTTATAAATAACAATCATGTATTAAAATATTATAAAAATATTTTTTTATAAAATGTTACAATAAAATATAAAACTCTAAATAGAAATAGATAGTTAAATATTAAAGTACAAACAAAATACCATACTATAGCATGTAATATTGTTGTCGTCTGATTCTAGTTTTAAAATATTTTAAAGATTATCTTGATGTTTGTAAAAAAAAATATATATATAAAACTTAAATTTAGAAAAATAATTTTGAATTATTTATGAAATAAGAAATTTTAAGGATTAACATGATAAAAATAAAATATTGAAAATTATTATAAATATGATGTGAAATTATAAGGACCAAAATGCAAATAAAATATGAAACTTCAAATTTGAAGTTTTGAATAGTGACAGTTTATATTGAACTTTCACTACTAAAACTTCAAATTTGAAATTTTAGAGTTCCTTTTTGGAGAGATAAAAACTTCATATTTGAAGTTATAGAGTGTCTTTTGAAGATACTCTTAGAGCACCATCAACCTAAAACCCCAATTAAGGATGTTTATTATTTTTTTAATAAATTTAATTGTAAAAGTGATTTAAGATGCAACAGTAAGCATCCCCAACATTTTCGTGCTCCAATGAGAGATTTATTTTGGGGTTCCTAAAAAAATTAAAATATTATTTTTTAAAAATAAAATTTATTTATTGAATAAAACATTAAAAAGTATTTAAACATAGATTTTTTTTAATCTTTGAATGTCATTTTGGTCATTTAAAAAAAATGATGTTAGTTAGATTATTTTCATATTTGTGTATCATTTTGATCACAAAACAGTGTTTTAGAGAGGAAAAATAACAAAATTATTTTTTTCCATCATTGGGTGACTTTGGTCATTTTCAAAAGAAAAATGGTGCTAGTTAGCTCATTTTCATATTTGGATGTCATTTTTGTCATAAAAACAATTTTTCAAAAAGAAAAAAATGAACAAAAACAAAAGAAATTTTGGTTCTTTTTCATTTTTGGATGTTATTTGGTCATTTCAAAATAAATGATGCTAATTAGGTCATTTTCATATTTGGGTATCATTTTGGTCATAAAAACAGTGTTTAAAAAAAAAAAAAAACGACATTTTTTCCTTTTCCATCTTTGGATGTTATTTTTGTTATTTTCAAAAAAAATAATTGGTGTTAATTAGGTTATTTTCATATTTAGATGTTATTTTAGTCATAAAAAAATATTTCAAAAAAAAAGTGTTTGAAAAAAAAAATTGCTCAATAGCTGCACACCAAGCACCGTGTTTCTTCTCTTTCTTTTTTAAAAAAGTGTTAAACACCCGCGGTTGATGGTGCTCTTATGATGATTTAAAATGACACCTGCAAATTGTTAATAATTACTTTATTTTCAGATCTACCCTTCATTCTTTTAGATTGTAACTCTTTGTCTTTAACATGCTTGGATCTTTTAGCAAAACAAAAAAAAAGCTTAGATCTTCTCTTTACTTCACTTCTTGTCTTAGATTTACTAATAATTTTTTAAAAATATATAGAAGCAAACTACATTTAGAAAAAAAGCTTGGATCTTCTACACTCTCTTTAGTTCACTTCTTGTCTTAGATTTACTAATAAAAATTTTAAAGTATATATAAGCAAACTACATTGAGATTCCCTCCGTAGATGGCCGACGTAAAATAAATATCCCAAATCAACAATTTAATAAGTAATAGCGAATCATATATCAACATCACACAACCTCAGTTTCCGACGTTCTCTCTCTCCGACCACTTTTAATAAACTGAAAACTCCACTCTGTGATAAGTCATCGTCGTGTCGATTCCACTCTATCACCACTTCTCCTTCATCTTCGCCTCTTCGCTAGTCTCCACCGCCGGCATTCCCGGATTCCGCAGCATCAAATGGAGCTTAAAAGCTTCCACCGCTCTTCTGCCTTCCTCGTATTCCTCCTCTCAGGTTCAAAATCTTATTACAGTTTCTTCTGTTCTTTCTCTTTAAGTATTTATTTGTCACAGTTTACTAACATTATTGTAACGTCAATGTGATACAAAGTGGTGATTCTATCCCCGGCGACGGTGACTTCAATAGGAGTAAACTACGGTCAAATCGGAGATAACCTACCGTCACCTGAAGACGTAGTTCCACTAGTGAAATCAATCGGAGCAACCAAAGTGAAACTGTACGATGCAAACCCACAAATCCTCAAAGCTTTTGCCGACACCGGGATAGAGTTCATCGTGGGACTCGGCAACGAGTACCTCTCCAAGATGAAAGATTCTTCCAAAGCCTTAACATGGATCAAACAAAACGTCACCCCATTCCTACCGGCGACGAACATCACCTGCATCACCATCGGAAACGAGATCTTAGCTCTCAACGACTCTTCTCTCACCGACAGTCTCCTCCCAGCGATGCAAGGAGTCCACTCCGCTTTAGTAACCGCCGGACTCTCCGACCAAATCGCCGTCACCACCGCACATTCTCTCTCCATCCTCAAAACATCGTTCCCTCCTTCCGCCGGAGAGTTTTGGCCAGATGTAATAGATTACCTCAAACCGATCCTCGAGTTTCACCGGAAGACAGACTCTCCGTTCTTGATCAACGCCTACCCTTTCTTCGCTTACAAAGGAAACCCTAAAGAGATCCCTCTCGACTTCGTCCTCTTCCAACAGAACCAAGGAGTCGTGGATCCGACCACCGGGTTCCACTACGACAACATGCTGTTCGCGCAGATCGACGCCGTCTACTCTGCTTTAGCGGCGGCGGGATATAAAACGCTTAAAGTTCAGATATCGGAGACGGGATGGCCGTCGAAAGGAGACGACGACGAGTTCGGAGCTACGCCGGAGAATGCCAAGAGGTATAACGGAAACTTGATAAAGCTTATGAAGAATGAAAAGACCAAAACACCCTCAAGACCGAACAACGAGCTTATCATCTACGTGTTTGCGTTGTTCAACGAGAACATGAAACCTGGTCCGACGTCGGAGAGGAATTACGGTCTGTTTAAACCTGACGGAACTCAGGCTTACTCACTTGGATTCACTCTAAACGATGTCGTAAAAGGTGGTAATAGTAGTAGCAGTGGAGGCGGTGGGAAAACGCCGGTTTTCCAGTGACGCCGGTGGCGCCGGATAGTGCGTCGACTGGTTATTTGGCAATTTCGTCAGCTCCGGTAAGATTCTCGCATTTTCATTAAAGTTGCCATCTTTTTATTTTTGGTTGAGTAAAGCGAAAGATTCGAACCTTTTCAACCTTAAGTTACAACTTTTCATGCACTCATAATTATTCCATTTTCGTTTTTTTTTTAGTAGCAGTTTTAGGATGGGATTATCCTTACATTTCATTTTGCTTGAACAAGGCTCTAACATTGACACAGATGTGATGATAGTACTAAACTGTTATACTAAGATAATTGTGTGATGATACCAATGCTAGAGATGTTACCTTTGCGTGTTTAGTGATAAAGTGCTTTATGTGAAACGAAACTGTTTGTTGCAGGGGAAAAGAAAAGGGAAAGATGCAGTATTTTCAATGGTGGTGATCATGTTATTGGCCCAACACTTACTTTGATTACAAGAAAACAGAGTTTTAACTTATAAAATGTTAAGAAATGAAGATGGTGGTTGGGACATATCCGGAAATGGACCAGACCACATCAGTACCATACCAGGCGGCCAAGTATCAGTCACTATCCTCCCTTGTGTTTATCCATATGTTGTAGTTATCCTAATCATTATAGGATTAGGATAATCATCCCCTTTATTGTTGTAATCCTTATCTCCTAAGGAATATGCTTATTCNTTATTGTATTATTTTGAAGAAGAAATCCCTTGCTAACTATTCTTTTGCAGGTGTAAAGCCTTAGCTAAAAGATTCAAAGCAATCCAATCTCTCTCTCTCCTAAAGATCCAAACCGGCTTTGCCCTAATGGAGGTCCATTCAAAAACAAGGAGATTTGAGGTATGAAACTTAAACTCTTAAACATGAGTTTCGACCCCCCCTTTAATCTATGATGTTTTGGTATGTTTGAGAAGTAAAATTAAACCCCTAAAAAGCCTAACTATGTACATGAATACAAACTTGTATTCATGAACAAAAGTTAACCTAAAACCCTAACTTATGAACTCGAAATCTTTGCTTGCTTTGATCCGTTTTGCTTGCTTATTTTTATCAAGTTAATCATGTTGAATGCTTTAGGAATTCACCTTGATAGATTTCGTGTTTTGAGTTTGAGCAAATTGATAATCTAAAACCCTAGATAGCTAAGACATAAAACCGGTTTGTTTTGTCTCTCTCTAGGATCGATTTGTTAATGGTTGTTTTGATTGATCCAATTCGTTTTTGCTGCACTAGATCTATTAATCACTTGCTGAAATTGATCACCCTGGGACTATGTGTTTGTTTGATCATTGAATTAATTAGATCTGAGGTTTAGAAAGTTGGTATAACCTAAACCCTAATTTGCGCATAAACCTAAATCTGATCTTGTTTAAACCCTAGATTTAACTTGGATATTTTTCGTGGTTCAAAATTTGTTTTAGCATGTTAATATGGACTATCTGATTGCTTATGTCATTGAGGTCGAATGCTAGATTCATAGGTTGCTTGAATCAAATTGATAGTTTGCTAAAACCCTAGTGTTTTCTTATGCGCATGATCTTGTATCTATGATGTTTAAATTTCTTGATCTGTTCCTGGTAAATTGCACGACCTAGGCTTGCTCTAGAATGATAATATGACCTATCTAGTTGTGTTTAAAATTAAAACCGAGTGCTTGGTTCATTGGTTTCATGGTTGAATGAATTGTTTTGTCAAAACCCTATGCGCATAAACCCTAATTCCGAGTTGCTTAGATCCCTAATCTAAAATTGATTCCTTTATGATCTTGGCTTGATATTTGATGATCTCATGAACCTGTTGATTGCTTGTAATGTGTACTTGCTTGGTTGCATGATTCGGAATTTTTTAAAATTTTTGAAAACCCTTGTTTGGTCATAATCCTATTAGGTTTAGGATTTGCATTCATAATCCTATTTGGCTTAGGACTTGCACTAAAATAAATCCGACCATCTTTTAGCATGTCTTGCTAGTTTACATATGGTTTGTATGATGCCTGAGACTATGTGGTTGTTTGCTAAATTTATTTTAGAACCAAACTTGAAAGGAATTGTTAAGTTGTGCAATT
>CAKOAT010141820.1:774127-785635 GCA_932364175.1 Eruca vesicaria subsp. sativa | reverse complement strand
TCAGTC
Organism: Eruca vesicaria subsp. sativa; assembly: GCA_932364175.1. NCBI lineage: Eukaryota > Viridiplantae > Streptophyta > Magnoliopsida > Brassicales > Brassicaceae > Eruca > Eruca vesicaria. The sequence goes on along the minus strand of CAKOAT010141820.1, from coordinate 785,629 downwards.
ACTATCCTCCCTTGTGTTTATCCATATGTTGTAGTTATCCTAATCATTATAGGATTAGGATAATCATCCCCTTTATTGTTGTAATCCTTATCTCCTAAGGAATATGCTTATTCTCTTGTATGTATATATATGTATGTGCACGTGATGAATAAGATATACAGAGTTACAACCTTCTTCTTTATTTCACAACATAAAAGAGGTTAATTAAAGAGTGAAAAATCTTGTTTTGCATTCTTCGAAACTCCTACCACTTACCATTGGAGCTATTTTCACGGCTATTTTTTTCTTTTATCTATTATTATAGTATTTATGTTAGAAATTCATTTTGTCACCTTTTGTAATTCACTTTTTATATTTCCAATCAATAATACTTTTATTATGCCAATGTTAGTGAGGGATCACATTCGGCGTCTAATAAAATCATAATCATTAAAGAGCATTCTCTTATAGCTAGGACAGAAGAAGGTTTCTTGTCCTTTCTCAGTAAAACATTAGTCCATTCAGACTAAATCATATGTTCCAACAATAATACTCTTGTTATGTTGTTAATGTTAGTGAGGATCTAGTTCATTCAGACCAAATCATATGTTACAACAATAATACTCTTGTTATGTTTTTAAGGTTAGTGAGGATCACATTAGGTTTTCCTTGGGTCTCTAATAAAATCAACTTCAATAAAAAGCATTGTTTAATGGTTCTTTTGCTAAGACAAAAATAGAGAGGGTTCTTAGCCTTTTTTCAGTAAACATTAGTCATTCAAATAAAATCATCTATTGCAACATCAACTTGTGGTTGACAAAGGTAAGAACAACAGTGTGCCAATTCTCCCCTACCTAGATACTTCTATAATCTATGTGCCCAAAAACTTTTCTAATCAAACAATCTTTAGAATCTAAACTCCTTTTTAATCAACCAGCTTTAGAAGAAAGATTAAATCATGGGACCAATGAATGAATCTTGAAGAATGAAGGGCTAATCTTCATCCATATTTGATGACGTTGATTCCCTTTTCACTCTTTGATAGAACAAAACATATGGAGAGACTTACTTAAAAGGACACTTTGTAAGTTTATTTTACTCTATAAAACACAATGTAACTTTGACATACTTTAGTTTGACAGGTGTCTTTTTTATGACGGAAGTACCCTTACTTTTGGTAAGGAGAATAATGTTTGTTTTAAAGATGCAAACGTAAGGACACTTAGTTGCTTTGTAGTTACAATTAATAATAAAGTCATAAAACTTAAAATTAGATATATGGATTTACGTAAATAGGCCGTGTACATCGGATTATTTTAAAGAAAGTAGATCCAACAGCTAGAAGAAAATATATTTTATGGGATGTCATTAATGGATTGTGAAAATTGAGAAAGTTAGTGAAGAATTTAAGTTTCATCAGAGCTTGTTATTTTGAAAGATATGGTGAAAGAGAGGGTGAACAGTGGAAAGCAATGGAGATTGAACATATGTTTATACTCTCCACACAAAAGCTCTGTTTTTTAATAATTCCATGTTTTTAAATTTTGTTGTTGTTGTGAATAACTTATTTTTCCTCAATTTATGTTTATATTCTCCACGATACATTCCTCCATGAATTACCCAACATATGATTCACGGAAATCCATCCACGATACACTATTCACGAGACACCATCCACGACACACTATCCATGTGAAACCCATCCATGATACATACGTTTATAAACCACCATCCACATATCACCGTCCATGAGTCTTATAGATGATAGGAAAAAATTCAGATATCCTTGAATCAGTACACATGTTCTCATCCATGGTTCATAAGATCACATAGTATGATTGTACAAAAACTTGAAATACAGACAGCCAATTGCATAGCTTCTCTATAAAAAATGTTAACACAATTCTCTTGTCCACAAGTAACTTGTCCATAATTATCTCATCCACAAATCTCTCTTCCACAACTTTGACGTCCACAATTGTCTCATCCACAATTTTCTTTATTATACGACTTGTGTTTATGTTTTTCGGATGTGTTTTGGTTTTGGTTTAAATACATCAGAGGTGGTCGAGCGTTCTGTAGCGTGGCGTGTAGATCGAAGCATACGGTCATGGATGAAGAAGAAAACTTTAGAAGATACAATTGTTCTTCATGGTTGTTAAAGCAACGAAGCTAGAATCACCGACTCCGATGTCTTGCGGTGGTCATCACCGTCATCGTTGTTTAACTTGTTTGATTGTCATAAATATAAATTTCAAATTTCAAATCATGACACAAGAAAAAAGAATACAAAAAAAATTCATAAAGGTGAGGATTTAGCAGATTCCGTTCTTACAATTTTTGGATCTAAAACAAAGGAATTGAATTTTTTTTAAAGGGAGTTGGTCTCGTTGGTTTCCACACGAAGAATTAAATTAAAAAAAAAGATTATTTGATGGTTCAGTTTCTAATGTAACCAAATCTACTAATATACTAGTTAAAGGGTTTATTGGTCAATTTAACATGAGAAAGTGTCTTCATTGTCCATTGTGTCTTTTAGCATAATTGGAAACTTGAATTGTGTCTCTTAGAGTAAATTTTTCAAACATATGCAGCCGAAGTCTTGATCTCAGATTTATCTATTGGTGAAACACGACTGTCATCAAAATCGTACCACTTGTCCTCATCCATCAGCTGCAGAAAGGAACACGTCATTTATTATATTCATTAAGAAAAGACCAACAAACTAACTCAGCGGTTTCAAGCGCGGAAACTTTGTATAACTAAAATTTATATATTTGGGTTATGTCTTAATTTAGAGAATGTTTTGGTATAAAATCAGTTTACCAAAATTTGTGGTAACGATTTTTTTCATTAGTTTTTAGTTTCAGTTTTAATTTTTAGATTTTGGTTTTTAGTTTTTAAGTTTCTATTTTTGATTTTCAGCTTTTGTTTGGGTTTTTAATTTTTAGATTCGCTGAGTTAGTTTGAACTGATATTACCAATAAACAAATCTCAAATAATCGAGCATCTAATTTAAAACTGAAAAGATGACAAAATTTTTTTAAAAAAAATTTGCAATAGTTTATTTTGTAAATAAACAAAAGTAAAAACTATAACAATATGTTATCCACAACAATGCGTGTTCAGCTTTTGGTTTTGGGTTTTAGTTTTTAGAATTGGTTTTTGGTTTACATTTATTTTTTAAAATCAGTAAATTATTTAAGAAAAATAAAACAATAAATTATTTAAAAGTTACCATTGAAATTTATCAAAAAAGTGATTGTTATTTAAAATAAAAAATACAATAACATGTTTTAAAGTACATGATTTAAATAAATGATTAATAATAGACAATTTTGTTTTGTTAAAAATATTAAATATATTTGAGCCTGAAAATAATAATTGATTTTTTGATCCATTAAGATAGAAATTTTTTTCAATGTTTTTTGGAGTTTTTCCTTAATAGTAAGCCTAAAAATCAAACCATATAATTTGTCCTAAAAACAAAAGTAAGCCCAAGACTATATCCCATAAATAATCATCGGTTTAGTTTAAGTAATGCAGTTCAATTAACTATATGACTTGTTGTAACACCCTAGAAAGAGTCCAAATTTAAATGATAATTTGTATTAGTAGATAAAAAGAATGACTCTATTTTAAAAATTAAAAACCCAAACCAAAAACTGAAAATGAAAGTAGAAACTTAAAATAATAAAAGCCAAAAACCAAAATCTAAAAATAAAAACTGAAACTAAAAACTAATGAAAAACAATCATCACCACAAATTTTGGTGAACTGATTTTATATCAAAATATTCTCTAAATTAAGACAAAACCCAATTATATAAATTTTTAATGATAAAAATTTTCCGCGCTTTCAAGCGCGGGTCAAAATCTAGTTCTATATTATATGGTGGTTATTTTCTATTTAAATATTTTATATTTGTGAGTATTTATCTTGGATTTTTAACTCGTTTGGATGGAATTATAAACAGTTTTGGGATTATATCCCTTTTCCAGTTTTGTTTCTTTAACCAGTTTACATTGGTGAAGCAATAGAGAGGTTATATGGCAAAGAAGGTAAGGTATATATTTTTTTTATTTGCCTTTTCCTCTACGTTTTTCTTTTCAGTAAATTTAGTTCATCTTCTAGAAAATTCACATATTTTCAGTTAATGGTTATTTTTGAAACGTAGGATAATTATTAATTTTTGAAAACATTTCCATTTATATGATTTTTTTCTTTTCTTTATCTTTTTTTTTGTTGTTAGCCCTCTTTTGTAAGTTTATACCCTTGTTCGGAAATTCACTAGGCGCCACACGTGCGGCCGGATAGCGTCTAGCACCGAATGAACTAATCATATATTATACAGAGATTAATTGGGAAGTAATTTTAGGGTTTTTAAATTTGATTTTCTATATATACAAAAAAGTAAAACAAACAAACTAATTTTAGGGTTTTTAAATTTGATTTTTAAATTTGTTTCATCTCTTCTTTACTCTTTACAGTTCACGGGTTCGAAGCTAAGAATCCGCATTTTGATACATCTTTTATTTTCGCATTAATAAAACGAAAATTACCTAACTGCCCTTATCTTCTTCCTCAACCATCGTAGAGCTGCAACCTTAATTTCCGCCGCTCTATTTTTTTTTTTTACGATTTTCATATTTTTATACTTGTTTTTGATGTTCTGATCCAATTATAACAGATTTCTACTATCACTTATGATTTTAAACTTAAAATTTAGAGGAAAAGTGATGTTTTGTTTTGGATCCGATTTGTTTTGGCGATTTGACCCAAATCGTTACGACTGGGTACCGATTAGCGTTTTTCGTCGATTAATCGGTTGTAACCGCCGCGTTTTTGAACAAGGGTTTATACCAATCAGACTTCAGAAGTATCACAGTTTCGGTAATTGGTGTGTTTTTTCCTTGTCAATATGTATTAAGATATTATTACTTGTATTTTTGTTTTCCTCCAAGTTTTATAATATTTTTTGCGTAAATTCAGCCCATCATAAAAAATTGACACGTTTTTTCGAATCAAATGTTCCACTACCACTGTCCAAAAAATTTTGTTCCCAAATACTCCTTCCCGAAATTCACCCCAAATAAATCCGAATAAATGTTTATTTAAGTAGGAAAATTTAATAAAAGACCAGAACACCAAAAGAAACTCGAATAATTACAAGGCAACCAGGGTATTTCGCAGACCATCCAAACCCGAATCATAAAATTCGGATCTCCAGTGTCCATAACTTCAGAAACATTACTGAAAATTTGTGTAATTATATAACTTGGTGTAAGTGTAACTGTAATCTAAGTTGGACCAATTCACACTTGTAGTAACTATACAACTTAATAAAACCTTCAACTATTTTTGATTGGTACATTTGCAATATGTTATTGATATTTTTAGTGATAACATATCGATACAACTTTGATTACAGTTTCTCTAAGACAATATAAAAATAGTTATTTATTTGCATTATGTTAATGATATATTTAGTGAAATTAAAATAAATAAAAACTATAGACATTACATTAAGGGAAAAGTATTTTACATAAAGTTTAGAAAAGTACATAACGGTGCATGGCATAACTTATAAACACACGAAAATACTTCATTCCTAATCTACGATTGGCCACTGAGCAGCGGCCAAATGAATATCATTGCAGAAGTCCCAAACTGCACATTTCCATAAACAACGATTGCATCTTCACCGTGTTCTTGATCCATCTAAGGAGACAACAATCACCGGTTGTATCATTTCAGAGCACCAGCAATTATAATTGATGTTGGGATCTATGTTTTCCAATAGAAACATAAAGATCTGTGTTTTTTCGTAATCCCAATGACTTGAGCATACCTCAGTAGCGATCATGTGATCCATCTGATCAGAAAACTCACGTGTAAGAGTAGTAAAGTTGTGAACCATTCCTCTATCATCAACACTAAATGCTAAGTTGAGCATACCATCAACGTACTTGGCCAACAAAAATCTCTTCTCACCAGCAAGACAAATTTTTTCCCTTCATTCATCTAGTAAATGGAGGACGAAGAACTCATACATACCTCGCAGGTAGATGGCTTGTGGATTACCGGCTTGGTAGCACTTAAACTTGTATGTTCTGACAGCATTAACTTCATCAATCCAGTCATTCAAGTGAATAATATCTGCATAAGTATTCTTCTCTGCCAATTTGATTAAAGGCGGGTAATGCAACTCTTGCACTATCGAAGTCCCGGAGATCGTTTGTTGCTACCTTAGAGAGAATCTTGTGAAGAATGGAAGGAGGGAGAGAAGCCAAGTTAAAGTTCGACATGGTGAGATATTTGTTTTATCACGTAAATGGAAAGATTAACGTTTTATTTATTTGGACAAAATGATAAACCCTTTTATATCAGCGATGATCCTCAACAGTGGAGAAGAGATAATATTGTATTTATCACGGCAGTTAAGGGTGATTTGATAGAGGCCTCGAGAAGGCATGACTTCTAACTGCAACAGTCGCATGCGTTGGATTTAAAACTTTGTAAAACTTTGAATGATAAAAATAAATAACTTTTTAAAACTAAGTGAAACAACTAAGTTAGATTGTCTAAATATATGAAACTAAGAAAAAATTTAACATTAGATAGTGTAACAATTTTCATAGTCTAAATATATGAAACTATGTAAATCTTTAAGAAATAAATATATTATTCAGTAAGAAATATCGGGGATAATAAATGAACTGTAATTTAATTTGTGTAATAATGATTTATTACCTCAACTACAAGTTGTAACTCTTCCATTTAAGAGTGATTTGATAGACGGTGACTTCCCCTCCACAAGACACGACTTCTCACGCACGGCAATAGTGGCATGCATTGGATTTGAAAACCGTGTTATTGAGAAAATATATAACTTTGTAAAAATAACTAATTTAAATTGTCTAAGTATATGAAACTAAGAAAATTTTAACAATTTAGATAGTATAAATTTATGCAACTATGTAAAATTTTTAAGATATTTAGTAATTTTAATTTCAATAATATTAAGCTTTATAACCCCAACACAACAAGTTGAGTTCAGTAAGAAAGACACAACTTTTCACAGTACAGTCGCCTATTATCATCATTACACTTCATTTAAATCTCACAACACTAAACCGTGTAGATCATCATTACATTTGCATTCAATTTAAGAAACCCTCAATTTAAATCCCACTCCACTGCAGTAAGTTAAGTTAAATCGTCTCCTTTATACCTAAAAACATTTCACCTGAGAATAACTTGAAGTTAACATGAAGTCCGTGTTCGTATAACCAGGTCAAATTTGTGATAGGTTCAAGTTCTCAATTGTCCAACATCGTAAACAATTGAGAAACTTTTCCAGTTTACCAAACTTCGTAGTAGTTCAACTTACTTGAAAGTTTGTGTTCGTACAACCAGGTCAAAATTTTTTTTAGGTTCAATTTCTCAATTGTCCAACATCGTAAACATTTGAGAAACTTTCTCAATTGACCATACTTCGTAGTAGTTTAAGTTTGCATAACTTAGGAGAAACTTAGGAAAAACTTAGACAAACATAATGTTTAACTTCGCATAATTTACAAAAGAATTAGACAAAACAGAATGTTTGACAAAGTCACTAGATTTAGGAATTATTTGTACATCATAAGTCAACCGAGAACTACAACGACAGTGATGATACTAACAACACAACATCTTGATATCATTATCTTAGGAATTATTTTGGGACCTTCACTGCTTATTGTTTTCGTTGCTTTGAGCAATTGAATTTCTTATTATAGCATTTGAACTTGGTACCCCCATCTGTTCATTCTCATCGGTGAAAGCTTCGTCGACCCATGTGAAAACGTGATCGTTGTTCTCGAGCTACAACATTCTAACATTTTATTCAAAATATTTAAGAGAACAACCCTTCGATAACTAAATCTTAACGGACGTTACCTTTTTTTTTTGCCGCATCGAGACACCGATAATACCGACGATATGGATTTGGACCGGATTTGGAGATGAGCTCGGTGATTCTCTCCCCGCACCAACACCTCTTAGGTATCCCCGGAGTTCTTACTCGTCGTATCCAACCACTGGTTGTGGAAGATGAAGCGGACTTAATTGGATTTGACATTGGAAGATTTTAGTTGAGAGAGAGAGAGAGAGAGAGAGAGAGAGAGGTAAAGGGAAGAGAGAGATAAAGGGAAGAGAGAGAAAGAGAGATAAAGGGAGAGAGAGAAAGTGAAATATAGAGAATGTGAAAAACGCAAAAGTAAGAGTTTTAGTATTAATTGGATTGGGAAGGGGGGGAAGAGTGAAATTACAAATTCGAAAAGCTGGTGGGCGGGAAAATTCTAGCCTAGTATTTTCGTGATTGAAGTTTCACCAAATTTGCAGTTTTACAGAAAACATCAAAGTTGTACTTTATAATTTTTTCTATTTATCTTGGTTTTACTCTATTACAATAACTGATTTTATGGTTATACCAGTTATGTTCTGTATACTAGATTCATTTCTAATTTGTCCATGTATACATAAACTCGATTCATTACTTAGTAAGATTTCAAATTAGACAAGGTGAATATTAACGAAAAAAATATAAGAAGATAGTGTACTCCGACATCATGATTACTAATAAGCAACGAGATTTTTTTTTTTTGTTCTGATAAAATCATAATCAACACAACCCAAAAATAACTCATAAAATACCATCTTAGTATTTTCGTAACAAGTTTAAAATTTACAATCCTATTACTCAGTTTACCTATCGTACCTATACCAGTAAAGGATAAAGTTTCACTTAGTTTCACAACACAAAATACAAATCTCACCTTTCAACGTGTCCTCTTGTGTTTCTTGTGGGGATATTCATTGTGTTCCTTATGTTCCAAACAAGTACCCACATTATCTTCTTCTCCATATCCACTCTCACGCTCACCATAATTCCTATTACATGAGCTTTCATTCTCAACTCTCGATAGTTACTCAGTTATTTTAGCTATTTCCAATTCTTGGGTGTCCTCTACATGCAAAATACTTCTTCTTTGTTCATTATCCACCGATGTTAGATAAACAAACATATCTTCATCATCCAAACATATATGATTGTCTCCTAGGTTCCACGACCAGTGGAATGTAACCAAATTTCAGCCTCTTTGTTAACGAATCTATTCTCATCTTTCTGCATATCCTCTCCTTCAACAACAAATAAGTGATCTCCTCCACTGATGATTTCCTAAAGGATATAGCATACAAACGACCATCGGCTGGAATCCATTCATAATTATCTCCAGACTTAGAATAATGTCCATCATAATCAAAGCGTATGTTTGTAGAAGAAAGACTCATCTGCAATTAAAAAAAAAATTAACCATTAAGTTATACCTGATTTATTCCTGGTTATACAGTTATAGCATGTTAGTTAAACGGTATTATACCTTGTTACACAGTTTTGCCAGTAACCAACCTTTTCCAACTTTTTCCAACTTTCCCAACTTTTCCAAACTTTTCCCAACTTTCCCAACTTTCCCAAACTTTTCCCTACTTTTCTGGTTCTAGCTATTCGTTTTCTCCCTCTTCAATTCGTTTCAATAGTTATCAGCTTGGATTTTTGACGTTCTATCTTTTCTTTTTCTTATGATTACAGTTATTAATTATCCAATTCCATAATAGACAGACCATTCACACATTCCGATCCTCAATTACTGATGTCTTGCATATTTCTATTGTTTTATCCATTCATCCATATGCGTTTTGATCATATAGACTAGGATTTAGTCATTTCTAGGTTGCACTTTTCATACATAAGTTCTTATCAGGTATTGGAGTATCCTTGGAGTTCTTGGAGGTGATTGGATGCATTTGAGGTCCTAAAGAGGAGTTTGAAGTGATCACTGGACGAGTATGGCGGGAGCGACGTTCCAGAGTGATCCCATGACGTCGCTCCCAAGCCAGAGCGACCCCCAGATCGAGACGTCATGGTTGTTTGGCCTTTTGACACTCGGTTGCAGGAGGAGGTCCTGGAGCGACGTCCATAGGTCGCTCCCAGCCAGAGCGACCTCCCGGAGCGAGGCACCTAGGTCGCTCGCCTTTTTATCAAATCCAGAAGCCGAAACAGCCCCTGAAGCGACGTCTCGGAGCGACGTTCATAGGTTGCTCCCAGAAAAAGCAACCTCCCGCAGCGACGTGGCAAGGTCGCTCCGCGTCATTTGCTTGGTCGAAACCTTGTATTTTCTAGGGACCTTTTGGTCATTTGTTTCATGTTTTTACAATTCCTAAACTTAAGTTTAAGTACAGTACAATCTCTATAAATTAATAATGTTGGGACTTTGAAATTTTACTAATTTATAGAGATATTAATTTATAAAAAGTATATTTTTATAGATTTTTATCTTCTTAAAATATTTTTATTTATAAATAAAATTGTATTTAATTTTATGGTATATATATTCATAAAATTTAGAAATTTTACTTTCTTACTATTTTATTGTTAATCCAATAAACAGTGAAACAAAGTGCCTACCAACAACTACTCCTCAATTTGACCTGCAATTCGTTCAGAAATCCAAAACACATTTTTTTTGTTTTTTTTTGCAGAGTTACCAGACAAAAAATTTAGAATTGGTAGCTCATTTAGCCTATCTCAGAAAAACTAAAAGGGAAAAATAGTAATAGTAGAGTTCAATCAAGTTTAACCCATCATAGATTCTTCAACATTCTAAAACAGAGATAAAAATCTCAAGCAGAAAAAAAAATAAAAAAAATAGCAAAGGTCTGTAATGGAAAATAGAGACAGTAGTAGTTTTTTTGAAAAGCAAAATAAGGGTGTTGATGGGTTGATAGGAATAGATATTCCCAATCACTCACGGCTGCGTTTGCGTTTCTTCTGGGAGTTTGAAGCCTCCGGAGTAGTTGCTCCACCACATTCCTCTCCAGTCTTCTATCCCAGACCAGACGATCCCGAAGATGTTCCTGCAATCCTTTGTCACTTTCAGTGAGTGGAAGAAGACTCGCACCATGTTCTTGAGGTACAGTCCCGACATGTGTAAATAATATGGTGCATACAGCCAAGTTAATGACAAGTAAAATCAGTAACCTTTTCATGGTCTGTTATGCTGTTATCTTTAGCGATCGTGGAGATAGTGAAGTTCCGGTGGTTGGACGTTTGTGGATCCTCGACTAGAGAAGATCTACAACGATGTTGAGGCTCAGATCCAGGAGGTCCAGACCCAGTTGTCGCAACAAGGCGAACCTGTCCACTTAACCACCGTTGAACAAAACAAAATTTTTGAGGAGGTAAATTTTTATTCAATTTAAATTGTTAATTATAAGTTTATACTAGGATAAGACCTGCGCCTTGCGCAGAGTGAATATATGTAATTAAAATATAAAATTTTAATATTCACAAATTTAAAATTTACATATGATTGTTTTTGTATGTATTTGAAATTTTAGAATTTTGGAATTTTTATATAATTATCTATACGTATGATCAAAAACAATTTTAATTAGAAATGTAAATCAAATCTTAGAATT
>CAKOAT010141820.1:761326-773540 GCA_932364175.1 Eruca vesicaria subsp. sativa | reverse complement strand
ATCAAAATAATCAATCTTATATATTGTATATGATATATAATTAAATTTAAATGATATAAACATAGTAATATAGCACACTTTTAATATGAATATTTATTAAATGAGGTTTCTACTCATATGATTTTATGATTATTTGCATATTTGTGTAACAAAACTTTACACCAATGATTTATAAATTACGTTATGATTATTTGAATTTCAGTATTTTCCATTTTACATATACACTTCCATAAATTAAAAGGAATGAAGTTATTATAGTTAATATATGCAAATCGTTATCAAATCGTATATTTTCCTTTTCTTCCATTACATGTGTGCGATATATATAAATATATAAACTATGTTACATGCGTTATATGCGTCTCTAATTATTTTTCCCTAGTAAATTTCAATTGAACCTAAAGCCGCCACGTCAGTTTAATTGATATGCTAATTGATTGACAACTAAGCAAGGTTACTTTTTAATTAATACAAACTTGAGGTTACATCTTTTCAAATGTTTCTCAATTAATATATAGGGGATATGTACTAACTTAACTTATATTTTTTTCATTGAATGAAGGTTATCCCGAAGAAGAGGGGACGGATGATCGGGATTGGTACGGTAAACGATGTCCCGAGGGCTAGAGCTGAACATGCTGCAAGACTACATGAAGAGTCTCAGATCCGGGCCGTTTTGACGAACGCCAACCAAGTCATTTCGACCCTCCGGACGGACAACCAGACCAACAGGAGCCACATTAAGGCCATGGCTGAGATGTTTGATATTATTGTAGAAACAAACCCAGTCCTTGCACAGATGTGACAATCTATACTTTTGACCATCAACCCCGATCCAACTCCATAAGAGCAGGCAAATGCGGAGCAAGCAGCCAAGGAGCATAGCTCATAGTTTTTCGAAAACATTAACCTTAATAATCAGTTTTTTTTTTGTAATTTGAATATATATGCTTTTGGATTTATTTAGTTAATGTTTTTTTATACTTTTCGAATTTGAAGGATTTTATAAATATTTAAATTTCGGATTTAGGTTTTAGTATTTGGTTTAGGATTTTGAAATTTTGGATTTAAGTTTATGGAGTTATGATATCGTCAAAGTGTCACTCTGATTTAAGGATATAGGATCTATTGTTTAGGAGGCAGAGTATAAAATGTTTGATTTAGGGTATTGGAGAGTAATAAGACATCAAAGCTGTGGTTTTGCTTTCCAAAGTGTATACTGAATAATAATAAAAGTGTGGCAGTACAATAAATTAATACTGACCCTGAAAAAAACGCCGACCGGTTTCGATAGCTTTGATTCCAGAAGTGGGATTCTCCAAACTGGGGGTTTCAAATATTAAAGGTTATAAGATTCTTTTGAAATCCAAATAAATCCATCCTTCCATGTCGGAGATTGCTTTGAAACCAAACGACGGAAAAAATGTAATAAAGAGTTTGATGTATTAGATTCTGGATTATAGAGATTGGGAGTCAAAATTTGAATAGAATAAAATAGAGAAAGAGGGAAAGGGAATTAAAGTTCGATTCATTTTCTGGATCTAGATGATATCGAGAGAGACATATGACTTTCTGGATCTGAAGAGATAAGGTCTTAGATATTTCTTTAAACAAATCCAAAAATATTAAAATAAAAAATCTAAGGAGAAAGTTTAACTAAAGAAAATCTTGATTTAGGTAAAGGACATCTTAGTAAATTGATAAGGAGAATGTGTGTTTTATCTCTAATGTGTCTATTGAAGTAGTTGAGAACTTAAAATGTGTTCCCTGGAGAAAATATTTCTTATTTCTCTCTCCGATAGATATGCAATTCTCCAATAAAAACTTGGAATGGTCCATATTTATAATTTAAAACTTCTCGTGAACCAAACTAAAAATGGACCCGAAATTTTATTGATATTGTGTTTTTTTTTTAAGTTTTATTTTATGGTTTTTATTGAGATTTTCTAGAGTAAAGAAGAGGACTCTGATCGAATTATATTGTAAATTATTATCTAACCACTCTATAGCACTATTATTACATTTACTGACTCCAGATTTTACTAGAGATACCGAAGTGGATCACCTACGAGTTATATCCACACTTGTTAAGAATGTTTGAAGGAACCGAATCTGACCTCCAACAAAATTTAACTTTATTTGCTTGTCTTAAGGCTTTTTATACATTGGACTGGGTTCCTCCTTCAAATCTAGAAGATAAAATTTTGTGTGTTTCTGGTTCCCTTTTCTCTCTCTTCGGCATCTATAAAGAAAAGATTGAGATGATTTCCTTTTATAGAAAAAGAAAAATAAAAAGATTCAGAGAAGAAAGAAAAGAGGGAAGCAAGAGATGAGAGAAAATTCATTATGTATTCAGAAACTTGTTTGAGTAAGAAGCTACGCGTCCTCTGATCGATACTCCCAAGGTAAAGCATGCACCTTTTGTTTATGCAAAAAATGACATTAGTAGAGGGATGAATCAGCTAGTATTAGCTAAGTTGCTGGTAGCATAGATTTGGTTTCTAGCTAGGATATGATATATAAAGTATCTATGAGGTTATCACTTATTTGATGTGGCTGCAACATAGTAAATGTGATAGTAGTAGGTTAGAGATTTGTGAGACTCTGCATTTTCAAACCTTTTTCAAATGGAGATATTTTTTGCTTGAGGACAAGCAAAATAGTAAGTATAGGGAGTTGATATACTATGGATTTTACATGTTTTTACCCATAATTTATGTGCTTTATAGATATTATTATGGTGATGATTATTTGAATGGTTTTTAGATTTTAGTTTTTGGTTTTCAGCTTTTAGTTTTTATTTTTTAGATTTTGGTTTTTAGTTTTTGGTTTTTGATTCTGCAGTAGATTTTAGTTTTTGAAAAAACACGAATGGTAGTTATAGTTTTTAGTTTTTGGTTTTTGTTTTTAGAATTAATAATATATTTCTTTTATATTTTTCTGTAGTTTTTCTGTAATTTTAGTTTTTAAATTGAATGAAGATTTGTTAGTTTTAGATTTTAATATATTTCATTAATAATTTTTGAAGTTGAAATAAAATACTACTTACTATGAAAAAAAATATTTTCTTTCTTTCATAAAAAAATCATTTAATTTTTTTCACACATATTAAAAAATATTTTAAAAACTATGTTTCACCCTATGTTCACATATTAAATATATTTTTTTCTATAACTAATAAATTAATGAAATGATGTATTAAATGAATAATTATTTGAATTCTTCATTGAGAACACAAAATGACAATTTTTTGAAACAAAATTAAAAATTTGAAACGATACTTTTTAAAAATATATAGAATATTACCACTTAAAATGCATTTATTTATTTAGTAAAATTATTTTAAAAGTGAAAATAGTGCAAAATCAAAAGACGAACCACAATTTACACACAAAAAATATCAATAGTTAGATTTTTACATTATATATGACAATACAAAATTAATGCAGTTCAAAAATGACATTACATAAGTTAAATTTAACAAAAAAAAATAGTTAGATTTTTATTATATTATATAATACAAATATTATAAACAAAAAATACCGGTAGTTAGATTTTTACATTACTATTCAATTCCACACATATTAAACAATATACATTTGACAGTTAGTTTATTATTTAAACATACTATATAAAATTTCATTATATTTTTATAAGTTTAGAAACTTCATAAAATTATAAATATATCTTTAGTTCTGAATTAAAAAAAAAATTATTTAGATTTTTTTCTTTTTCTGAAATTTAATTAATGATTTTTGGTCAAATTTTTTAAAACAAAATTAACTTAGAATTTAATTTCTTGTTATTAAAACAATATATAAAATTTACTACAAGAATGAATCACAAATTTTGATAAACAATACACATAGCAAGCAAATGGTTCTTACTAAACCTTATTTATTTATAGTATTTATTAGTTTGTTACATTTTATATATTAAAGCACAAATAAAACAAATAAAAATTCAAAAATAAAAACCCACGTAACTTTTTATAAGAAACCATGAAAACTTGGTTTTTGGTTTTTATGTTTAAAAACAGTTATTTACAAAAAACTAGTTTCCCTATATTTTAGGAAATCTACTTTTTCAAAATCATGATTGGATGTAAAATGGTTTTTAGAGAAACAGAAACCAAAAACTAATTTAAAAACCATAAACAATCAACCTCTATATGTGTTTGGAGTCTATTTTAGGCTATTTTCATGTCCATGTATTTTTTGGAGCAATGTGGAGATTATGGAGTATTTTAGGGCTTCGTGATGGAGAAACTCGTAGCTGCTGAAGAACTAGAAGTCAGAGTTGATATTTACAAAGAGTGTCGCTCGATGACACTTTGTTGTCATTGATCGACAGCGAGATGCGAGACGGGCTGACTTGTTGGTGACCAACTGAAATGCCAGAAGTTTGACATATTTACAAGATTTCCCTTGACCGACTTTATACCAAGCATTTAGGTGTTTTGTCATTGTTTGGACAACAAACAACCTTTACCATAACACAAACCATCTTTTATACTTAGAAGCTTTTTAGTTTATTTTGGAGAGAAGATCCAAGACTCTTTCAGAGATTTATATTAGAACTCCATTGTTTATTCCTTCTTTTATTCTATGATTTCTATACAATTTATTATCATGATTTGCTTGATCATGTCTGAGTAGCCCTCTTTGTTAGATTTAGGGTTGACTATGGTTATTGTGGGAACTTAAATTCACACCGTTGATTTCCGTAAATTAAGGAACTTAGGGAAAACCCTAATTTCCCAGAGGTCTCTGATATCTGCTAAACCACACACATAGCAATCAGAATACGAGAAAGATAGTAAAACAATATGAGAATCGAAAAGAGAGAAAATAGGTTTCTTATTCCGATTTTGCGTAAGAACGGTAAAACAAGGTAAAATCCTTAGCTACAAGAGCTGAAGGTGAGTTTCCTAGTTCTAGCAACTTAAGACTAAAACCCTAGTTGAGACGCAGCTCAAAAACGGAAAATTGCCTAAATGCTCTAAGTGATAAGTTTTTCTGTGTGGTGAGAGCTCTGAAAATCTGCCTCTTGCTCTGGTCCTTGACCTTGTGCTTATATACTCCTCTCCTTAACAGTTTAACCTTTCCTTTTCCGCCTTGATTCTCGTGTTTCGGAAATCTTCCATTTTTCTCGATTCTCCATATTTATCTTGGAAAACTTCTATTTCTCTCCGATCTTGACATTTATCTTCTTTCTGTACATAATTGGATTAACTGTCATTGTATCTTTGGGCTGGATCTCATCTAAAGTCGTGAGTGGGACTTTATCGCGTTTTAAAACTTTCCGAGCCGTTTTGCGATTTTAGACGTTTTATGACTTTATACGGGATCGTTCCATGAACAATGCCGTTTTTATAAAACATCTTGAGTTAATCGTATAATTTGGAAATGTCCGGTGTTTCGTTTAACCGTTGCCATTTTATACGATTTACTCGAGGTTTTATGAGAAAACGGATCTTTAGCAGTTTTTATGAAACATCTCGAGTTAATTATATAGTTTTGCAATGTTTGGTGTTTCGTTTAACCGTTGCCGTTTTATACGATTTACTCAAGGTTTTACAAGTAAACAAGCCTTTTGCGGTTTTTATTGTAAAAATTCAACTGTAAGACGGATCGAGACGAATTAAGAGTTGCTCCGATCACAGTTTAGAATACAATCGAGTCGAGGGGCATGAAAAGTTTGGTTTAGCTAGACAAGACGTCGAACTGGTCAGGCACGGCCAGCTCGCTGTTGGAAATCTGGACTGGTTGGTTCAGCTCGCCAACAGGCGAGCTGGTCAAGCACGGCCAGCTTGCCTGTTGGCGAGCTGGACTGGTTGGTTCAGCTCGCCAACAGGAGAGCTGGTCAGGCACGTCCAGCTCGCCTGTTGGCGAGCTGGTCAAGCACGGCCAACTCGCCTGTTGGCGAGCTGGTCGGTTGTTCTGTTTTGATTGTTTCTTGTTTTCTCGACCCGAGATCCTCTCGGAGAATATAAGGAGAAATAATCATAGACGTCGATTTTGAGGTTGCCGTTTTTGACCTCATCGAATAGCTTTGCCGTTTTGTGGAGTTTGGACGTTACGGCCGTTTCTTGCTAATTTGGCCAATCGGACAATCGTGGATTGTTTTATTCGATTTTCCGATGATTTCCAAGATGAAAATTGTCAAGTTTGCGGAATTCCTTTTGTTCGGAAAGTATTTAGAATTCTTCTCAAAGCTTTTTCGTATTTTTATAAACATATTCTTCATTTTTTGCGGAAAGTTTTGGTCGTTGATTCTGTCGTAACCGATTTTGACCCCAACAGTTAGCCCCCAGCCCGTAAGAATCGTAGAGTTCTTGCGAGCGGTTTGAACTTGTTTGGCAAGTTTGGTAGAATTAGGCAGAACTTTAACGACCAAAATTCTGAAGGTGAATAATAGAACCTTGCTTATAAATATCTGGAGTAAGTTTTCAAATTCTTTACTCACTTCTTTCCACATAATTTTTCCTAAGGTAGAGAAAATTTTTCTCTCTTTCTTTCTCTCTATGAATCTTTCCATACTTGTTTGTTAAGCATGTCTACCGAACGGAGAATTTCAGAATGCGCCCATCCGTCAATTTTCGATCTAAGCGATCTTGATTGTTCCGGTAGTGATGTACTTCCTGCACCGGTATTTTTAAGTTTTACCGCAGATAAAGAGGAGATCGAGAGGTATTTGGAGGCCGTGCATGCTGCTGAGGTCCCCCAGTCTAACTTCTGGGTTCCTTTGAGGCCTAGATCAACGAGGAGCAAAAGAGGTCTGAGCCTGAGTACGGCTCGTTCCCTCAACGTTATGCGGAGCTCTCGCATGATCCCGGATTCAGTGCAGTTTTGCCTTCCCGAATGTGGTTGATAAAGGGTTTTTAGTCCCTTAAAGCAAATCAATGTAGTAGTTAAGATTGTCAAACCACAGAGAACTAGTGATCTAAGCACTAAGAATACACAAACTTTCCTAAGCTAAGCAAATAAGAGACATGGTTTGTAACAAGCTAAGTTCCTAAAATTATAAACAAAGTGATCTCAAATCCAATCAAGAAACAACTACAAGAACAACTAGGATTCATGGATTAGGCATTTGAGTTCTTGTGATTATCCAATCTAGGGTGAGGTTTCAAGCAATCTATCAAGTCCTATAGTTCTAGACACAATCCTAAACTAGTCTTTTGTCAAGGTAAAAGCTCATTTGCTATCAATCTCTAAATATCTAGTGTCCTTGGACTAAATCAATCAAGCAAGCATTGAGAACAAGTCTAATAACCATATAAGCATCCCTAGCATCAAGTGTCCTTGGCTAAGCAAGCAAAAAACATATATACTGTCATTCATGCATTTCATCATACACCTTATGGGCATGGAATGTCTAGGACTCTTTTTTATAATGATCAGGTCTAAAATAGCATTAAACTCAAGTAATATGCATAGAACATGATGGATCTAACCCTCAACTCCCTAGATCATCATCTAATCACTCTAATCACCTAAATCCATGAATCCCAAAGGTAACTACTCTCTAATCTCCATGAAAAGCCTTAAACCCATATGTGAGTCAAGAGTAATCATATTTTTTTTTTTTTTTTTTTGAATTATACAGAGGTATCCTGGCCCCACCATAAGTGGTCCAGACTAGCCACGTGTTGCCACGTGTCGGTCCTCTGTCCCTGGCGATGCCGAAATGTTAATTCCCCAGTGGCCGGGATTCGAACCCAGGTGGCGGTACTCACAGCTGTAAGCCCTTTACCACTAGAGCTAGAAGCCCCGGTTGAGTAATCATATTAATGAGCAAGAGAAGAAGAAATTAAGATGAAGAACTTTCTTAAATTGATATAGAGATTCAAGATTTTACAATGAGAGACAAAGTTCTTAAGAGAACATGAGATAAGATTCCCAAAAGGGATTACAAGAGTATTTATATGGTCTAGTGGAGACATAAGAGTTTTATGACAAAAAGACCAATGGGCCTTAGAAACTAAGGTAAATTTTAGGCTGGGCAACGCCAACTCGGGTTTGTGGTCGAGGTTCATACCCGAGCAGCTCTACCCGCGCAAGTTGGTCGGAGCTTGGCCTTGTGGGACGCTTGGGTGCATCAATCCGGGGCTGGCTACCCTCGTCAGCTCGTCCTGACTTTGCCTCACTATTTATTTTGTCTAGATTCCTCACCAATCTTCATTCTTCACTCTTTTTTGAACCACATTGCTTCCCAACACCTCAAATCATTCCATTGGAGACTCCAGAACCTAATGAAACATATGAATGCAATATGGACCCTAAAGATGCCTAAACCCTAATATATATGATGATTTATGTACAGAAATAAATGCTAAAAACAATGCAAAAAAAAAAAAAAATTCAAAAAAAAAAAACAATGCAAATATGCATGATATCAGTGGTCAAGATGCCAAGCATCAGCCTCCGGGTTACTTTACGTGCTACGAGGCTTTTTGCTCAATTTATAACTGTAGTTTCCCATCTTGTGGGTCATAGTTGAACTCTTGGATCAGTTCGGTCTGTCGATCAGTCAACTTTGTATCTCCGGGCTCCAGCATCTTGTCGGCATTTTGGTGCTGGGTTACGAGCGCGGTATGGCTGTTAGTGCAGATTATCTCGAAGCTATGCTGTCACTCAAGCGCGCGAGCGAGGGCTATTATTATATATCTTCGCGGGTGAAGATCTCGATCATCAAGAAGTTTTCCTCGAATGGTCACAATTGGGAAGAGTTTTTCTTCTACGTTCGAATCGATAGTGCCTCGGTAGAGGAAAGCTGCATCCCCATGTTCAGGAGTTAATGGGGAAAAAAGGGTATTCAGATTGCACGTTTTTGGGGTACACTTTTTTCGAATTCTAACTTCGTGTTTGTGTTTGCAGCGTCTGGTCTTATTACTCCAGAACCCGAAGATCTCGAGAAGGTCAAAAGCCTTCTCCTTGGTGGTCTGTTTTTTTTACGGACACTTTTCTCCGAAGAGAGTTCGTCGTGCCGTTGCCTTCCACTTTTCTCATTCTCAGCAAAGTGAACCTGTTGAGGTTGATTCGGAGCCAGGAATGGACAATGTTCCGAGGGAGAGATCAAGATCTCTGTAGGATACAGGTGTTCTGGTCGACGCGAGCCAATGGTTTGATGGCTTTCCAGAGGGCCAAAC
Organism: Eruca vesicaria subsp. sativa; assembly: GCA_932364175.1. Taxonomy (NCBI): domain Eukaryota; kingdom Viridiplantae; phylum Streptophyta; class Magnoliopsida; order Brassicales; family Brassicaceae; genus Eruca; species Eruca vesicaria. The sequence goes on along the minus strand of CAKOAT010141820.1, from coordinate 764,386 downwards.
CAGCGACGATACAGAGATTGATATCACGGACTACATCGATTTCTCGATTCCCCTTTCTGAGGTTAAGCCGGCCGAGACGCCGTTTGCGAAAGCATCGAGGCTGGTTAACAAGGTTTGTTATCCTTTACCGATTTTTACGATTATTCTGCGTATTATCAGATTACAATAGAAAGATCTTTTTTGTTTGTAGGGTCTTCGTTTTATGAATGAGGCTGCGAGCGCAAGTAACGCAGAGATTCGTAGGGCCGAATCTAGAGCTGAGGCGGCAGAAAAAGAGGCTGCTCGTCTCAAAGAGGAGATTGACGCTAACTCCTTTCGTGCTCAGGAGTGGGCTGAAAGAGAAGTTGCCCGCATGAGGGAGGAATATGAGACCAATTCTCGTCGTGTTATGGAAATTTCCGATAAGAAAGTTTTCCGTGCACGCAAACAGGGAAAGAGAGAAGTTGCTGAGGAGGTGAAGGTTCATCGTGAGCGGTTTGTGACCGAGTACTTTGGTATTAAGGATGCGCAAAGGACCAACGGAGACTATCGTGAGTGTTGTGGTGTGGTTGGCAGATTACACCTTACCCAAATTGCGGACTACTCGTATGAGAGGGAGTATGCCAAGCAAAAGGCACGCATGGATAGGAAGGAGAAGAAGCAGTCCGAGCTTCTTGACCCTGAGGCGCGTATGTGGGCGCAGTGGGATCCCATTACGGTGTCGCCGGACTCAGTTGAGGTTGGCACGGAAATCCTGGATGATGGTGGCGAGGTTGATCAATCGGGGGCTGAAGCGAATGCTGGCCAATGCTTGGCGTAAGGGTTTTATGGATACGACGAGTGATGTTTTCGTTGTTTTTGAGATCCAAAGGGGTCTTAGGATTAAAACCATAAGAAACTTCAAAGGGTGACATCTTAGTAGCTGAGTGTTGAGCCCGGTTGTATGCAAACTCTATGAATGGGATGCAGTCCAACCAGTTCTTCATATTCTTCCCAATAGTGGACCTAAGCAGCATAGAGAGTGTCCTGTTGACAACTTCGGCCTGACCATCTGTTTGGGGATGACAAGTAGTTGAACATAACAGCTTTGTTCCCAACTTCTTCCATAGTGTTCTCCAAAAGTTACTGAGGAATTCGGTGTCTCTATCAGACACAAAGGTATGTGGTACTCCATGTAAGCACACAACTTCCTTAAAGAATTGGTTGTTGGGGTCAAAATCGGTACGACGGAATCAATAGCCAAAATTCCCCGCAAACGCGTAAACGCAACAGTTTTATGAATCTCGAGAATCATTTTATAAAACTAGAGAATCGTTTTATAAAACTCGAGAATCATTTTATAAAACTTGAGAATCGTTTTATAAAACTCGAGAGATCGTTTTATAAAACTCGAAAATCGTTTTTTAAAACTCGAGAGATCATTTTATAAAACTCGAGAATCGTTTTATAAAACTCGAGAGATCGTTTTATAAAACTCGAAGATCGTTTTATAAAACTCGAGAGATCATTTTATAAAACTCGAGAGATCATTTTATAAAACTCGAAGATCGTTTTATAAAACTCGAAGATCGTTTTATAAAACTCGAGAGATCATTTTATAAAACTCGAGAATCGCTTTATAAAACTCGAGAGATCGTTTTATAAAACTCGAAGATCGTTTTATAAAACTCGAAGATCGTTTTATAAAACTCGAGAGATCCTTTTATGGAACTCGAGGATCGTTTTATAAAACTCGAAGATCGTTTTATAAAACTCGAGAGATCATTTTATAAAACTCGAGAATCGTTTTATGAAACTCGAGAGATCGTTTTATAAAACTCGAAGATCGTTTTATAAAACTCGAGAGATCGTTTTATAAAACTCGAAGACCGTTTTATAAAACTCGAGAGATCATTTTATAAAACTCGAGAGATCGTTTTATAAAACTCGAAGATCGTTTTATAAAACGCGAGAGATCGTTTTATAAAACTCGAGAGATCGTTTTATAAAACTCGAAGATCGTTTTATAAAACTCGAAGATCGTTTTATTAAACTCGAAGATCGTTTTATAAAACTCGAGAACTCGTTTTGCAAAACCGCGAAAAACCGAAACCGCCGCAGAACGCGAACTAGAAGGTTCCCGACTAGTTCGCCTGCTGGCGAACTAAGCCAAGCTGGCTTAGTTCGCCAGCAGGCGAACTAGAAAGTCTCGACTAGTTCGCCTGCTGGCGAACTAAGCCAGCAGGCGAACTAGACTCCCTCGACTAGTTCGCCTGCTGGCGAACTAAGCCAAGCTGGCTTAGTTCGCCAGCAGGCGAACTAGACAATCCTTGGCTAGTACGCCTGCTGGCGAACTAAGCCAGCTCGGCTTAGTTCGCCAGCAGGCGAACTAGAGACCTCCCGGAGCCTCGATTTCCCGCATCCCCGATTCGAACTTACGACACGGTCGCTTTCTGAACCACGGCCGAAATGTCTCTCGTTTCGTCTCGATCCGACTTACAGTTCGAGTTTTACGATAAAAACCGTAAAACTCTGTTTTNCGGAGCCTCGATTTCCCGCATCCCCGATTCGAACTTACGACACGGTCGCTTTCTGAACCACGGCCGAAATGTCTCTCGTTTCGTCTCGATCCGACTTACAGTTCGAGTTTTACGATAAAAACCGTAAAACTCTGTTTTCTCGAAAAGAACTCGAAGAAATCGTATAAAACGGCAGCGGTTAAACGAAACACCAAACATTACCTAGACTATACGATTTATCCGAGATTTTTCGTTAAAATCATTAAAGAACGTACTTTTAATAAAAAACGTCGAGAAAATCGTGAAAACGCGTTTTTAGTAAAAGTGTCGAGTAAATCGTAAGAAACGGAAACGATTAACCGAGAAACAAATGTGTCTACTCGTGAACAGGAGACCGAAGGCGACGGCATCGAAAGGGTCAACCTGGAAACGAGCGACCAGGCCGACTCGACAGACGAAGACGCCGACGTTCATCCTAGGAGAAGGAAAACTCGCAGTCCTCAACCGGAGTCGTCTCCCGAACGTTCCTTTACTGGAGACGAAGGGGAACCCGACTTCGCGCGATACGCAAAAACCGCCGAGG
>CAKOAT010141820.1:689324-755540 GCA_932364175.1 Eruca vesicaria subsp. sativa | reverse complement strand
CAGTTCAACGCAGATTCGGAATAAGAACCTCTTTGCTCTCTGTTTTCGTTTATTCTCATTTAAATTCTAAGTATTTTCGTCATCTTATTTTCGTTGTGCGGTTCTCGCAGATAGCCGGTTCCTCTGGAAACTTAGGGTTTTCCCGAAGTTTCCTTTTTTACGATTTATTTGACAGTAGGGTGAAATCGACTCCCACATAGGTCAGCTGTCTTGGACGCATCATTTACCTTGGCACAAGGTATGAAGTGTGCCATCTTGGAGAATCTGTCCACCACAACAAAGATTGAATCGTTATGTTGAATCTTTGGCAATCCTAACACAAAATCCATGGAAATGTCCACCCAAGGAGCTGCAGGAATAGGTAGTGGCATGTATAGGCCATGTGGTTGGACTTTGGACTTAGCCTTCTTGCAAGTTACACATCTTGCACAATGAGACTCTACTGACTTCTTAAGATGCGGCCAATAGAAGTGCTCTCTCACAACGGCTAAGGTCTTGTCTACTCAAAAATGTCCCATGAGTCCTCTTCCATGAGCTTCTCTGGTGATCAACTCTCTTAATGAACAGTGAGGAATGCACAGCCTCCTTCCCTTAAACAAGAATCCTTCATGTAAGTAGAATTTTCCTTGTGGTCCCTTGGTGCAACTTGAGAAAAGGTCAGCAAGATCTGGGTCTTCTCCATACGAATCTTTGATGAACTCAAATCCCATCGCTTTGGCTTCCATTGTTGCAATCAACGCATGTCTTCTTGATAGTGCATTAGTTACAATGTTCTCTTTCCCCTGTTATACTTGATAATGTAGGGAAAAGTCTCTATAAACTCCATCCAAAGAGCATGTCTCTTCTTGAGATTGGTTTGTCCTCTAAGATGCTTGACAGTTTCATGGTCAGTATGCACCACAAACTCTTTAGATAGCAGGTAGTGTTGACAAGTCTCCAAGGCTCTTACTAATGCATACAGCTCTTAATCATAAGTTGGGTAGTTCAGTGTTGCTCCACTAAGATTCTCACTGAAGTAAGCAACCGGTTTCCCTCCTTAGATCAGCACAGCTCCAATCCCAATCCCAGATGCACCACACTCCACTTCAAAGGTGTTGGTAAAGTCAGGTAAGACTAGAACCGGGGCATGGGTTAAGCGATCCTTCAAGGTTTGGAAAGCTTCTTGTTGAGCCTTCCCCCATGTGAATCCAATACTCTTCTTCACTAGAGCAGTGAGTGGTGCGGCTATGCTGCTGAAGTCTTTAACAAAGCGCCGGTAGAAACTTGCTAACCCATAAAAGCTTTGGACTTGACTGATGTTTGTTGGTTCTGGCCAGTCTTGTATTGCCTTTACCTTCTCTTCATCAACCTGTAATCCCTGTGAACTCACAACAAAACCTAGGAAGACAAGTTTATCAGTGCAGAATATGCACTTCTTGAGGTTTGCATAAAGCCGTTCTTGTCGAGATGTCTCTAGTACTTGCTAAAGATGTGTCACATGATCAAATAAATAAGTACTGTAAATTAAAATGTCATCAAAATAAACCACAACAAACTTACTTATGTAAGGTCTAAGAATATGGTTCATCAGGCGCATGAAGGTACTAGGGGCATTGGTGAGCCCAAATGGCATCACTAGCCATTCACACAAACCTTGCTTTGTCTTGAATGCAGTCTTCCACTCGTTACCTTCTTTCATTTATCTCACCTGATGGTACCCACTCTTAAGGTCTATCTTAGAGAATATTTTGGCTCCACTTAGCTCATCTAGCATGTCATCAAGGCAAGGTATGGGATGTCTATACTTAATGGTGATGTTGTTTATGGCACGGCAGTCTACACACATCCTCCAGGTTCCATCTTTCTTTGGTACTAATAGGACATGTACATCACAAGGACTAAGGCTTTCCCTAACATATCCTTTGTCTAATAGATCCTGCACTTGTCTTTCTAATTCTTTGGTTTCCTCTGGGTTTACTCTATAGGCTGGTTTGTTTGGTAAAGCAGCTCCTGGTATGAAATATATTTGGTGTTCTATGCCTCTAAGTGGTGGTAAACCGGCTGGGATCTCCTCTGGAAACACATCTTTGAACGTGTCAAGAAGCTTAGTAATCTCTGGATGAAATGTAACCTCATCATAACCTGCACTCAAAATCTCCTTAAAGATCATTAGTAGCATTGTGTGTTTAGTAGCAGCAGCCTTCCTGATATAACTAGGCCTGATAAGAAAATTAGACTTAACAGATTGCTCTTTCTCTTTAACCATTTGTAAATGCAGTTCATGAACTTGTACTGGTGTAAGAGGTGCTAAGCTAACCTTAAGCTTATCATGCATGAAAGTGTACATGTTAGACCTACCATCATGTTTAGTTTCTCTATCCCATTGCCATGGCCTACCTAACAATACATGTCCAGCTTGCATAGGTACTACATCACATGCTACTTCATCTTGATACTTACCAATGCTAAATGGAATGGTAACTTGTTCTTTAACTTGTAACTCAACCTTATCATCTAACCATCTTAGTCTATATGGATGCGGATGCTTAGTCTTCTCTAACCCAAGTTTATCTACCATATAAGCACTAGCAGCATTAATGCAAGACCCACCATCTATGATAAGATTACATACCGTGCCTCTGATGGTACATCGGCTGTGAAATATGTTTTCTCTCTGGATGGTTTCAGCTGGTTGCATCAGAACATTAAGCACACGCCTGATCATCAAGCTCTTTCCCACATCTAGATATCCAATTTCTCCAAGTTCCTCTTGAACCGACGGATCATCTTCATCATGAGACTCATAACATCCATCTTTAGTAACCATCATGACCCTCTGGTTTGGACATTCTCTTCCCATATGTCCTCGGCCTCTACACTTGAAGCAAGCTATGTCTCTGGATCACTGGGGGTTATTATTGTTCTTCCCTGGTTCTGATCTTGTGTCCTTGTTAGGTTCAGTGGGACGAGCCGTAGGCCGGGTATCTCTTTCAGTTCCTTTTCCTTTGTCTACTGGTTTGTTGTAGTTACTGTTGCTTGAGTTCCAAGTAGTTTGAGACTTGCCTTTGGATCTCTTCTTATTGATGTGTTTCTCTGCTTGGAAGGCTAGGTGGAATATGTCCTTCATGTCAGTGTAAGTTTGCCTCTCAACCTTGCAACTTATTCTCTCTTGTAACCCATCAATGAACTGAGCCATAGTAGCTTCTTCATCTTCATTAATGTCTAGGCGGTTTCTCAGCTTCTCAAACTCTTCATAATACTCTTCCACTGACTTGCTTTGTTGCCTAAGTGATCTGAAATTCCTCTGCAAATCTTTATGGAAATGTTGTGGCACAAATCTCTGCCTCATAGCATCCTTCATGTCCAGTCATGAATCTAGTTGCCTCAGGTTACTTCTTCTTCTGCCGGAACATAATCTATCCCACCAGGATAGAGCATTGTTCGTGAGCTGAGCTACTGGTAAAGCAACTCTTTTGGGGCCAGGGTGGTTCTAGTAGGTAAAGATGTGATCCATTCTATTCTTCCAATCAAGGTAAGCTTCTGGATCGACTTTTCCAGCATAGCTTGGGGCAGTCATCTTGATATGTCCCGGTCCCTGGTTGTGGTTCAGCTGGCGAGGACCTCTAAATGGAGGTAATTAGTCCTCTTCTTCAAACTCTTGGTATCTGTTTTGTCTGCGTGGAGCTCTAGGTGGGGGCATGAACTCCTCTTCTTCTTCATCTCCTTAGTCATCCAGTTGAAGGCCTGCTCTCTGATTTGGGTTAGGAGCATACGGCTGGCCGGTTTCTTCATTAGTTTATTGGTTCTGGGTACTAGTCTCAGGGTTATCATTGAAACGCACACCATCTCTTTTGTTGTTTGGGTTGAGGAACCTATCAACATTCCGGATTGGTCGCAATGAAGGAGGCCTCTGCTCCATCCTGGTGAGTCGGTCTCCAAAGTCTTGGAGCATGGCCCTCATGTTTTCTCTCATGTCTGCAAACATCTGCATCATAGCAGCTTGTTTGTTTGCTTCTCCCATGATCGATATCAAGTAAACATAGCAAAGAAAAACAAGAAAACTTAAGTTTCTAGCCGAGAATGCAAAAAGGAAAAACAAGAATGGAAAAAGGTGTGATGCTTGTTCTTTTTTTAAAAAAACTGTAAAAGTAAAACTATTAAAAGTAAAAGTTATCTTTTATTTTATGGTTTTCTGATTCAAACCAAGGTCTAACTTAGCTAATAAAATCGACAGGGGCTAGGGTTTTGTTGAACAAGTAACGAGATGCAATGGAGGCCAGCGATGGAAGATTTCTAATGAGATGCAGCTTAATATACCATGGATTTTACCCATTATTAGCCATGGTATATAAGTTTCTTAAGATATTTTTTTTTTGGAGTATGTATAGAGTATTTCCAGTTTCAGGTACAATCTGGAGAAATATGGTGATTTTAGTGTCTTTTGAAGTCCTTTGAGTGCAGAACTGCACAGGCGTACCAGATGTTTAGCTATGGATGGAGACCTTAAAATCGTTAGATTTCACCCATCTTTTCATACAAGATATAGATTTGAGTTAGCTTTCCAATGCCACCGATTTGAGGTCAATCAGCATCCTGTAGCAGAAGTTATGCCTAGTTTACTGAAGCGTCGTCAGTCTGCTTCGCGAGAGGAAGATGTCGAGAAGATAAAGAAGAATCGATCGATTCAACACCACTTGTGTCGATCGATGGAGATCACAGAACGCGGGACGAGTATATTTCAAGACCGACTTTAGCCCAGAAGTTACCACAAATTACCAGAATACCCTTGGACGACCAGAAATTCTATTTATATGTTTTGTAAGCCATTGTTGACGGCTAAGCTTTCTATTGTTCCATTGTTATTAGTTCTAGGAGAGAAGGGAGGAACTCCTTCAGAGTCCTCCTGGAACTCCTTTGTTTCTCTGATTCTTTGTTTGGTTTTTATATTATATATCTATTCTGTTTATCTATTCATCCATGATTTCTGTGACAAACCTCGTGCTAGAGTAGATTCACCTGTTAGTTTTAGGGTTCAAATAGGTAAAAAGAATTAGCCCCAACTATAGGATTGCTAGTTGTGATGTTCATTAATAGGATATTTTAATTGCTCATGGTTCTAGAGTAGCTAACTAGAAACATTGAATCCCTGATTATTTAGGTTGGTTTAGAGACTATTAAGTGATTCTGAATATCCTAAACACATCCCTATTAAGCTGAGATTTATTAGAAATATAATTGGTACGATTTGATTTAGAAATCTTTAGTGAGTTTAGGTTAACTCGTGTGTATTGCTTGACCGGAATAATCGATCGATCTTCCTAACAGAAATCGATCGATGATGAGTTTAGTGTATAGGTCGATGTTCCTATTGAATAATCGATCGACACTGTCAAGTGCGACCATCCGGTCATTAAAATTATTTATTTGAACGTTATTTTAAATAATTTGTTAATTAAAATAGTTATGTTCTATAGTATCTCGCAAGCAACTGAAAAAAATCCTATAGGATTATAATCCCAATACCTGAATAGAAACCCTAGATCTAGCAACCATCCTTCCATCAAAAAACTTCCTGCCAAGTTGAACAATTTTCTTGTTCATCTTGTTTACTGTTTTATTTATTGATTGCATTGTTTACTGATTTATTATTTATTTACTGTTTTATTATTTATTTACCTAGATTATTAATTACTGTTTAGATTTAATTGGTTTCCTAGCTCCTCATGATTCGATCCCTAAGTACTACAACTGAACCTCTTACTTGAGAGAGTAATTCACTTCTTAGGGTAATTTGAGTGATATCAAATTTGGCACCGTTGTCGAGGAGCTTTGATCGCCATTTTATCTTATTTAGTTAGATTTAGTCTAGGTTTTACTTTGTTTACAAAAAAAAAAAACTGATAAATTTTTTTTTCTATTTCAAGTACATATCTCAGTACTAGAGAACAATGAAGAGAGGATTTCTGAGTCCTTCAAAGAAGGAGCACGCGGGTCTGTTCACGATCCGTAAGCCTACGCGGGAAGAATCGATCGACACCCTCCATTCAACATCGATCGACAGAGTACACTACACATCGATCGACACACAATCACACAAATCGATCGATTTTACCCCGCCGGAAGCAGGTAAATCTTTGCTGACCACACTTGTCAATGAGAAAGTAGTCCAAACTGAACCAACAGAGGACTGAAATCTCTGTTTCAATCCATTCCACCTTGAATAAAGGTGAAGAAATAAATTTGCCCTTGCCAGACAACTTAAATCATGTTCTCCCGAGATTGATCGACACAGTACACACCGTGTCGACTGATATTATCCTCCCGAAATCGATCGGCACAATTCTTTTTGTGTCGACCGATACTGCTTACCCCGATAGTGTCTACACTCTGTGGGTGTCGATTTCCACCTACTGTCAAATAATCGTAAATAAGGAAACTTCGAGAAAACCCTAAGTTTCCAAAGGAACCGGCTATCTGCGAGAACCGCACAACGAAGATTAAGAAAACGATAACTTAGAATTTGAATGAAAATAAACGAAATAGAGAGCAAAGAGGTTCTTATTCCGAATCAGGGTAGAACTGGTACAAAAGAGTAGCCGAAAAGCTTAAGAACGAAAACCCTAATTGAGACGCAGCTCGCTAACAGAAAAACGGAAATATTCCTAAATACTAGTTTTGGTGGCGAGAGCTCTGAATTTCGTGTGTGTTGCTTCTTCCCTAGACCTCCTATTTATATACTCCTCGCCTTGGCTATCCGATCCTTCCATTTCGCCCAGATTTGACTAAATCGGGAATTTTCCATTCTTCTCGATCCTTCCTTTTCTTCCGCGGAAATCTTCTATTTCTCTTCAAACCTTCCTTTTATCTTTAAACTTGAGTTTTATTTTCCTTCTGCGAGTAAACCGTCAAAACGTTATCAAATCTGCGGATTAGATTCCGTTGAAATCGCGAGATGGGTTTTTATCGCGTTTTAGGTCCTTCCGGGCCGTTTTGCGATAAAAACCATTTTCTGACTTTTTACGGGATCGTTTCCTGATCTGACGTCGTTTTTAATAAATTTCTCGAGTTAACCGCAAGGTTTTACGATTTACTCGACTTTTTATTAAAAACACGTTTTTACGACTTACTCGGCGTTTTTTATTAAAAACGCGTTGTTTATGATTTCAACGAGAAATCTCGAATAAATCGTATAGTTTAGGCAATGTTCGGTGTTTCGTTTAACTGTTGCCGTTCTATACGACTTCCTCGAGTTCTTTCCGAGAAAACGAAGTTTTACGGTTTTTATCGTAAAACTCGAACGGTAAGTCGGATCGAGATGGAACGGGAGATATTTCGGCCGTGGTTTAGAACGCGACCTTGTCGAAAGACGTAAGTTTCGAATCGGGAATGCGGGAAATCGAGACGCGGAGTGTCTGGGAAGTCTTTAGTTCGCCGATGGACGAACTAAGCCGGTCTGGCTTAGTTCGCCGATGGGTGAACTAGTCGAGCATGTCCTAGTTCGCGTTTTACGGCTTTTTCGGTTTTTTGCGGTTTCGTAAAACGATTCTCGAGTTTTATAAAACGATCTTCGAGTTTTATAAAACGATCTTCGAGTTTTATAAAATGATTCTCGAGGTTTATAAAACGATTTCTCGAGTTTTATAAAACGATCTTCGAGTTTTATAAAACGATCTTTGAGTTTTATAAAACGATTCTTGATTTTTATAAAACGATTTCTCGAGTTTTATAAAACGATCTTCGAGTTTTATAAAACGATCTTCGAGTTTTATAAAACGATCTTTGAGTTTTATAAAACAATTTCTCGAGTTTTATAAAACGATCTTCGAGTTTTATAAAACGATTTCTCGAGTTTTATAAAACGATCTTTGAGTTTTATAAAACGATCTTTGAGTTTTATAAAACGATTCTCGAGTTTTATAAAACGATTCTCGAGTTTTATAAAACGATTTCTCGAGTTTTATAAAACGATCTTCGAATTTTATAAAACGATCTTCGAGTTTTATAAAACGATCTTTGAGTTTTATAAAACGATTTCTCGAGTTTTATAAAACGATCTTCGAGTTTTATAAAACGATTTCTAGAGTTTTATAAAACGATCCTTAAGTTTTATAAAACGACCTTCGTGTTTTATAAAACGATCTTCGAGTTTTATAAAACGATTCTTGAGTTTTATAAAACGATCTTCGGGTTTTATAAAACGATTCTCGGGTTTTATAAAACGATCTTTCGAGTTCTATAAAACGGCCTGCGAGTTTTATAAATGACTTTGAGTTTTATAAAACTATTCCTCGGGTTTTATAAAACTGTTCTTTTTGTATTTTCGCGGGGAGTTTTGGCTATTAATTCCGTCGTACCGATTTTGACCCCAACACACTCCCTTGCTCGACACAATTCTTTATGTGTCGACCGATACTGCTTACCTCGATAGTGTTTACACTCCCTCGCTCGACACAGTTCTTTCCGCGTCGACCGATACTGTTTACCCTAATTTCGTCTACTCTCCCTTGATCGACACAGTTTCTTCTATGTTGATCGACACCTTTCATCTCCCGTCGATTGACACCAAATTTTCAACGTCGATCAACACTACTCGCGGAAGGACAAAGAAGGTTGACTTTGAGCTGGCAGCGATGTATATCACTCTTATGAAGTCCCTGAAGACCACCAATTCTGCCAACTCTTCCCATACACCCTTGCTGGAGAGGAGGCATGTTGGTTCAAGAAGTTAAAACCAGAATCCCTCAAGGCCTGGATTGATATCATGAGAGCGTTTTTCAACAAATTTCTTTATGACGCTCCAGAATATCTAAAGATCGTGATGGGGTCAATGAAGAGACATATGGTAGACGATGATGAACAACATGGATCTGGATGGCCGATTAGAGTAGAAGAAATCAGTATTAATAATACAACCTCAACATTGATCGATACCACAACATCGAAATCGATCGATCCCATGATTCCATCATCGATCGACACTGTTCATCTGATATCGATTGATACTGTTCATTCAAACACTATTCATCAAGTCTTGACATATGCCATTTGCGTAGAGGAGAAGGTTGAAGTGCTCATACTTAAGTTCGATGAGAATAGGAGGTTAAGAGACGAAGAAGGTCACCCTCGCAACAGCTCAGAAGAGTTGATTAATGCACAGGGTGCTGTGATCCCTGATGTGATTGCTGTTGCAGAGATGAATACTTTTGAGCTGAACCGTCAGTGGTATGACTGGGGAAGTGAGTACCCTTTCCAAGGTCTTCCTCATGAAAATCCAAGAGACCATTGTTGGTGTCAAAATCGGTCACGACGGAATCAATGGCTAAAAGTTTCCGTAAAAATAAAAATACGTTTTATAAAACTCAATAAATCGTTTTATAAGACTCAAGAAGTCATTTTTATAAAACTCGATAAGTCGTTTTATAAAACTCAATAAGTCATTTTATAAAACTCGAGAAGTTGTTTTATAAAACTCGATACGTCGTTTTATAAAACTCAATAAGTCGTTTTATAAAACTCAATAAGTCGTTTTATAAAACTCGAGAAGTCGTTTTATAAAACTCGTTAAGTCATTTTATAAAACTCGAGAAGTCATTTTATAAAACCCGAGAAATCGTTTTATAAAACTCGAAAAATTGTTTTATAAAACCCGAGAAATCGTTTTATAAAACTCAAGAAATCGTCTTATAAAACTCGAGAAATCGTTTTATAAAACTCGAGAAATCATTTTATAAATCCAAACAAAGGAAATCCGCGGAAAAACTCGGAAATGGTTATCTCGGAAGAACGGAACGAACGTCGATTACACGATCGTCCGAGTTAAGCACCAAACCGCAAAAAACTGAAACCACCGTAAAAAAATGAGCTAGTCTCATCACGACTAGCTCGCCGTTCGGCGAGCTAGTTTCGTCCCGACTAGCTCGCCGTTTGGCGAGCTAGTCCCGTCCCGACTAGCTCGCCAAACGGCGAGCTGAACCGGTCCAGCTCGGCTCGCAGTACGTCGAGCCGACCATCCCGAGCCTCGATCTCCCAAGTCCCCGATTCAAGGCTTACGTCCTTCGAAACGATCATGTTCCGAACCACGGTCAAAATGTCTCCCGTTTCGTCTCAATCCGTCCTATCGTTCGAGTTTTACGATAAAAATCGCAAATCTTTGTTTTCTCGAAAAGAACTCGAGGAAATCGTATAAAACGGAAACAGTTAAACGAAACACCGAATATTGCCTAAACTATATGATTTATTCGAGAATTTTCGTTAAAATCGTAAAAACGCGTTATTAATAAAAAATGTCGAGTGAATCGTAAAAACGGCAACGATTAACCGAGAAACGAACGTAGCTAAATTTTACGATTAAACTCAGGGAATTTGCTAAAAACGGCATCGGATCAGGAAACGATCTCGTATAAAGTCTCACAACGGATTTATCGCAAAACAGCTCGGAAGGTCCTAAAACGTGATAAAAGCCCATCTCGCGATCTTAACGAAATTTAACCCGAAGATAGGATAACGTTTGGACGATTTACCCGCAGAAGGAAGATAAATGTCAAGTTTGAAGGTAAATGGCAAGTTTGAAGATAAATAGAAGATTTCCGCGGGAAAAAAAAGAAAGATCGAGATAAATGGAAGATTCTCGATAAACTCGATTCTGGGCGAAATGGAAAGACTAAACCGCCAAGGAAGAGAGTATATAAATAAGAGGCATAGGGCAGAAGCAAGGGATGGATTTCAGAGCTCTCATGTGAGACTTTTACAACTTTTCTAGACTTAGAATCTTCTGCACTTAGAAACTTAGGCTTTTTTTCGACAAGTTCGGTTTCTATGACTAGCGCTCAATTACTAGATCGAACTCGCCCAGGCAGTTCGATCTCTTGTCCAGATCTACCAACTGAACTACGTTCGACTTGATCAGGCAGCCGTTCATAAGGTTCAGTCTGAAATCGATCTAACTCTCTTTTTCTTATATGTTTCGTCTTTTGTTATCGAGCTGCGCCTCAACTAGGTTTAGGGTTTTATGTTGATAACTCGCTGACGGCCCCTGCGGCCAAAGCCTTTGTAATCTCTTATAAAGATCGCAACGCTCTTACGCGAATTCGAAATAAGATCGACTTTCTTTATAAATTCGTTTTGTCATGTTTCTCGTATTTTCCGCATTTATTTGGTTCCTTGTCGTTGACTTCCGCAGAGATCCGGGTCCTCTGGAAAATTAGGGTTTTCCTAAGTTTCCTTATTTTACGAAAATTGACGGTGTGAATTTCGGTTCCCACAATTTGGCGCTAGAATGAGGGGGGGGTCGGATTACTCTTACTCATAGCCGCAAAACGTTTGATCAAAACGATGTCTGGAAATATGAAAGACAAAGTCGCAGCTCGCAAAAACAACTCCAGCAGCGATTACTCCCACAGCCAACGCTCACGCAAACACTTTAGCACTTAATTAAATCGAAAACCTAATCGCGACTTTTCGCCATGGGAAGAGCAACAAAACAAGCTCGCAATTTCTATCTCAGATGACTAAGGGCAACGATAAAATCTATCAAAACCCCATAGTGTTTTTCTTATTTCCGAGTTGGACAAATCTCATGGGTTGATCAAAAGACGTTTTCCGAGAACTTTTTGGAAAATAAATCCCTAGGCTGTTCGCGAAAAAACCCTAAGTTACTTGCGGAAAAACCCTAGGTTGGTTACTCACGGGAAAAAACCCTAGGCTACACGCAGAATTGGGCGATATTATCCGGCTCGAAAAAATGGTGAGTTGGCCAAGCAACCCAACTTGCCATCTTGGCGAGCTAACGAGTCTTTCACCTCTCCCAAGAGGCGCTGACTTTGCCCCAAGGGTTCTTCTTGCCTAGCTCTCCATACGGTGACCTGGCCAAGCTGAACTAGCTCGCCGTACGGCGAGATGAACCGTTCAGGACTAGCTCGCCATACGTCGAGCTGACTAGCTCGCGTACGGCGAGCTAACCAGCTTATCACCTCGCCCAAGAGGCGCTGACTTTGCCCCAAGGGTTCTTCTCGCCTAGCTCTCCATACAGCGACTAGCTCGCCATACGCCGAGCTGACTAGCTCGCCATACCCCGAGCTGACTAGCCTTCCACCTCGTCTAAGAGGCGCTAACTTTGCCCCAAGGGTTTTTACCACCCAGTTCTCCCTATGGCGACCTGAGCCATTCCTCAAGCTTCTCTCTCCAGTCTCGATCGGCTTTCCGTTCCGTCTCAATCGGACTTTCTGTTGAGATTTTACGATGAAAACAAATCGACTCGACCAATCGACATTTTCCGCACCAGCTCGCCGTATGGCAAGCCGAGAGAGCGAACGGTCAACCAATCCTCGAGTTTCTCTCGCGAGCCTTGATCGCGCTGATTCGCGTTTCGTCTGAATCGGAATTTACATCCAGATTTTAGGACAAAAACCGCAAAGACTTGTTTCTTCGTATAAGTTCGAATCAATCGCCTAAAACGGCAACGGTCGAATTAACACCAAAGTTTCCTAAACAATACGAGAGATCTGAACTCTCTAACCGCAATCCGGTTTTACGGAATTCTACCATGCTAAGTCGAAAACATCCAATCATAAACACGTGATTGATTTTTCGATATACAAACCGCAGCTAGTCGGTTAAGTAAAACCAGCAGTACGAAGAAACAAGAACATGAACTCCGATGGTTGAGTCTTCTCCCCACTCTGATACTCTTGTTGGTAATTCGTCGAAAACAGATAAGTCAAAAGACGAAGAACGAAGAGTAGACAATCCGAAATCATCAATAAAACTAAGGTATGACCGATTTGAAAATTTTATTAGACTTCTAATTTCTTGTAGGAAAGGAATGAAAACGACTTGTAAACTGCCATAAAACCTAGGGAACTTAGAATTTAGCGGGATAGTCTAGCATGCTAAGTCGTAAGCAATTTTTGTCTATCTCGATCTGTTGTTCTCTAACTATTCAGGCATAACTAGCAAACCAATCCAATCTCTCGTACAACCGAGAATTGATCGCCACGCATTCGAGCGTACTCATCTCATTTCCTAAAAGAAAGAAGGAGCTAGAGAAGCTGACGTCGTCTTAAAACTGACTCGCTCCTAGAAATTTTTGTAAATCAGACATACTCCAAGTCATCGCCAATCCACCACGGTCTTTAACCAACCCGGATTATCGATCATCCGAATCCTTCAAAGGAACTCATCTTTTTTCTTTTCGTCGAATATTTTTCCTCGCATCGAGAAAACGCTTTCTATAAAGCAAACTCTCGCAGAAATAAGCAGAAAAAAAATTTGGACAACGCAGCGCCTCGTCAAAATCATCCCAAAAGCAAACGACAATCTAAGAACCGTCTAAATGCTAAAGACTGATCCAAACCGTCTGGGAAATAATCTCGAGGACTATACAGCATCTCTCGTCGCAATCATGCGGTTAGAAAATCTCTGCGAAACTTCGGAGTAAAACTCGATGATTTGCCAAAGTCATAAAGATCTTTTCCAACTTGATAAAACAAGTTTCATATAAGAATCGAAAAATTATACGAGAAATCTTTAAGCGTCAAAGCATTGATCTCATTCTCTGTCAAACCAAGTGAGTCACGGAATAATATCAAGAACATTTGCGGCAAAAATAAAAATCGAGAACACAAAGAAACAATATAGAACACGTCCTCCCTTCTCGCCGACTGATCCTATTGCTGGTCATGTGATTCATTCCTCCCGAGAAACCCGCTAAAACATTTTGCGACTAGACCTTGGTGAAATAACTTTTGGTAAAACTCCGCGAGTGACTCCGAAAAAACTATCACCGAAGAATCAAAAACTAAGCGGAAAAGTTTCTCGAAAAATCTGCGGAAACATTGTTAACCCAATGCGTCGTGCCGATTTACTGAATTCATCGCCCGTTACTTACGCGAGAAATCCTTCGTATAGTCAGGATCATGTCATAACGAAGTAACTTTCGAAAGTAAACGTAACAGGTTTTGCGAAAAGTACTTTCCTTATAGAGAAAACCAAGCTATACGATCCGGCACTGAGCAACCAATCTAAACTTTGTTCCCTCGCGCCACGATCTGAAAGATCTCACTCTTTAGCCCTTCGGTTCACGAGCATCCGCCCTCATTCCTCCTGATTACATCCGAGAATGAAACTACCCCGTGAACAACTCCGCACGGACTCTGCATCGAGCTTCTTAGGCTTTGTCTCCCTCGAGTAAAAAAAAAAGGAGAAACAACTTCCATACGAGCAAAGGAAAGATTATACGAAACTTTCGTCGTATAAATCGAACCTAGAACGGAAAAACGTTTCTACAATCACGAGCATACTTGGCATATCAATCTCGACAAACGCTATTTGGCCCCTTGTCCAATCACACTTCGCTTCAATGACCGGGTCCAAGTCTACAAACCGATTCGACTTATAGCGCGAAAGTGTCATGGTCTAATCCTCTACCAACTGCATCCTTGGCTATGCGGCTGAATACAACTTTCACGCCAAGACAATACATTCAACGGGTAATGCAAACTTTTCGAAAAATCGGCTAAGTTCTTTATCCTCACGATTCACTCTATTTCCGAAGCAAGTTGCCTACAAAACCCGACAAGTCTCGGAAGGGCAACACTTCACAAAGCATTGTAATTAAAGAATCTTCGTTTCAGGAGAAAACTTACGCGTCCCCTCGGTCCTAACTGCCCTAGCACGAATCAAACTATTTAACATCCAACATGAACATAAGTTTTGGCTGCGAATGTTCGCAAGCAAGTCAAAGTGTTTCCGCAAAGCAGGGTTAAGACAAAACCCTTGCGATACCGCGCAACATCTTCGAGCCCGCAAACGTTTCAAACATGAAACGGGGCATATAAAACAAAAAACCAACTTTCGGCACTGCGAGACGTCGCAGACGCCCGGAGAATAGTTTTTCGACCAAAATACCTTCCTCGATAAAGTCATTTTCTTGGAAGACCTAACCGTCCGTCCGCGACTATAAAATACGCAAAACTTCTTAACATACATATCCTTCGCGAAGGTCCAACCAACGTAAACTTCTATCGCTTAAAAAGTTTGTTGTTGATCACAACAAACTCGCAAAAGTCCTAAACAAACTTAAGTTATCTCGCAGAGATAGCTCTCGAACACCCGACAAAAGGATAATAGCGCTATAAAAGAAATCAAAACTTTTGGTCAGCACTTCCGGGAAACTTAGAAATTGTTCCCGGTGAGATGCACAGTTCCAACCAGACGAATCGAATAAGCCGAGAACCTATCGCGTATTCTAAATCGGTATGGAATCAGGTTAAAATCGCAACAGGCAAAACGAAAGCCGACTAGTCATCGCATAGCCTCAATCCGAAAGTAAACCTAGGTCTTGCCCTAAACCCAGCACACTGGTCTCTAACGTCTTAAGGCATGAATCGAGATCCTAAAGGCATGTCTCTTCGTCTATATCTAAATGCTCACTCGATTTGCTAAACATCCTAAAACGAGCAAACGAATAAGGTGATCCACAAAGGGAAAGGAATGCAAGACGACAACTCGCGGAACTCCCTCAATATCAACCCATTATTCTTCCCTCTACATTCATACGAATAAAAACACCCTCTTAAAAACGCAAACTGATTTATAATAAAGCCGCAAAGCGGCAGGGACTCAGAGCCGCACACGGCCAGTCCGAAAACTATAACAGCCACACTCGGCCATACAAAACAGCCCACGAGGCTAGTCTCAAGGCCAGCAAAGGTCCAATACACATACGTACAACCGTAAAGGTCTTGCTAGGAAACAGGTCATACAAACCTTAACTCAAAAACGAACTACGAATGGCTTGATCCCTTCAATAGGGTACGTAGGCAGCCTTCACAAGGCGCAGCACTAATCCTAAACACTTTCCGCTTCCTGGAGAGTGGAAAGATCACTTTCAACGGACCTTCCCAACCATTAATCCCACCTAACTTAACTAGAACTGGCTAACCACTCGCAAAAACCTTACGCTAGAGGCTCAAGATTCTAGCAAGTTGGGGGGCTAACTATTGGTGTCAAAATCGTTCACGATGGAATCAATGGCTAAATTTTTTTGTTTTATAAGACTCAAGAAGTCGTTTTATAAAACTCGATAAGTCGTTTTATAAAGCTCAATATGTCGTTTTATAAAACTCGAGAAGTCGTTTTATAAAACTCGATAAGTCGATTTATAAAACTTAATAAGTCGTTTTATAAAACTCGAGAAGTCATTTTATAAAATTCGATAAGTCATTTTATCAAATTCGAGAAGTCATTTTATAAAACTCGAGCAATCGTTTTACAAAACTCGAGAAATCGTTTTATAAACCCCAAGAAATCGTTTTATAAAACCCGAGAAATCATTTTATAAAACTCAAGAAATCGTTTTATAAAACTCGAGAAATCGTTTTATAAAACTCGAGAAATCGTTTTATAAATCCAAACAAAGGAAATCCACGGAAAAACTCGGAAATCGTTATCTCGGAAGAACGAAACGAACGTCGATTACACGATCGTCCGGGTTAAGCACAAAACCGCGAAAAACCGAAACTGCCGTAAAACGCGAGCTAGTCACATCACGACTAGCTCGCCGTTCGGCGAGCTAGTCCCATCTCGACTAGCTCGCTGTTCGGCGAGCTAGAAGCTTCCCCGGTTGCTCGCCGAACAGTGAGCTAAACTGGTCCAGCTCGGCTCGCCGTACGTCGATTCAAGGCTTACATCCTTCGATCTCCCAAGTCCCCGATTCAAGGCTTACGTCCTTCGACACGATCATGTTCCAAACCGCAGTGAAAATGTCTCCCGCTTCGTCTCAATCCGTTCTATCGTTCGAGTTTTACGATAAAAACCGTAAACCTTTGTTTTCTCGAAAAGAAATCGAGTAAATCATATAAAACGGAAACGGTTAAACGAAACACCGAACATTGCCTAAACTATACGATTTATTCGAGATTTTTCGTAAAAATCGTAAAAAACGCGTTTTTAATAAAAAACGTCGAGTGAATTTTAAAAACGGCAACGATTAACCGAGAAATGAACGTAGCTAAACTTTATGATTAAACTCGTGGAATTTACTAAAAACAGCATCCGATCAGGAACCGATCTCGTATAAAGTCGCAGAACGGATTTATCGCAAAACGGCTCGGAAGGTCCTAAAACGTGATAAAAGCCCATTTCGCAATCTTAACGAAATTTAACCCGAAGATACATTAACGTTTTGACGAGTTACCCGCAGAAGGAAGATAAAAGTCAGGTTTGAAAGTAAATGGCAAGTTTGAAGATAAATAGAAGATTTCCGTGGGAAAAAAGGGAAAGAGCGAGATAAATGGAAGATTCTCGATAAACTCGAATCTGGGCGAAATGGAAAGACTAAACCGCCAAGGAAGGGAGTATATAAGCAAGAGGAATATGGAGAAACAAGGGAGTAATTTCAGAGCTCTCATCTGAGACTGTTACAACTTTTCTAGACTTAGAATCTTCCGGACTTAAAAACTTAGGCATTTTCTCGACAAGTTCGGTTTCTATGACTGGCGCTCAATTACTAGATCAAACTCGCCCAGGCAGTTGGATCTCTTGTCCAGATCTACCAACTGAACTACGTTCGACTTGATCCCCGAAAGGGGTAAGTAGGCAGCCTTTCATAAGGTTCAGTCTGAAATCGATCTAACTCTCTTTTTCTTATCTTTTTCGTCTTTTGTTATCGAGCTGCGACTCAACTAGGTTTAGGGTTTTATGTTGATAACTTGCTGACGGCCCCTGCGGCCAAAGCCTTTGTAATCTCTTGTAAAGATCGCAACGCTCTTACGCGAATTCGAAATAAGATCGATTTTCTTTATAAATTCGTGTGGGAACCGAAATTCACCTACTGTCGATTTCTGTAAAATAAGGAAACTTAGGAAAACCCTAATTTTCCAGAGGAACCAGATCTTTTCGAAAGCCGACGACAAGTAACCAAATAAATGCGGAAAGTATGAAAACGTAATAAAATGAATTTATAGAAAAAGTAGATCTTATTTCGATTTCGCGTAAGAGCGTTGCGATCATTACAAGGGTTTACAAAGGGTTTGGCCGCAGGGCTGTCAGCGAGTTATCAACATAAAAACCTTAAATCTAGTCGAGTCGCAACTCGATAACAAAAGACGGAAAACGATAAGAAAAAGGATTTGATTGATTTCGAACTGAACCTTATGAAAGGCTGCCTACGTACCCATTTCGAGGATCAAGTCGAACGTAGTTAAGTTGATAGAGCTAGACCAGAGATCGAACTGCCTGGGCGATTTGTCTAGTAGTTGAGCACCAGTCATAGAAACCGAACTTGTCGAGAAAAAAGCCTAAGTTTCTAAGTGCGGAAATTCTAAGTCTAGAAAAGTTGTAAAAGTCTCAGATGAGAGCTCTGAAATTCATCCCTTTCCTTCTTCCCTATGCCTCTTGCTTATATACTCCCTTCCTAGGTGGTTTAGTCTTTCCATTTCGCCCAGATTCGAGTTTATCAGGAATCTTCCATTTATCTCGATCTTTCCTTTTTTCCCGTGGAAATCTTCTATTTATCCTCAAACTTGACATTTATCTTCAAGTTTGACATTTATCTTCTTTCTGAGAGTAAACCGCCAAAACGTCGTCGTATCTTCGAGTTGGACTTCGTTTAAAGTCGCCAGTGGGTTTTATCGCGTTTTAGGACTTTCTGAGCCGTTTTGCGATAAATCCATTTTACGACTTTAGACGAGATCGTTTCCTAATACGATGCCGTTTTTAGATAATTTTCTAGAGTTAATCGTAAAGTTAGGCAATGTTCGATGTTTTGATTAATCGTTGCCGTTTTCTACGATTTACTCGGGGTTTTATTAAAAACGCGTTTTCTACGATTTGTCGAAAAATCTCGAATATATCGTATAGTTTTGGCAATATTCGGTGTTTCGTTTAACCGTTGCCGTTTTATACGGTTTCCTCGAGTTCTTTTCGAGAAAATAAAGTTTTACAGTTTTTATCGTAAAACTCGAAATATAGGACGGATCGAGACGAAATAAGAGACATTTCGACTGTGATTCGTAATACGATCGTGTCGAAGGACGTACGCCTTGAATCAAGGATGTGGGAGATCGAGGCTGGGGATGGTCGGCTTGACGTACGTCGAGCTAGTTCAGCTTGGCCAGGTCTCCGTATGGTGAGCTAGGCGATAAGAACCATTGGGGCAAAGTCAGCGCCTCCTGGGCGAGCTAGGCGCTTGGTTCAGCTCGCCGTTCGGAGAGCTGGTTGGGAAGCTTCTAGCTCGCCCAAGGGCGAGCTAGTCGTGACGAGACTAGCTAGCCGTTCGGCGAGCTAGTTGTGTCGGGACTAGTTCGCGTTTTACGGCGGTTTTGGTTTTTCACAGTTTTTGTGCTTAACTCGGACGATCGTGTAATCGACGTTTGTTTCAATTTTCCGAGGAAACGATATTCCGAGTTTTCTGCGGATTTCCTTTGTTCGGAAATCTCTTTGGATTTATAAAACGATTTCTTGAGTTTTATAAAACGATTTATCGAGTTTTATAAAACGATTCTTCGAGTTTTATAAAACGATTTCTCAAATTTAATAAAACGATTATTCGAGTTTTATAAAACGATTTCTCGAGTTTTATAAAATGATTTCTCGAGTTTTATAAAACGATTTCTCGAGTTTTATAAAACGATTTCTCGAGTCTTATAAAACGATTTCTCGAGTTTTATAAAATGACTTCTCGAGTTTTATAAAACGATTCTTCGAGTTTTATAAAACGATTTCTTGAGTTTTATAGAACGTTTTCTCGAGTTTTATAAAACGGCTTCTCGAGTTTTATAAAACAATTTCTCGATTTCTCGAGTTTTATAAAATGAGTTCTCGAGTTTTATGAAACGATCTCTCGAGTTTTATAAAACGGAAACTTCTTTTATAAAACGATTTCTCGAGTTTTATAAAACGATTTCTCGAATTTTATAAAACGATCTCTTGAGTTTTATAAAATGAAATCTTCTTTTATAAAATGATTTCTCGAGTTTTATAAAACGATCTCTAGAGTTTTATAAAACGTATTTTTATTTTTACTTTTGCGGAGACTTTTAGCCATTGATTCCATTGTGACTGATTTTGACACCAACAATTCGTTTTATCATGTTTCTCGTATTTTCCGCATTTATTTATTACTTGTCGTTGGCTTCCACAGAGATCCGGGTCCTCTGGAAAATTAGGGTTTTCCTAAGTTTCCTTATTTTACGGAAATTGACGGTGTGAATTTCGGTTCCCACAACCATATCAAAGAACTTTTAGAGCTAGCCTCCGAGCAAAACGAAGTATCGGAGATGCGTTTATCTGGAGATGCGTTTAGCTGGTTCCGTCAGTTGCAGCCAAGATTCTTAACATGTTGGGAGGACATTAAGACCGCTTTCCTTAACAAATTTTTTGATGAAGTCGCAGTAGCTCGGAAAAAAGAGATCAGAGATAAGTCGGACAATATCTTTGCCTTGTGGGTAATGAACAGAAAAAATGAGTTTACAAGCCACTCTTTCGAGTACGTTCTACAAATGTGTAATAAAAATCTGAGATCTGGAGAGCTGAGCAGAGTAGAAGATTCTGGAATTGGAGACTCGATCTCAGTATCGATCGACAACACTAACTCAGAATCGATCGACGATACACTCTCAGATATGATCGACAACACCAATTCTGAATCGATCACCGGTGTTACCTCAGAAACGATCAATAGCAGTATCTCAGCATCAATCGACAAAAACCCATGCTCCCGATTGACACCTATTCCTGAAAGTTCGCGCTGTCCACATGACACTGCAGACTCGACACAGGAGAACACTGGTGTATCAAGCTGTTCTCCTTCCCCATATGTAGGAAAATAAATCACTATGGAAGATTTCTTAGAGCTAGAAAAATTCTTAGAGTTGGAGGATGGAGAAAAGCTTGGAGATTTGGATCCGAATAGAGTAGTAGTGTCTATGGAGGATTTCTTAGAGCTAGAAGAATGGCTTAATGATATGGATCAGAATTCGGAGCAGAAGCTTGATGATGAACAGAACACTACGAGAAAACATCTGGAGACTTCATCAAAGGCTATTATCGATCGACACCAACCTAACGATCGATCGATACCCACCTGAATTCAACGATCAATATCCTCCTAACAACGCCGATCAATACTCACCTGATTATATCGATCGACACATAGGGCTGGACGAAATACCAGGATACACAGTAGAATTGGAGCGACTCAGAACAGAGAGTACGAGTCTGAGACCTCAAACATTTCAGTCTCTAAACATAAGAGATGGCCTATCTTTGCAGAAGAAGCTGCCGAGTTTCACAAAAGAGTGAAAAGGATATATGATCCTAGGAAGAGTGTGGTTCTTTGTGCAGTATTAGATATTGATTTTTCTATCACACAAGATAGAAGTGTGCAACCAGGTTCTTACATTAGGATATTAGATGATCATCCGCACGTAGAAGTTTCTCAGATAGGATTGAGATGTAGAGGTGAAGTCGACAAAGGTTCAACAGAAGCAGCATCCCTTGACATAGAACATATACCATCGATCGACACCGGTCAGACACCATCGATCGACACAACCAGTTTGTGGGAACCAAAATTCTCACCGTCGATTTCCGTAAATTAAGGAAACTTAGGAAAACCCTAATTTTCCAGGGGATCCGGATCTCTGCGAAAGCCAACGACAAGTAACCAAATATATGCGGAAAATATGAAAAACATGATAAAACGAATTTATAAAGAAAGTCGATCTTATTTTGAATTTGCGTAAGAGCGTTGCGATCATTACAAGAGATTACAAAGGCTTTGGCCGCATGGGCCGTCAGCAAGATATCAACATAAAAACCCTAAACCTAGTCGAGTCGCAGCTCGATAACAAAGGACGAAAAAGATAAGAAAAAGAGAGTTTGGTTGAGTTCGGACTGAACCTTATGGAAGGCTGCCTACGTACCCCTTTTGAGGATCAAGTCAAACGTAGTTCAATTGGTAGATCTGAACAAGAGATCGAACTGCATATGCGACTTCTTCTAGTGACTGAGTGCCAGTCATAGAAACCGAACTTGTCGAGAAATAAGCCTAAGTTTCTAAGTGCAGAGAGTTCTAAGTCTAAAAGAGTTGTGAAAATCGTCTTTTGCTTCTGTCCTCTGCATTTTGCTTATATACTCCCCCTTTTAGGCGGTTTAATCCTTCCTTTTCACCCAGATTCGAGTTTATCGAGAATCTTCCATTTATCTCGATCTTTTCTTTTTCTGTGCGAAAACCTTCTATTTATCTTCAAACTTGACATTTATCTTCTTTCTGCGAGTAAATCCTAAAACCGTCATTGTATCTTTGGGCTGGATTTCGTTTAAAGTCGCAAGTGGGTTATTATCGCGCTTTTGGGCTGTCCGAGCCGTTTTGCGATAAAAACCGTTTTACGATTTTAGACGAGATCGTTTCCTGATACGATTCCGTTTTTATAAGATTTCTTGAGTTGATCGTATAGTTTGACAATGTACGATGTTCCATTTAATCATTTCTGTTTTATACGATCTTCCCGAACTTTACAAGAAAAGAAGAGTTTTACGATTCTTATCGTAAAACTTAAACGGTGAGACGGATCGAGACGAAACGAATAATGTTTCGACCATGGTTTAGAGCATGATCGAACCAAAGGACGTATGCCTTGAGTCCGGGACGTGGGAGATCGAGGCTCGGGATGGTCAGCTCGATGTACAGCGAACTGAACCGTTCCCGGTTCAGCTCGCTATACAGCGTGCTGGTCCGAGACCGACCAGTTCGCCGTACGGCGAGCTGAACCGGCTGGTTCGGCTCGTCGTACGTTGAACTTGGTTCGGTCGAACCTGCTCGCGGTTTAAGGCGGATGCGGTTTTTTGTTGTTTTTTCTTAACTTGGGTAAACACGTAATCAGCGATTGTTTCGTTTGTTCTTCCGAGATGACGATTTCCAAGTTTTTCCGCGAATTTCCTTTTTTTGGAAAGTCCTTAGAATTTTCTAAAACAAATTCTCGAGTTTTATAAAACGTATTTTTTTATTTTTGTGGAAACTTTTAGCCATTGATTCTGTCGTGACCGATTTTGACAACAACAATTAGCGCCCCAGCTCGCTAGAACCTTGAGCCTCTAGCGTGAGGTTCTTACGAGTGGTAAGCCAGTTTTAGGTGAGTTAGGCGGAATTAATGGTTAGAAAGGTCCGTTGAAAGTGATCTTTCCACTCTCCAGGGAGCGGATAGCGTTTAGGATTAGTGCTGCGCATCGTGAAGGCTGCCTACGTACTCTATTGAAGGGATCAAGCCTTTCGTAGTTCGTCTTGGAGCTAAGGTTCGTATGATCTGTTTCCCAGTGAGACATTTACGGTCTGGTTATGTGTATTGGACCTTTGTCGGCCTTGAGACTAGCCTTGTGGGCTGTTTTCTATGGCCGAGTGTGGCCGTTATAGTTTTTGGACTGGCCGTGTGCGGCTCTGAGTCGCTGCCACTTTGCCGCTTTATTATAAATCAGTTTGCGTTTTCAAGAGCGTGTTTTTATTTGTATGAATGTAGAGGTAATAATATGAGTTCTCGTCTCATAGTCTGAATATTTTTGTAGATCACCCTATTCGTTTGCCCGTTACATAATTTTTCAAAATTCGGTGAGCGTTTAGATTTGAACGAAGAGACATGCCTTTAGTATCTCGAATCATGCCTTGAGAAGTTAGAGACCAGTGTGTTGGGTTTAAGGCAAGACCTAGGTTTACTTTCGGATTGAGGCTATGCAATGACTGGTCGGCTTTCGTTTTGCATGTTCTGATTTTAACCTGATTCCATACCTATTTAGAGTCTGCGATAGGTTCTCGGCTTATACGACTCGTCTGGTTAAAATCAAGCATCTCACCGGGGACAATTTCTAAGCCTTCCGGATGTGCTGACAAAAGTTTGGATTTATTTTATAGCGCTATTACCCTCGTGTCGGGTGTATGAGAGCTATCTCTGTGAGATAACTTAAGTTTGCCTAGGACTGTTGCGATTTTGTTGTGATCAGCAACAAATTTGGTGGTAGATGCTACCGTTTTTTGGGCATTCGCGAAGGATACGTATTCACGAAGGATACGTTGGGTCTTCCAAGAAAGTGATTATCGAGGAAGGTATTTGTGTCGAAAAACTGTTATTTAGGCGTCTACGACGTCTCGCAATGCCGAAGATTGGTTTTTATTTCTTATGTCGCGTTTTGTGTTCGAAACGTTTGCGGGCTCGAAGATGTTGCGCGGTGTTGCGAGGGTTTTGTCTTTACCACGCTTTGCAGAAACACTTTGGCTTGCTTGTGGTCATTCGCAGCCAAAACTTATTTTCCCGTTTGGATGTGAAGTAGTTTTATTCATGATAGAGCAGTTAGGACCGAGGGGTCACGTAATTTTTTCTCGAAGCAAAGCGTCTTTACTTACAGTGCTTTGCGAAGTATTGGCCTTCCGAGACCTTTACATATATTTTAAGGATAACTTGTACGGATTCAGGAGCTTCGTTACGAGTGTTTTCTTATACGTCGGATTTTGTAGGCAACTTGCTTCGGGAATAGAGTGAATCGTGAGAATACAGAACTTAGCCGATTTTTGATAAGTTTGCATTATCCATTGAATGTATTGGCTTGGCGTAAAGGTTGTATTCAGCCGCATAGCCAAGTATGTCTATGGTCGTAAAAAACGTTTTTCCGTTTTTAGGTTTGATTTATGCGGTGAAAGTTTCGTATAAGCTTTCCTTTGTTTGTTTGGAAGTTGTTTTCTTTTTTGCCCGAGGGAGACGAAGCTTAAGAAGCTCGGTGCCGAGCCCATGCGAAGTCAGTTGCGGGATGGTTTCATTCCAGATGCAATCGAGAAGAATGAGAGCAGATGTTCGTGAACCACATGGCTAAGGAATGAGATTTTTCAGATCGTGGTTCGAGGAAAATAAGTTTAGATTGGTCGTTCAGCGCCGGATCGTATAGCTTGGTTTTCGCTATAAGGAAAGTATTTCTCGCAAAACCTGTTACGTTTACTTTCGAAAGTTACTTCGCTATGACATGATCCTGACTATACGAAGGATTTTTCGCATAAGTAACGGGTGATGAATTCAATAAATCGACACGACACATTGGGATAACAAGGTTTCCGTAGATTTTTGAGAAACCTTTCCGCTTTGTTTTTTGATTCTTCGGTGATAGTTATTTGGAGTCACTCACGGATTTTTACCAAGGTTGTTTCGCCGAAAGCAAATCGCAAAATGTTTTAGCGGGTTTCTTGAGCGGACCGAATCACTTGACCAGCAATAGGATCAGTCGGCTTGCAGGGAGGACGTGTTCTCTATTGCTGCTTTGTGTTCAATTTTTCTTTTGCCGCAAATATTCTCGACAATATTCCGTGACTCAATTGGTTCGACGGAAATTGAGAACAATGCTTTGATACCAAAAGATTTCTCGTATAATTTTTTGCTTCTTATACGAAACTTTTATTGTCAAGATGGAAAAGATCTTTATGATTTCGGCAAATCATCGAGTTGCATTCTGAAGTTTCGCAGAGATTTTCTAACCGCATGATTGCGACGAGAGATGATGTATAGTCCTCGAGATGATTTGGATCAGTCTTTAGCGTTTAGACGGATCGTAGATTGTTGTTTTCTTTTGGGATGATTTTGACGAGGCATCGAATTGTCTGAATATTTCCGATTTGGTCGATTAAAGACCATGGTCGGTTTTAAGACGACGTCAGCGTCTCTAGCTCCTTCGTTCTTTAGGAAATGAGATGAGTACGCCCGAATGCATGGCGATCTTTTCTCAGTTGTACGCGAGATTGGATCGGTTTGAGAGTTATGCCTGAACAGTTAGAGAACAATGGATCTAGACTATCCCCCTAAATTCCAATTTCCCTAGGTTTTACGGCAGTTTACAAGACGTTTTCATTCATTTCCTACGAGAAATTAGAAGTCTAATAAAATTATTTAAATCAGACGTACCTTAGTTTCATCGATGATTTGAGGCTGCCTCTTCTTCATTATTCTCGCGTCTTCTGACTTATTCTCGTACGAATCGGTTTTGATGAAATACCGACGAGAGTTTCAGAGTGAAGAAGGGATTTCAACATCCGAGTTTATGTTCTCATTTCCTCGTACTGCTGGTTTTACTTAACTGACTATGTGGGCTTCGTATATTGTTTTCGATCATACGTTTATGATTAGATTTTTTCGGCTTAACGTCGCAGCATTTCGTAAAACCAGATTGCATTTAGAGAGTTCAAATCTCTCGTATAGTTTAGACAACTTTGGTGTTGAGTCGATTGTTTCCGTTTTAGACGATTGATTCGAACTTATACGACAATTCGAGAGATCAAAATCTCAATGGAAATTCAGTTTTGAGACGAAACGAAAATCAGCGCGATCAAGACTCGAGGATTGGTTAAGCTCGCCATTGGGCGAGCTGGATGAGCCCTCTCAGCTCGCTACACGGCGAGCTGGTGCGGACATTCTCAATTCATCGAGCTGACTCATTTTCGTCGTAGAATCTCAACGGAAAGTCTGATTGAGACGAAACGAAAAGCTGTACGATCGAGATTGAAGCGAGAAGCTTGAGGAGTCGTTCAGCTTGCCATAGGGCGATCTAGATGAGCTCTCTCAGCTCGCCAAACAGCGAGCTGGTGCGGATGGTCTCGGTTTGTTGAGTTGACTCGTTTTCGTCGTAGAATCTAAACAGAAAGTCCGACTGAGACTAAATGAATAGCTGTACGATCGAGACTAGAGAGAGAAGATCGAGGAGTGGTCCATCTCACCATACGGCGAGATGGTGCAGATGGTCTTGGTTCGTTGAGCTGACTTGTTTTCGTCGTAGAACTAATGGCAAGTCCGATTGAGACGAAACAAAAATATGTACGATCGAGACTGGAGAGAGAAGCTCGAGGAGTGGTTCAGCTCTCCATAGGGCGAGCTGGATGAGCTCTCTCAGCTCGCCATATGGCGAGCTGGTGCGGATGATCTCGGTTCGTCGAGCTGACTCGTTTTCGTCATAGAATCTCAATGGCAAGTCCGATTGAGACGAAACGAAAAGCTGTACGATCGAGACTGGAGTAGGATCAACTTGGGATCCCGAGAGTCATGTCTAACTCGTCATTGGGCGAGCTGGACGTTCATTTTGTATTTTCTGTGCCACATTTTTCCCGCGAGTAACCTAGGGTTTTGGAAAACACATTTTGGTCGAACCCTCACAGTTGAGATTTCTCCGATTTGGTTACGGGTTTTGATAGGTGTTATCGTTGCCCTTTTTTTAGACGGAGAAATCGCGAGTTCGTTTTGTGCTCTTTCCGTGGTGAAGAGTCTCGATTAGGTTTTCGATTTTGTTCAGTCTTACAGTGTTTGCGTGAGTGTTGGCTGTAGGAGTCGTCGCTGGTAAAGCAGTCGCTGCTGGAGTTTCTTTACCAGCATTTTTACGAGTTGTGACTTTTTCTTTCATATATCCAGACATCGTTTTGATCAAGCATTTCGCGGCTATGAGTAAGACTAATCTGACCCCCCCCCTTCCTTCTAGCGCCAAACTGTGGGAAACGAAATTCACACCGTCGATTTTCGTAAATTAAGAAAACTTAGGAAAACCCTAATTTTCCAGAGGATCCGGATCTCTGCGAAAGCCAACGACAAGTAACCAATAAATGCAGTAAATATGAAAAACATGATAAAACGAATTTATAAAGAAAGTCGATCTTATTTTGAATTTGCGTAAGTGTTGCGATCATTACAAGAGATTATGGCTGGTTCTGCTCGTCGTTCGTTGAACTTGGTTCGGTCGAACCTGCTCGCGGTTTACGGCGGATGCGTATTTTTGCGGTTTTTGCTTAACTTGGGTAATCGCGTTATCGGCGACTGTTTCGTTTGTTCTTCCGAGATGATGATTTCCAAGTTTTTCCGCGGATTTCCTTTGTTTGGAAAGTCCTTAGAATTTTATAAAACGTATTTTTTTATTTTTGTGGAAACTTTTAGCCATTGATTCCGTCGTGACCGATTTTGACACCAACACAGTTCATTGTCGATCGACATCCTTCGGGTATCTTAGCACGCAAATACAGAAACAGACAAGTCTAGAGGAAAGAAGAGGAAAAAATGGAAGAAGAGGAAACGATTAAGAAAAATCCTAAATTATCATCGACTCTTCACTTCTCAGACGGTGTAAGAAAATCTTGAGTGCGCAGCAAATTCTTCTCACAGCCTTTTGCAAAGCTTAAAGCACAACTTATCACTGAGATGATAGACAAAAGATAAGAGTCTATGGAGGAAGCTTTCACACAAGAATGATAAAGCTTCAGAGAGTAGAAATTGAGACTTGTTTTGGAGCGAGTTCTCATCCTCATCCGGACTAAATTAGAAACCTCCAGAAGTCAAGCTAATGACTAGAAATAAGTGTTGAGTGGGAGGCAACCCACTGTTAGGTTTGTTTTAAATTTGGTTTTAGTTTAGTTCCTACTAATTTTCGTTTTTATTTATTTCAGGTAAAAAAAACGTGAACAGTGAAATCACTGTAGCAGCGATCGACACTGTAGCAAACCGTCGATCGATACTGTAGCAGTCCTGTCGAGCGACACTGTAACTATGTTACTGTAGCAACATTACTGTAGTAGTTACTGTTCATCGAAAAAAATTATTTACTT
The DNA here is from genome assembly GCA_932364175.1 of Eruca vesicaria subsp. sativa. Taxonomy (NCBI): domain Eukaryota; kingdom Viridiplantae; phylum Streptophyta; class Magnoliopsida; order Brassicales; family Brassicaceae; genus Eruca; species Eruca vesicaria. Next base: position 726,955 of record CAKOAT010141820.1, on the reverse strand, counting down.
TTTTATTATTTTCTATTTTGTGTTTTACTTACTTTTTATTTACCTTTTATGTCTTTTTTATGTTCGATCTGAGGACAACGAGTTCTACAACGAGCATCGATCGGCGGCCGGCCGGCGTATCGATCGACAGAGCATCACGAGTATCGATTGATCGACGCTCATCATCAACGAGCAGGTATACCGTCTTTCCTTGTTCAATTTGGTACTTATGATTTATTTCTCCACTGATCTTAGATTGTATAACGCTAGTGATATTGTTGTTTAAGTCTGGGAGAGGTTTTACTAATATTTTGTTTTATTTTGAGTTTTATGTCTAAAATCCAAGGAGATAGATTACCCTCTTATCGACCGACGAGAACATGTCGATATCGATCGACAAAACATCACTTGCAACGATCGATGCATCTATTTACACATCGATCCATATTGTTCCCGGTCAGGTTTATCATTCTTCCTTGTTTAATTAAGTACTTTTGATTTATTTTTCCTACATCACTCGGCTGTTTTACACTGGGGACATAGTAATTAAGCCTGGGGGATGTTTACTGGTATTTGTTTATTGTGAGTCTTATTAAAATTGTTTTCAAAAACTATTTTTATTGAGATCAAGAAGGGGATTATGATCGTTTTAAATTTTTCTTATTATCTAACCACATTATAGCATCATTCTTAGATTTGTTGATAGCAGAGTATACTAAAGATACTAAAGTGGATCATCCTGCCATTAGATCACACTTGCTTAGAAAGTTTGAAAGAACCGAAGCTGACCTCCAACCCTAATCTAACTAATTTGCTTGCTTTGGGGCTTGATATACATTGGATCGGATTCCTCCTTCAGGTCTGAAAGGTATAAGTCTGTAAACTTTTGGTTGCCTTCTCTCCTCTCTTTAGCATTAAAAAAAAGACTGAGATGATTTTCTGAGATGCAGAGGGATAGGTACACTACCGATGACCCCACTATTCTAATTCAAAGGAATGATCACACATTGTGGAAGCGAGGGTTAGGTACATTACCGATGACCCCATTATTCGCCTACACTTTGTCAAAATAAAAAATCAGTGAGGTGAATAAGACGGAAGGCATTAGTGTCTTAGTTCACTGGCATTGAATTAGAAAAGATTCAGAGAAGAGGGATATATGGAGAAAAGAAACCAGAATATGACTACCTGTTTACTCAGATACCTGCTGGGGTAAGAGTCCAAGTATCCTCTGATCGATATTCCCAAGGTAAAGCCTACACTTTATTTTATGTAAGAAATGAGGTTAGTAGAGGAGTGAGTCAAGCTAGTATTTGCTAAGTTGCTGGTAGAATGGATTTGTTGCTAAGCTAGGATATGGTATATAAAGTATCTCTGAGGTTAGAAATTATTTGATGTGGTTGCAACATAGTAAAGGTGATAGTAGTAAGTTAAAGATTTTGTGAGTCCCTGCTGTTTTTAAACCTCTTTCAGAGAGACTGACTATTTATTTTGCTTGAGGACAAGCAAAAGGGTAAGTCTGGAAGAGTTGATATACCATGGATTTTACCCATTATTAGCCATGGTATATAAGTGTTTTAAGATATATATATATATATATATATTATTTTGGAATATTTTAGAGTATTTACAGGTTCATGTACGTTCTGGAGAAATATGGTGATTTTGATGTCTTTTGGAATCCTTTGAGTACAGAACTGCACAAACGCATCAGATGTTTAGCTATGGATTGAGACCTTACCTCCATTATATTTTGCCCATCTTTTTACACAAGATAGATATTTGAGTTAGATTTCCAATGCCACCGGTGTGAGGTCAATCATCATCCTGTAGCAGACGTTATGCTCGTTTTACTGAAGCGTCGTCAGTCCGCCTCGCGAGAGGAAGCTGTCGAGAAGATAAAACAAGAATCGATCGATTCAACACCACTTGTGTCGATCGATGGAGATCCCAGAACGCGGGCCGAGTATATTTCAAGACCAACTTTAGCCCAGGAGTTACCACAAATTACCAGAATACCCTTGGACGACCAGAAACCTTATTTATATGTTTTGTAAGCCATTGTTGACGGCTAAGCTTTCTATTGTTCTATTTTTCTTAGTTCTAGGAGAGAAGGGAGGAACTCCTTCAGAGTCCTCCTGGAACTCCTTTGTTTCTTTGATTCTTTGTTTGGTTTTTATATTTTATATATAATCTATTTATCTATTCATCCATGATTTATGTGACAAACCTCGTGCTAGAGTAGATCGACCTGTTAGTTTTAGGGTTCAAATAGGTTAGAGGGATTAGCCCCAACTTAGGATTGCTAGTTGTGATACTCATTAATAGGCTGTTTTAATTGCTCATGGTTCTAGAGTAGCTAACTAGAAACATTGAATCCCATATTATTTAGGTTGGATTAGAGACATTTAAGTGATTCTGAATATCTTGAACACATCCCTATTAAGCTAAGATTTATTAGAAATATAATTGATATGATTTGATTTAGAAATCTTTAGTGAGTTTAGGTTAACTCGTGTGTATTGCTTGACCGGCTCATCGATCGATCTTCCTAACATAAATCGATCGATAACGAAATTAGTGTATCGGTCGATGTTCCTATCGAATAATCGATCGACACTGTCAAGTGCGACCATCCGGTCATTAGACTTATTTATTTGAACGTTAATTTAAATAATTTATTAATTAAGATATTTAATGTTCTATAGTATCTCGCAAGCAACTGAATAGCTTCTATAGGATTATAATCCCAATATCTGAATAGAAACAATAGATCTAGCAACCATCCTTCCATCAAACAACTTCCTTCCAAGTTGAATAATTTCCTTTTTCATCTTTTTTACTGTTTTATTTATTGATTGCATTGTTTACTGCTTTATTATTTTTTTACTGTTTTAAATATTTGTTTACCTAGATTATTAATATCTGTTTAGATTTAATTGTTTCTCTAGCTCCTCGTGATTCAATCCCTAAGTAATACAACTGAACCTCTTATTTGAGAGAGTAATTCACTCCTTAAGGTAATTTGAGTGATATCACGGCTAGAGTATTTAACAAATGAGCGCAACAAGGATGGAGATGATGAACTACTTGATGCAAACAAGGAACATACAATTTTTATGGGTTTTATAATAAGTTTATGCAAGAATAAACTATATGAATGAAGAACACAAACGACTTTTATGATTTTTCATTTATTGATGCAAAAAAAAATGAGAGAAGAGATGTATAAAGGATAGAAACGACCTGATGCTGAAGAAACTTCAGATCTGATACCAGAAATGATACAAGCCTAAGCTATCAAAGGCTATATGATCCCAAGCAAGAGAGAAGGAGCCGATCTGCAAAAGGGGGTGGATTGATGGATTGATCTAATCAATCAAGGAATCCGGATGAAGTAGCTTGATGGATCGAAGTGCACCACACGAGGGATGGATGATCTCGTGATACAACACAAGGTTTCTCAAGGCCGTGGAGGTACTGGTCTCACAAGGCAGAGAGAAAGGAGGCAAGTTATTGCTTGAGAGCTCTAGGTTTTCCGAAGAAAAGGTTTTATGTTTATTCAAAGTCTGCCTCAAAAAGGAGTTTGCGAAAACATATAAATAAGAGCAGGAACAGGCTCCTTTAGGTCAAGAAATAACAACTATAGTCTAAACAAATGAAACATAAATTAATGACATAAGCCTTCATATCCTTGGACCAAGATAGCACCTAGGAAATGTGTAAAGAAGAGTGTGGCCTCGTTAAAACCCATCGGGACAAAAACCAAGAGCAAAGAAAAGAGCACACACAAAGAGCTTGGCCTAGTTACTTGATCAGTCCAAGAGTCTTGCTACGCAAGTTGTTCTTCGATGGTAATGATTATCAGATTGCTGTGGCCTTGGTCCAGAATGAATTGCCATAGATCTTCACTTGATCTCTTGATATGCTCAACCGGTTCATCATTCTTCAAGCTTAATTCTCCCATATTCAGGGCATCTATCTTGGTGTTATCTTCAGGAACTTCATAAGTGGATTTAACATGTCCAAGATCAGAAGCAAGCATCATGCTCTCATTAAACTTATGTTGGAGTATCTTAGCTCTTTGTCAGGTAGTAGCTCATTATATGTTCAATAGCGATAGCTAAATCCTGGACTTAGGTAATTATTAGACTCACATGCGACAACTGTATATCTGTACACTAAAGTTTGAGTTCTAGAATATCACACACAATACCTTTAGCTTCTATATCTCTATAATCCTGATTACCTGAAATCCTAAATCTAGCTATTTTCTCATAGTGTTTACAACCTCAATTAATAAATTTGTTTTCCTATTTACTGCTATTTAATTACTTGCCTAGCTTAATATGCATATCTATAAATCTAGTGTGTGCCCATGCTATCTTTGGATTTTATCTCTAAGTACCATAACTAAACCTCTTATTTGAGAGAGTAAGTTGCGAATAGGATAATCTGAGAGCATATCATAGGCCAATATCCCTTTTTTTGTTTCTCCATTTTTAAGATCGCTGTGCATTCTCGGGTGCATAACTGGGGCAGAAGCTCTAGCTGGCCAAGCTGGTGTGCTGGAAATCTAAGTGTCCTCCCACACATTAACCTCATATCCAGAATTGATTTTTTGTTTAATTCCGAGTAGCAGTAATTTTCTTGCCGCCATCCGTCCATACATAGGATGGATTATTCACTAAGCATATCCGAAAAGGTATTATGTAGTATTTTCCTCTCAAGACTCGAGCCACTAACAAATCAAGGTATTGTACCAATCTCCACAACTGTTTTGATAATAAGGCCAAATTGAATTCATCGATCATACAAAAGCCAATCCCATCCTCCTCTCTCAGTAAGCAGAGCTTTTCCCAATTTTCCCGGGGAATTCCTCTCTTTTGTGGATTAGATCTCCACCAGTGCAATGGCACTAGCAAGGTTTTCGCATATCTCCAACGGAAGTAGAAAGCTAGACATAACATATGTTGGAATAGCTAACAAAATAGATTTGATTGGGACTTTATTTCCTCCTTTTGATAGCCATATAGTCAATCCATTCATTCTATTTTGTAATCTATCCTTGAGGAATGAAAATTTCTTACACTTAGATATGTTATTATCTTCTCTAATTCCCAAGTCTGAATCCCAAGTGTATCTTTGATTTGTTTTCGAACATTTCTAGTGACCCTTTTACCAAAGAGTGGAGAGGATATATCAAAATTGATGCATTGACCAGATGCTTGTTCCATATTTCCTAACTACTTTCATAACTTCTTCATATACAAGAGGGTCCACATTTCAAAAGAAAAAGGCTATCATCAGCAAAGAGATGGTGATATACCGACAAACAAGAGCGCATGCATCTATGTTATCTTCCATTGATTTTATGCATGATTAAGAAAGAAACAAGCGCTTCCATGCATAGAATAAATATGAAAGAAGACAAAGGATCTTCTTTACGTAAACCTCTTTTGGGGACAATATATCCCCTTGATTACCATTCATGAGTACCTTGTACTTAACCGAAGTTATTCAGCGCATAATCCAGTCAACCCACGTGTTCGAGAGCCCCCTTTTCCGAAAAACTGCTTCAAGGAATGACTATTCCATTCTATCATATGCTTTATTCATATTCGTTTTAATGGCCATTCTTTTAGCGTGCCCACTTGGGTTCGTTCGTAGTGCACTGAACATCTTCTGTGCAATCATGATGTTATCTGTAATCTGTCTTCAAGCAACAAATGCTGACTGGGTTATTGAAATGCGATATGGCAAGAATTTTTGTTAACCTTTGACATAAGACATCAGAGATTAACTTATAGCTGACATCGCAAAAACTAATAGGGCAGAACTGAGACATTTTTGTTGGCTTGGTTGTCTTTGAGATTAGCTTATATTGGTGTTATTTAGTTCATTCGCCATTGTCCCCTGAAAAAGGAATTGATTAACTATACGGGTTAAATCATGTTTTATGATGTCCCAAATTTTTTGATAGAAAAAACCAGTCATCCTATCTGGCCATAAGCCTTCTCTGAATACTTAAGAAAGAATGTCAATTTCAACTCCCACTCAGTGATTGGAGCAGTCATTTATCTTCTTTGTAATTGTTGTTGATATGTATCTTATGGGTTAGTTGACTCAAAGATTTGCCTAAAATAACTAATAGCAATGGTTACCAGTCTTTCTTCATCCTCAGCAACATTTCTTACATCTAAGAACTACATGATTTTGTTTCTTGCTTTTCTTTGCGTTGTTAAAATGTTGAAAAACTTTGTATTTATGTTGCTTTTTCTTAACCATAGAACTCAGTTTTTTATGCTTTCAGAACATTTTCTTTGCCTTAACAGCATCAAATGGTTCCTTTTATTGATTTTGCTATTTCCACAATCATAGCATTATCATTCTGAGTGTAAACCCTTGCCCTTATCTTTAACTTCTCCCTTTTTTTGAATTCAAATTGTTTTGTCTTTTATGGTGGTTTAAAGCTTTGCGGTAGTTTAAGATATAATCCATAATATTTATATCAGGAAGGATATCTGGCGACTTTCATCCCTCAAAAATGATTTGTTTTAGTTTTTTATTATTCAGTCATCGTTTATCAAATTTGATTTTTTTTTTATTTCTTAGTTGATGATCAGTGATCACCAGTTAGGTTATGTTATATTTTTTTAGATTCTGTTTCAGTAGCTTTGGATGATCAAATTAAATCGTTTTTTACCAAAGTTAAAAGTATAAAGAAAAATAACTTCAAGAATTTATGCTTCACAAAAATGGTTTTGAGGTCCCTTCCCTACAATCTAGCTAAGGTCCAAAAATTGACTGGGAAAACGAGAAGACATAATGAGAGTGATCTCTCTCACTCCGGTCCGCTTTTTCACTGCGGTAACAAAAATAGAAACAAACAAGTGAGTAGAAAAAAAGAAGTTTGTCAACAAATCCTTACTTAATCTCATGATCAAACACATTAATTAACAACAATCCTCTGGTAGTAACTCTCTTTCTCTCTCTTTCTCTTTCTTTTTCTCCTCCTCCTTGGAGAGAGCACCTTATGCTGATTCCTCTCCTTGTCTTCCTCAAATCGTGAGCCCATCGCCAATTCCTTCTAAATTTCAGATTTTGATTCCTGGGTTATCCTAGAATTCTTTTGTCGATCATGGCGGTTGTTGAGAGTGGAGTTGCTGCAGAGTCAGGAGCCGTGGTCCAGCCGACGTCTTCACCCACAAGTCAAGATTCTTCCGATGATCAAAACCATCACTCATCAAGGATCGAGCCCGGTGACCAGATTCTCTGCCACGATCAGGACGGTCTCTACAGCAAGATCGGGTCCCAGGCGGCGAGATCCGAAGGCTCAGATGGTGGGGAGAGCTACAAGCGTGAGATGAGGGAGTTGCAGGAGCTTTTCTCTAAGCTCAATCCCATGGCTGCAGAGTTTGTTCCTCCCTCGCTCACTAAACAAGCCGGTGGCTTCTTCCCCTCTCCTGGCTCCTTTTTCCCCAACAATGGCTTTGCTGGTCCCGGAAATGTCTCCCTCGGTAACGAGAACGGTGGTTTCCGACGGGTAAGCGACACCGATTTGCTTCAATTGTATCTCTTCAGTTTTGTGATCTTTGGTTTTTGTTGTTTGATTGGTTTTTTTTTTTCTCAAAGATGTGTTTTGTTTCGTTGTGGGTCTTCAAAAAGATGTCTTTTTGTTTCATAGGATTCGTTTTGACTCTCTGTGTGTGTGTGATGTAGAAGAAGAGCTTTGGTCAAGGGAAACGGAGGATGAATGCTCGAACAAGCATGGCTCAGCGAGAAGATGTCATCCGAAGAACCGTCTATGTCTCTGATCTCGATCAACAGGTTTGGTAAAATTAAACCTTTTTCTATGTTTGTCCTCAAGAGTTTTCTCAGATGTTTTTGGGTGTTGTTAGGTCACTGAAGAGCAGCTTGCTGGTTTGTTTGTTAGCTGTGGACAGGTTTTTCTTCTTGATTCCCTCTTCTTCTTTTAAACTCAATCTTTGGGTTCGTCAGTTTACTGTGTTTTGGTTATAAGCAGGTTGTCGATTGCCGCATATGTGGTGACCCAAACTCGGTACTTCGGTTTGCTTTCATTGAATTCACTGATGAAGGTATTCTATTTCATTGATATTTTTTGGAGTTTCTGGTTTTAAATTTTCTGGTATTGGTTTGTTATAGAGGGTGCGATGACTGCTCTGAATCTATCGGGGACTATGTTGGGATTCTATCCTGTGAAAGTCCTGCCATCTAAAACAGCTATTGCACCCGTTAACCCAACTTTCTTGCCCAGGGTAAATCTTTTCTTTTACCACGCAAAGTCTCTGACGTTTTGAGACTAAGAAAATGATTTGTTTTATTGTTGCTGCAGACTGAAGATGAGCGTGAGATGTGTGCAAGAACTATCTATTGCACTAACATTGACAAGAAGGTAATTTGTTTCTCTTTACACATTAGCTTAATTGATGGAAAGTGTCTCCCCTTTCTCATGTGTGCTTTTTGCTATAGGTGACTCAGTCAGATGTGAAGATCTTCTTTGAGTCCTTCTGTGGAGAGGTGAACAAAACTTGTTGTTGCTACTGCTAAAGAAGTTGTAATTGCTAACAATGAACTAATTAGATTTTTGTTATTAACAACAGGTTCTCCGTTTGAGGCTCCTTGGAGATTATCAACACTCAACTCGTATTGCTTTTGTAGAGTTCGTGATGGTAAGCACATTAAGTATGCTTCCTACTCTTTCTGTAGACTTTCTTGATGGGTGCTTAGCGCACAACATGACTGTTCTATCTTTGTTTCTTTACAACAGGCAGAAAGCGCGATAGCAGCTCTCAACTGCAGTGGAGTTGTTCTAGGTTCTTTACCGATAAGGTCGGAGAAAACAACAGAACCAGTCTCTTAATTAACTCATCTTGAGACTTTTTGTTTCCTTGTTAGTGATAGTTTTGTTTTCTTTTCTCAGGGTGAGTCCTTCAAAGACGCCCGTTCGTCCCAGATCACCGAGGCATCCAATGCATTGATCTTAACTTTACAGGTTTCTCCACATATGTCTATCTATATATATATATGTGTGTGTCTCGCTCTCTCTTGCGAAATAGCATACACAGACATGTAAAGATGTTCTGTTTGCATCTCGTGTTTTGGGAATGTAACTCTGGGATCTGATGATACTTCTTCCCTTTACCTTTTGTCTTGTCTGAGAGCTTTCGATGTCACTCTTTCCTCACAAGTTAGTCTGTGGAAAAATTACTTTTCTTGCCGCTTAACTGTTTCGATGAAGTTAGAAAATGGTTTATGGCAAAAGTTTGGTGGTGTTCTTTGTTTGAACATGAGCGGTCGTTGAGTTGAATAATAATGGAGATCAAACCGGTTAACTTATCTGGTTTTGTACACTTTTTTCACTAAAAGTCAACTTTAGGAAATTTCAAGAAATAATAAATTAAATAAAAGGTTTGGTAGTCTTTTCTGAATTTGTGAACGTCAAGAGGATACAAAATGCAGTGTAGGTTCACCGGTTTCTCAATGTTTTGTACATTTCGAGATTACCCTGTGATTTTCTTTTGATTTTTTTTTTAATTTCAAGCATCCATCCAAATATTGTTGATATACATTATACACAGATACAACGTGTTTTAAGATTGTGACGCGACTCTAGCCCACCTACTCAGGTCCAAATCACAATGAGAATTTGCGTTGTCTAACAATCAAAAAAAAATTACATTTAATTAACCATCACATACATTATTGTGTATATATCTATACTACTTGTAATTTTACCCTTTTCACATTTTCCTCTAGTCTTATTCACATTTATATCCTATGATAATGATTATTCAAAATTTTAAATTACATATTAAAAACTGAAAAACATTTCTGAACATAATATTTTTTGAAAATTTTAAATGGACATATTTTTTACTAAATATCTTGTTGCATATTAGAATAACAATATTACATAAAACTATTCTATTATATATCTATTACATATATAGTATGATAGAAATAATAACAGACAGTTTATATATTTATGTTAAAATATATACACTATTTATTTTTATATAATAATAATAAATTGTAAAAACATAAATCATAAGAAACAATTTACCCCCCTTAATTTGTTTTTTGTATTCTCTTCTTTCTTCTAATATTTTTGTTTTACTTCTATAAATATTATAATATCCTCATCATCATCATCATCATCATCATCATCATCATCATCATCATCATCATCATCATCATCATCATCATCATCATCCTTATGTTCTTTATCGTACAAGTCATACGCTTCCTCACCTTCCAATCCTATTCACATATTATACTATATGATTATCAAATATAGAATAATAAACTTTTATTCTTTGTATTCTATCAACAAGATCTATTCTTGTACATAATATATTTTTATATTAAACATTTGTTTCTATATTTTCTTCTTATCCTCCTCCCTGTATTTCTTTTATATAAGTCATACTCTTTCCCACATTCAAATCCTATTCACATACTATATGATCATCAAAAAAAAAAAAACAATATATATATATATATTGAATAGTAAATTTTTATTTATTTTATTATATCAATCAGATAACTCTTTCACATAATATATTTTATACCAACTACTATTTCTATAATAAATATGCTTCTTCGTATTGCTTACTATTCAAACTGCATTGAACAATACAAATAATTAATACTGCATAAATCAAATTCTTCCATATTATTACATTTTTGTTTGAAATAATATTTATATATCAACATTATAAATAAGATGGTATTTGGTTGTAGTGTATACTAAAATAGAATCTGCACCATGTACTGTTAAGTTTCATTTTTATAATTAAACATTTATTTTGTTATATAGGTTACTAGGGTCGGTACGTGCTACGTGCGGAATGTGGTTTATGTGTAATGTATATAACTATATTATTGTATATAAAATCCTTTTAAAATTTGTTTTTGTTCTGAAAAAACGCGGTCTATATTATGCATAAAATCATTGCTTTTGTTATTTTCTTTCTTTGTTTTATTTTTGGTGCAGTTAACTAATTTTTAATACAATTGTTTAGATTGTTTTAGTGGAGCTATGTTTTACTTTTATTTTTGGGCTGTAAAATTTATCACCATAATTTAAAATGTTTTTTTAATATTTTATATTATGTATTTAATTCGTAACATTAACATTTTCAAATCTATTATATTTTATTTTTATATCTTCTTCTTATCTTTCTTGTTTTATTTTATATTTGTTTTTTTGTGATTTTTTTATTATTTAACTGTGGTTTTGCATCAGTATGTGAATTTAAGTTAATTTTCATTTAGTGACTAAAAGAATAAAATTTATTTGATTCACTATTTTTAGTTTTCATAGATCTGATAAAAATGTGAAAAAGTAATGGGTTTTATACATTTTATTATTATGATCTTTCTTATATGTTTTTGAATTTCTATATTTTATGTTAAATATTTTGGGTTACACAATAAGTTTTTAACTAGAGTTTGACCCGCACATCCGTGCGGGTATATTTTTATTTAATAAATATATAACTAAAGTTTTAAATATATGATTTATTTTTTATTTTTTAATTAAAGTTAATTGATAATTATATTTAATAACAAAATAAAGAAATAGTTATTTATAGAAAAATATTTAAAATGTTCGGTAAGATATTGTTAGATTTTATTCAACAGATTTTGTTATATTTAAATTGATTTATTATTAATATCCTTATTAATTATTAAGATATTTTGAAAATAATATATATTTGATTGGTTAAGTAACAACCAAATATGTCATATTAAATAACTAATGACATGGTCCAACATGACTTCTAAATAGTAGATAAATTTGGTACTTCTCTTTTAATAGAGAAGATATTTTTTAATATTTAGTATTTTTAATATATTAATTTTTTTGTTGTCAAATAGTATCAATTTTTTACTTTAATTTCTAAATTTAAATTTGGGGACAAAAAAATGTTCACTAAATTTACTTTAAACATTTTTTCATTTTCTTGAGTTTGATAAAAAAAAACCAAGATCGTAAATAAGTATGGTGATCCTTAAAAGCCGGATGACCTGAATTATTTAATAAAAGTATTGTGAGGAATAAAAAAATAGCAAAATTTTATCTATAACTAAACATATATTAAAAACCTATATAAAAAATACTTAGTTTTGTGTTTTTCTTCGCCTTGAGTCTAGAAAATTAGAGGAAACTTGTGTTTTTTTAATATACATATAAATCATTTGTTCTTCTTTGCAATAATAATGAGTGCATGTTTGCTTTTATGTTTTGCAAACACTTAACATTAAGCTAAATCTTCTTTATCGTAAATCTAGGTATCCTTTCATCGTAATACTTAAAAGGCTATATATATATATATGGCTTCTCAGACGTCCTCTTCTCTGATCCTCTTCACCTCGAACTGAATTCTAAAGTAATGAAGGTTGAGCAGAGGGCTCTTAGTTGAACCATAAAGAAAAAACACAATTCTCACATAAGTATTGTTTGAATTTAGTGACAACTGGATCCAAGAAAGGCCTATGCATATAAAGCAAACTAATGGCAATGTATCTTTGTCTTTGTTGATGTTGTTCTCAGTACTTTCATTATCTTCATCTTCAACTCCCATAGTTTTATTTCTCATTCTAAATTACTCTGTCTCTTTCTCCTCATTCTTTATCTTCAGCCTGGTTTGTATCCTCACGGTCACGTGAGACTTACCCATCTTCATACCCACATAATCCGGTATCTTTGTAATCATTTCAATTATCTGAAAATATTCGATCAGACAGTTGGCTATAGTTAATATATCGCGGATATTCCTTACTTATTGTTTAAAGACAAAAATTGAAACTCTTGTTGATAGTGTGTTAGGCCCTGTTCGTTTCTTCATTCAACTGAGCCATTTGGATGAAGCTGAGCCTGTTGTTCGTTTTGACACAAAATGTACGGCTTATTTGAATGGTTCAGTTGAATGATTTTCGAAAATCTAGTTTTAATTTGAAGAATCAGTTGATTGAACCGAATCGGACCATTTGACTGAATCTGGTTCAGTTAAAATCATAAAATGTTACCCTTAGTTCAACTCAAATATTACAAACCTATTTTTTTTTTTTTTTTCAGTCGTAAGTCTTTCAGATCTCATTCTCTCCTTCTCTCGCCGCCATGAAAGGAGCTTGAAGCTTCACCTCACTGTCGCTCTCTCATCTCTCTTGCAGTCTCTCATATCTCTCGCCCTCTCTCTCCGTGTCTCTCTCTCTCCGCATCTCTCTCTCCACGTCTCTCTCTCTCTCCGCGTCTCTCTCTCCACGTCTCTCTCTCCACGTCTCTCTCTCTCTCCACGTCTCTCTCCGCCTCTCTCTCTCGCCTCAGCTCACTCACTCTCAGGTATCTCTCGCTCTCTCTCTATATATCTCTGGAGCTTGTGTGGGAGCTTGTGTGTTCATAGATAGATCTCTGAATTTTCATGAAATTTGATCTGTTTGTTGATGGGTTTGCTTGGTTTTCAGAATGTGTTCATGAAATTTGATATGTTTGTTGATGGGTTTTCTTAGCTTGATTCATATGGTTCGATACCAGGTGTGTTTCTGATTGTTCCCCATCTATACTGGAACTTGATTTCTGATATGCGTTTTCTGTGAAAAGTTTTTAACCCTTTTCTCATGGGTTTACTATGTTCTGATGTTACTTGTATCTCGTGTTTACTGATGATGGATTTGAAGCATGAGAACTTGCTTGTGTTCATTAACTCTCGTTTGTTCATAAAGCTTGTTTGAGATTCTAAATTCGTTGTGCTCTGAGTTGATGGGTTTGCTTCTGTTTATGTTATATGGGTTTCCTTTTTGAATTTGTCATGGATTTATGCTTGAGAATGTTTTTACAAATGTAAAGGGTGATGTATTGAGAATCATTGTCTTGAGAATTGTTGTGTTCTGATGCTTCTGTCTTGAGCACTTTTTGCTTTAAAGTAGAAAACTTCAGAGAAGTTTTGTGTGTTTTTGTTGTAGACAAACAGAAACATTCAAGAGAGAATACAGTGTTTACAGAATACAGTGTTTAATAATCTTTATTATTTTTAATTTGGTGCTTGTACGTATGATAAGGTCTTTTGTTGTTATGAAATTTATGTATCTTCGAGTCTCTTGTACATCAACATAGGTGAGAGACTCTTGCAAACTGTGGTAATAGTTTCTTTGAATCGAGAATGTTTTTTTTATTTGTGTCATGCGTTCAACATTCAGTGTTCATTTTAAACATGTTAGAATCACTTTATTTTGGTGTTTGTGTGTACTATAAGGTCCTCATATTGTAGCTTTTATAATGTAGCTTGAATCTTATTCACTTCCATAGTGTTAATAGATATGTAATGCTTTTATGCGCCTATGTTTCTTGTTTATTGATTGATTTTACATGGTAATGCATGGTTCAAGTGAGTGTTCTTTTTAGGTAAAGGAACTTGATTACCTTTGTTGTTCCTTCACTTATATATTAGTGTTGTTTGTTTTAAAGTAAACATGTTGCTTTCACTTATATTAAGTGTTGTTTGTTTTAAAGTAAACATTTTAAAGTAATACGTCTTATGCGTATTAATATTTAAGGAAACGAGGGGAGTGGAATAAGTGATGAAGCGTTGGAGTTAGCAGATTTGTATTGCAGTATTCCAATGAAGGGAATGGTTGATTCGTTTAATGTCTCAGTTACTTGGACCGCAAGCTATCTTGTAAATTTCAGTTTTATAAAACTTGAGTTTCTACTTTGTGTTTCTACTTTGAATGTTTACAAGTTTATTCAAATTTGAGTTTTCACATTGAGTTTTATTAGAAGCTATAAATTTTAATGCAATTTAAATAAAGGAGTGAATGAATATATGATTTTTTATAAATTTATGTGAAATAAATAATTATAAATTTATATGAAATAAAATTTTATAAATGTAAAAATGAAAATTTTAAAATAATTCTAGTGTAAATATATTTTAGACTAAATAATATTCATTAGTAAAGTTAAAATTAATATCAGACATGTGATTAAATCAAAATAAGGGTACGTTTGTAATTTGTTTATCAAACTCATTTGAATGGAAATAAAAAACAAGAAACAAACATAAACTTCATTCAAATGATTCATTTAAATGATTAATTTTGATGGAGAAACGAACAACCCTTAAAATGGAACTGAGCCATTTGGATGGATCACATAGATGAATCAGCTGAATGGAAATTACAAATGGACAAACGAACAGGGCCTTAGAGTTGTATTGGGAAGTGATGTGTTTGCGCAGCAGATAATTGTATGAGTTAGTGTGTTAGAGTTGTATTGGAAGCATTTTGCGCAGCAGATAATTGCTGCAACACCCTTGGACTTGCACTCAGCAGCTGCTCTTATTAACCAACGGCAACTGAATTCTACAAAAGCTCTGGTGATCAAACTTGTTCTACAGTCAGCCATCTATCTTATCTGGAGAGAAAGAAATGCCCGGATCTTCACATCAACTACTACATCAGCTTCTGGTCTCCGTCGTGCTCTGGACCGTCTTATTCGTGACCGCCTCATCTCCTTCCCATCTTCAGATCAGTCTCCTTCGTCACTGCAGTTCTATTTCTCGTGTACTCAACCTCCTTGAGGTCCGTCCGCGCTTGAGTTTGGTTGTATTTGTTTTTATTCAGTTTTGTTTCTTTCATTATGAATAAGTTGTACGCAACATCTAAATCTCGAAAATGGTATAAATTTAACATTTTACAAAAAAAAAAGTGATGTGTTTGTTACTGTTGTTTGCTTTTTAAAAATGTTTTGCGGGTGGAAACGATTGTATGCCTCTAAACTTATTTTAGTATATAATACAGGTGAATTTTATTTATCTATTAGCGAAGAAGTAGTCGGCTAACATATTTTAAACATACACAAATTGGGTTTTGTTTTGTAAATGTTGTATGATCTTGCATGATTTGCTTAGTTATAATTAGTTAGACTAGGATAAGACCCGCGCCTTGCGCGGGATGAAGCTATTATTTTTATTATGTTTTGAAAAATGAATCAATAGTTCGGTTTCATTCGGATTAGAAGTGTTCAATCCGGATATCGGGTTTCGGTTCGGCTCGAGTTTTTGGTATTTCGATTATTAAAATATAACTATTATTCTAAATATATATGTAGTTCAGTTTGATTTGGTTTATATACCATCGGTTTTCAGTTTATTCAATTTTATACCAAAAAACATGATTATTTAGTTTGAGATCATATTATATATTATACAAATATATAATATGATCATATTTAGAGTCATATTGTCACAGAGTCATTTATTAAAAAATATTATATATTTAAATTAAAGAATAAAAAACAAAAGAGGCTTGTATGATCTAATAAAATGATCAAATCTAGAATTAATATCAAAACACTAAATTTTGAAAATAAAAATAAAAAACAAAACAGAAGCATGAAAGAAAAGTTTTTATATTCTTCCATATTTAGTGTTAATCAAACCAATATGTCTTCGATTGAACACAACTCTGTTTGTTTAAAGATAAAAAAAGTTGTAAAGAATTTCAACTAATTTTTGTCCATCAAATTTATAATCTTTACTTCAATTTAGTTACTGTTAAAAAAGATCAAAATAAGAAGTCTAAGTTGTAATAAATTGTTAGCTATTTACAAATTATAATTATAGTTCAACTCATGTAACAAATAGATATTCATGCGTCGTTATAAATATATACATATTTACATGTTTCAGTTTAATCGGTTATAAATCAAACCATATCCAAATCCTATGGTTTTTATAAAATCACATCCATTCGGTTTGTATGGTATATACCAAAAATAACCANTCATGTAACAAATAGATATTCATGCGTCGTTATAAATATATACATATTTACATGTTTCAGTTTAATCGGTTATAAATCAAACCATATCCAAATCCTATGGTTTTTATAAAATCACATCCATTCGGTTTGTATGGTATATACCAAAAATAACCATATTATCGATTGTTAATATCTTTTAAAAATATAAAATTAAAAAAAAAGAACTAAGAAATTTAAATCATTTATAACAAAAATTTTCAATGTGAAAAATTTAATAATTTAATAATTTATAAATGTTCTTGAAAATTTATTGTGGATTTTGAAATTAAAATATTTATGTAATCTTATATGGTATATAGTTTAATCTGTATATATATTTGTTTTATTATTGAATGATACTTTTTACTTATATGGTTTTAAAATCATGTATATCTTTTTTATAATAAAAATGTTAAACTATTGATCATTAATTTTTAACATAATAATTTTAATATTTTAGTTATTTATTCTCGTTTTTTAAAATTCAAAATATAACCTATAGGAAAAAAATCTAAAATTTAATTTTATAGCTAATATGATTGTTTAATTTATTTTAATAATATAAAATTAAAGAAAAATGATGGAGGATATATAAACTGTAATCAAATATTTATTATTAGAATCATTAAGTGTCATATATATATATATATATATATATATATATATATATATATATATATATATATATTAGTCATTTATGGTAATTCCGTAGGTTTTATTTATGGAAAGAAAATAAAATAGTAATATATCTAGGGGAACAATCATAAATGTTTCTATCATAAATATCATATCATATCATCATATCATATAATTTGACCAACGAATGTATCTAGCGAAATATAAAATTCGAACGTAGACTTACTTATTTTTCAATTGAATGTAACTGATTACCTAATTGAGTGACACCTAAGCATTGGGTCTTTTTTAATTATTACAAAATTGAGGTTACAATTTTTTAAATGTTTCTCCTTTAATATATAAGGGATTAGTATACAATTTGTGGGAGTTTGACCGAGGCGGATGGGTTTTTACTGAAATGTTTGGTCTTGCTAGTATATACTTGCATGTCACGATTTGAGGAATGTATAAGTTTATTATTTCACGTGTGAGGAGGATACATGGTCATGTCTTGGAATTTATAAGCACTAGTTGCATACCCCCGCGCAAGCGCGGAGTCGGGGATCATTGATGTTTGCCTGTGCTTTTTTCGGTTGTTGGTTTAGTGGGTTATTCTAATAATACCAAATAATGATGAAATAGAAAGAATATAGCAAGAATGTAAAGTGAAAATATTATATATATAATGTGTTAAATGTTATTTATATGCGAAGTAAGGTTTATAGGAATAACGAAATTATAATATAGTTTCTAGTGTATAATAATAGGTGTCTATCTTGTTTTTTATTTTATTTTTATGTTGGAAATAGTTTTAATATCTGATGTCAAAACTTGATATAATTATTTATTTATAGTATTTATATTTGTACTAAACGATTTATCAATTTGCAAATAACTTTAATTTAAGCTAATATTTGTTGTTTGGGTTTCGATAGATAGGTTTGGATATGTTTTTTTGTAAGTTTGGATTTTGTTCACGAATAATGTGGCATTTTTATTTATGGCGTCATCGACTGTGAAAATCCATTCGCCGGAGTCTGATAAAAATGAAATTATAGTAACTATTAAAAATTGAAGAGAAATTACATAGTTATTTTATAAATAACAAAAATACTTAAATTTTGTTGTTTTATTTTATTTCACATACATAATTTTTTGAAAACATATATTAGAAAATATGTTCTAACAGAAATATATATTAGGCATGATAGTGCCGCGTGAGACTCGTTTTGCTTTTTTTTTTTGGCTGTTCGTTTTTTTATCACTTTTTAATTGTTTTTGGGTTTGAGTTCGTCAAACTTTAGAATTTTTTTATTTTAGAAATAACAAAAAATACTTAAATTTTGTTGTTTTATTTTATTTCACATACATAATTTTTTGAAAACATATATTAGAAAATATGTTCTAACAGAAATATATATTAGGCATGATAGTGCCGCGTGAGACTCGTTTTGTTTTTTTTTTTGGGCTGTTCGTTTTTTGATCCTTTTTTAATTGTTTTTGGGTTTGAGTTCGTCAAACTTTAGAATTTTTCCCACTATTTTGGGTTTTAAACAATAAGTCCAGAGGAAAAAAAACATAAAAACATTAAAACTAAAAAAACCATATGCTAATAATTCAAAGAAAAAAAAAACTAAAATACATAACAACTGCGCGGTTTGAACCCACACACTTGTGAACTTCATTAGATACCTTATACCACTCAGCTAAAGTATATTCATTGTTCATAATCATTTTAAAACAGACTATAAGCTTTAAAATTTTAAATGTGCGGGATCCACAAACTTGCTGACGTGGACAGCTTTAAAAGTCTTAGAAGTGAACTATTATAATATAGATTTCAATTATTTTCTCAGAAGTAGAAAACAAATATATATTATTTACTTATTGGTCAAGGGAAAAAATTAATACTCTTACAATCATTGCTAGTTTGCTACACATGTGACTACAATTTTACTAATGCTCGTACAAACATACAAGTGAAAAGGAATGTTACGCTCAAGATGAATGTACCAGAGTCACCAGTCACCAAAATCAATCCAAGAATCACACGGCTGCAGAAGAGGAAAAGATTTAGATAACTTTTACTTATGAATCCACACGGAGAATATTTCAGGGTCATTACTCGTGTAGACAATGATCTGTATCACAAAAATTGAAAAACTGTAACAGAAGATGATTAGATAAGATCCTAAGATTTAATACATTAGTTAACAGTTGAGAAACCTGCAGTGGAAGATGATGAGCTTGCAGGAGTTATAGAAAAGCTCATCTTTCAAGACTTAGAAACATTAAAAAAGATACAGATTTGTGACTTAGCGAGACCAAGATTTGTCAAGAGGTAAGCATAATGATTGAAACTGTGATAAGCGCCACCTTTCTGCGATAAAGGAGATGACCTATTACATTGTTTTCTAGATTTTGACATAAAACTTCTGTAACAGACGGGTTGTTCTTACACGGGATTGAGAACGTCTCTCATGTCATTGGAGCTATTAGTGATTTTCCCAGTGATGGCAGCTACAGAAGAACTCAGTATCACTTCCTTCAATCAGTTTGATTTCCGTTTGGACGTTGCAAGTAAGTACACATGAAGAACTCCCAAATTCTTTGCTGAAGCAAGTTCCTCTGGAATAGCTTTAAGCTGAGAACCGTGTTATCAGCTTGCCTCATCATATATGCTAAATTTAACTGCAGAGCTGAAGAGAAATCAAATTGAAATCAAGAAAAGAGGAAACAAAATAAATGAATTACCTATTCCAGTGAATCTTCACAAATCAAAGCAAGAATTTTGAACTGATATGATCAATATACGTAATGTTCTTCTCCCTCTTGTTGAGTGTATTGGGAGCATCAGTTTTTTTACATCGCACCTTGAGCTTCAAGCTGAACCTATCCTCCTGTCCAAACCACTCTCGATTCACCATGCTTAATCCCCGCCGCCATCTTCACTGTCGCCAGAGTCAGATCTGATGGAGTCTTTATGGCTCTAGCCCTGTCTCCTGTAAATCACCATCATTAAAACGATTCAGCAGGTAGAGAGAGAGAGAGAGAGAGAGAGAGAGAGAGAGAGAGAGAGAGAGAGAGAAAGAGAGAGAGAGAGAGAGAGAGATGAAAATAAGTTTCCGGTGTTGTTAGAACTTGTGGGCATGATGTTCGATGGAAGAAATATTACCTTTTAAGGAGATAAGCAGCAATGAATGATGGATTGTGCATGTTATGGTCGAAGAAGTAAAGATGGTTGGTAATCAGACTTCATAGGATCCCATGACGTTTCAGAGGCGAATATGTTCACACGAAACGACACTAATGAAACTTAAGCAGAATTTCTCATGACGATTCCGCTCGCTCACAATCCTGGAAGATGAACCTAGCCATCACGAAGAAGCTATTGTTCCCCTTTCAATCAAACTGGCCATATTATCGTGCATGTTATGGTCGAAGAAGTAAAGATGGTTGGTAATCGGACTTCATAGGATCCCATGACGTTTCAGAGGCAAATAAGTTCACACGAAACGACACTAATGAAACTTGACCAGAATTTCTCATGACGATTCCGCTCGCTCACCATCCTGAACGATGAACCCTACCCATCACGAAGAAGCTATTGTTCCCCTTTCAATCAAACTGGCCATATTCGTTAGAAAACTAAATAACAATAGAGGAAGCCCAAAATTGTTATTGTAAAAGTCCATATAAGTGAAACCAAACACAACGGAAAACTTGTAAAGTAACACGTGGCAGATTCTCAGTTCACTATTTTATGACATGGCACATTCTAGAGGGAATAAACTATTCTTTATAATAATAGATTTAAGTTTATCTTTTCTATATGAAGTGTGTCAATATAGTTTTCTAAACTACTAATTTTTTTTTCAAAGTATTTTTAGAGAATCCATTTTTAATATGTTCTGTGCTTTTTAATTGGATATATTAGTGAATATATTATATATTTAAAATTGGATTTATTGAAATTTTATTCCATTTATACTCGATTAGTTTTTTCAAAAAAAATATAAACTTTAATGAACATAAAATACAGTAAAAATTCTATAAATTAATAATGTTAAGATTATAATATTTAGTTAAGTTATAAAGTTATTGATTTGAAAACTATCATTTTTAGATTTTAGGTATATACAAGAATAAAATTTTAGAAACTTGATTTTCATGTTTTTTTAATATTATTTGGTGTATATGAAATCGGTTTCACAGAATTTAAACGTTGTTTAAAATTTAACTTTCCTAAATACTATTAAAAATAATATTGAAATGTTAAGAAAATATATAGATATTTCCATTGTAAATACAAAATAACAATAAAATGTTTTGTTTGTACATATATAAAGTATATATATATATAAGTTCTTAAGTTATAATTGTAACGAGACCATATAATTAGTTTTTTTTAATTGTTATCTTATCGATTTATGTCATATTTTGAACCGGTCTAACTTGAAACGAAGAAATTATTAGTTTATCATGTTTATTAATTTATCGAGTATCAGTTTATAAAGTTACTGATTTGATGAATGAAATCTAGAGAAATAATTATTAAGATATTCTTTAGAAATCTTCATAGTTGGAAAATTGGTTAGTTTATATATTTGGGAATATATTATTTAATGAAATAGAAAAGTTATTGTAGTTACAGCTTTATGGAATCATATATATTATGGTATATTTATTAATGATTTTTGAAACTATGTTGACATATCTATTCTATTAAACTAGAGTCATTCTTTTTATCTACTGATACAAGTTATCATTTAAATTTGGACCTTTTCTAGAGTGTTACAAATAATACAAGTTATATAATTGATTGAATCGCATTACTTAAATTAAACCGGCGGTTATTTATGCAATAGAGTTTTGGGTTTACTTTTGTTTATATGATATCTAATTGTTTGGTTTTTGGGCTTAGTATTAAAGAAAAACTCCAAAAAACATTAAATAAACTTTCCACTTTAATGGATCAAAAATCAATTACTATTTTCAGGCCCAGAAATATTTAATATATTCAACAAAACAAAATTATTTATTATTAATCACTTATTTAAATCATGTACTTTCAAACATGTTAATATTTTATGTTAATATTTTTAGCCCAAAAATATTTAATATTTTCAACAAAACAAAATTATCTATTATTAATCACTTATTTAAATCATGTACTTTAAAACATGTTAATATTTTTTATTTTAAATAAAAATCACTCTATCTTGATAAATTTTAATGGTAACTTTTAAATTATTATTTTTTTTTCTTAAATAATTTACAGATTTAAAAAGAAAATGTAAAGCAAAACCAAAAACCAAATCTAAAAACTAAAATCCAAAACCAAAAGCTGAAAACACAGGTTATATTTTTTGTTTTTTTTTTATTACAAAATAAACTATTTCAAAAATTTTAGAAAATTATTTTGTCATCTTTTCAGTTTTAAATTACATGTTCGATTAATTGAGATTTGTTTGTTGGTAATATTAGTTCAAACTAACTTAGCAGGTCTAAAAGTTAAAAACCCAAACGAAAAGCTGAAAATCAAAAATAAAAACTTAAAAACTAAAAACAAAAAACCAAAATTTACAACAAAATCTAAAAATAAAAACTGAAACTAAAAATTTATGAAAAACAACTATCACCATAAATTTTGGTGAACTGATTTTATCCCAAAACATTCTTTAAATTAAGATAAAACCCAATTACATAAATTTTTAATCATAAAAAATTTCTGCACTTGAATTATAATTTTTGCTTTTTTTTTTTATTACAAAATAAACTATTTCAAAATTTTTAGAAAACTATTTTTTCCTATTTTCAGTTTTAAATTACATGTTCGATTAATTGAGATTTGTTTGTTGAGAATATCAGTTCAAACTAAATTAGCGGATCTAAAAATTAAAAACTCAAACCAAAAGCTGAAATCAAAAATAGAAACTTAAAAATTAAAACCCGAAAAATCAAAATCTAAAACAAAATCTAAAAATCAAAATTGAAACTAAAAACTAATGAAAAACAATCATCACCACAAATTTTGGTGAACTGATTTTATACCAAAACATTCTTTAAATTAAGACAAAACCCCAATTATATAAATTTTTAATCATAAAAAATTTGGGTAATATCAGTTCAAACTAACTCAGCGGATCTAAAAATTAAAAACTCAAACCAAAAGGTGAAATCAAAAATAGAAACTAAAAATTAAAACCCAAAGCTTCACTGCAGACACCCGACTGATTTAAAAATTAAAACCCAAAGCTTCACATGCAGTTGAAGGAGATCGAGGTCTAGTTGCAGCCAAAGCTTCACTGCAGACACCTAACTGATTTCTTTGGAAAAGTCTCTCAGGTTTTTTCACAAAGATGGATGTCAAAAAGTGCACATATCTTTAACAACAATTTCTTTAAAATATATGAACCAAACAGTACCATATCGGGCTCCCGATAAAAGCTGGTGCACTAGTTAGTTGCAGACAGAATTGATAAGCATCATGCCCTTCACTCCGTCAAACAATAACTTGAGTTAGATTCAAGTCATAACCTTGCTTTATTCTAAAACGTGAATATAGGATCCTTAGAAAAAAACACACCTATAATTGTGGAAACCAAGCAATGGGATTAATGTCAGTATATGTTATAATCCTGCTATTGCGAGCAAACACAACCTGTTTTTGCAAGCAGAAAACATCAGTTAAGCTGGAAAACATAACACTGCAAGAATAAAGACTGACATTCGTCACTAAAATATTTTGCTAGATGAACTTTTTTCTTAATCATTTCCAAACCCTTCTTTACAGCAGAAAATATGATCCTTTTGTGGGAACATGATTCTTGCTAAGTACATATACTCCTAGAAAGTCCCTTCGTATTTTCATAACAACAGAAGAAACCTGACACTACAAAGTTCGATAGACCATTCAATAACTTTATAGCAGAAGTTGTTCTAGATTTACCTGAAGCATAGTCTCCTAAAGTGCTTCATTAGTATTTGCCAGCGTCCAAGACAGTTCATTGTCCCAAGCAAGAGTTGCAGCCAACATTGAGCTTCCACCAAACTCATTAAATTCAACCTCTATTTGCATCAGCCAATTTTACGAAGCATACATATTAGTCAAACAAATCTCCGCCTCCAGAAATCAGTTCAAAGATTCAAATTTTTAAGGTACATGAGGAACAACAAACTAAAGGGTTTCCATTCCACAGAGATCCTGCCTTTAGGATCAAACCGCATCCCACCAAAGGCATGGAGCAGAGGTAACGTAGACGACAGAAACCTTCAAAATTGTTAGCCACTCAACAATCAGATCACTAAGAAGCGAAAAAATCGCAAAGCTTGTTACTTTACCTTCGGATGGATCTCCAGTCATCGTGAGAAAAAGGGTGAAAGTGGCAGAAGAACACTGCAGAATCGATACCGGCGACGAGTACTAGATCATGACCTGATGAGCTTCTGTTACTGTTCTCATTCTCAATATTGGCGAAGTCGTGAAGAAGATTGGGACAACCAAACATTGCTATGGCGAGAGAAGAAGCAGCAAAGCTGATTTTCGTTCGATAGTTGAAAGACCCATTTAGTAATCTGTGAAACTCAAAAATAAAACTCAAATGTAAAGAATTAGAAAAGTACATGTGTCCCTCTCTCCTCTCCTTATTTAATGGGATAGCAGCCTCAAAAAAAACTTCAAAAATAAAAAAAAAAACTCTTTTTATATAATAACTAAGATAAAATCCACCATACGACCGGGTATGCAAATAAAAATAGTTAAAACTATATTAATTAGTATAATACATGTTAAATTTTTCCTTTAAAATGAAACTAATATCACATTGACTATTCTTTTTACCAGTGAAGGGTACTCAAAAGCCTGTGACTTTTGTTTGTTTGAGTTTAACCTTAGAGGATTTGTTTGAAATTGAATGTAGGCTATGGTTCAGAGAGTTAAAGCATATGATTTGATTGATTACATGTAGTCACTTCTCTACGGGTTGTATTAGGTCGGAAAAGATGAATTTTAGTGTTGTTGGTGTGTTCAATGTAGGTTTCTGATATAATCAAAAAAAAAAATGTAGGTTTCTGATTAGCTAAAAAGTGTTTTTTTTTTGTTTTTCAGCATTATGGTAGAGAAGAAGAGGGACGTATTGTTTTTACAGATTATTTTGGTTCAATGACGCTTACATGCTTAATTTCTAGGGAATTATGTTAATATAGAACAAAAAAGCAGCCTTCATGTCCCATTAGTATGAATTACTTTTTGTCCATTTTTTCTCCCTTTTACCCTTTCTATTTACAAAAATTAATAAAATAAATAATTCTATATGACTCGAAAAAATATATAAAAATACATAGAAGTGATGAAATACTTATATATACAAAGTGATATTTTTAATATTTTCAAAAACTTGTTAAATTAAAAATTTTAATTACGTTCTATGGAGAGTATAACTCATATTCTACGAAAAATCGCATAGTAGAACTTATATTCCTCGTTAAACAGTAAACTCTACAATTTTAGGAAGTTATATTCTACGTTTGTATAGGACTCTACATATTTTAGAATCTATATTCTACGTTTATATAGAATTCTACAGAATAACTGAATGCGGGTTCTACATTTTAAGTCACTTCGACATATCTCAGAATACGTAATCTACAAATAACTCAAACCTCTACTATTAGTAGAATTTGCTTACAGTGGGACGTTAGTAGGTCTACTTTCTGTAGAAGGTAGCTTCTACGGATAAGATTAAACAAAAATCCGAAATTTTGGGAAAATATTTAGGAAAATATTCAAAAAAGATTTTTTAATAATCTAGGATCGGGATCGATCGATCTGAAATAGAGATCGACCGATCAATGATAGATCGATCGGTGAAGATTGACTGAACTGGACAAGGTCGATTAGTTTGCTCCGTGCTTTTTTATGTTTTTATTTAATCATCGAGATCGGCCGTTGGGATCGACCGACTCTTTCTGGGATCGATCAATCCCGTCATTCGAAAGATGTACTTTAACTTACAAAGATCATTACTCAATTTGGGTGGGTTTATATGGATGTCCATAGACTAATGTTTGGGATCGATTGATCTAAAATAGAGATCGGTCGATCTATGATAGATCGATCGGTAAAGATCGACTGAACTGGACAAGATGGGATGGGTATTTTCGGCTGATAATAAAGGGGTAGGTTACAGTTATTGGAAACAAGTTCTACATTGGAGGATTTAAAGAGAATGGTGTTGGAGGATTTTAATATGGAAGAAACCAAATTGGTCGATTTGGAGTTGAGTTATTTACCTTCTAACTTGATCAATACATCAATTTGTCCACCAGTGATCTTTATTCATGTTTCTTGCATTGTAATGGATTGGTCATAAAAAAAACAATTTTGGCATTGGAAGTAATAGTTTTGGAAAAAGGATAGTAAGCATTGATAACTTGATGTTTCTTGCAACATGAAAAGGGTCTTGCAAGTTGCAACTAGAAAAGAAGAATCTTACAATACAAACACATAACTTGGAAGGAAATATATTTTTGGAAGGGAGAGATTTAGAGTCTCTAAATCTTGTTGAATGCGGCGATGTAAACACTCTGGATGTACTCGTTGTTAGGGTCACAGGTGAGGTAGTCTTCAATAAGATTGTCTGGCGACATGAGGTCATCAACAATTGTGAGCATGATCGTGAGCTTCTTGATCCCATAACCAACTGGTACCAGTTTTGCTGCAACAGTTTAAACAGTAGAAAACACTAGATTATGAAGCTGTCCTACACATATAATTCAAAACTTAAGCTCATTTTGATAGCGGACATACAAGCTCCCCATAAGAGACCTTGCATCTCAACAGCACGGACACACGCCTCAAATTTCTTCATGTCAGTCTCATCATCCCATGGCTTAACTTCCACGAGCACAAATGACTTTCCACCTAACAAAAAGTTCAAATTTCAATAAGAGAATAAGATGCAGTTAATCAGTTATCACATGTGTTTTACATCAAAAAACAAAAGAGAGTGCTTACTCTCTTTGGGCTACTTGGTGTCCTACTTAGCAGCCTCCCTCTCCTCTGCAGCTTTTTTTTCCTCCCATGTCTCGTCACCAAAAAGATCCATGTCATCATCATCATCATCATCTACCAAACACAACTGAGTTGATCCCTAATGTTACTGTACTAGATAAGAACTATCAACGTATAAAAATGTTCTTCATAACTACAGTGATCACCAAATCAAAGCATTATTCAAAACTATGCTATCACCATATGAAAGCATTGACATAAGCTTGGATCATGCCATTGCTTAATAATAAAGAACATAGATTAAGATTCTAACAAGACTCAAGCATTGATAGTTTTGACTTTTACCTTGATTCTACTGATGTCGGAGAAAGAGAGGCAGAGAGAAGCTATGTTATTGTCTTCTGTTCGTTGAGAGAGAGAATGAGAGAGAGAGAGAGAGGAGAGATGACGAGAGAGAGAGAGAGGAGAGATGACGAGAGAGAGAGAGAGAGAGGAGAGATGACGAGAGAGAGAGAGAGAGGAGAGATGACGAGAGGGAGAAGGACAGAGAGAGCTGAGGGGAAACATAGAAGAGAGAAGGCGAGACGTAGAATTAGGGTTACGGGACTTGATTTGTTCGCTTTTACTTTTTATTGTTGTAACTTTTTTTCTTTTTAATCTATTTGACGTTAAATGTTTAAAATATGTTTAATTAAATTAATGTAAGGTTAATTTTGGGATTATGAAAAGATTTATACTATAAGAACAAGGACAAGTAGGTTTTATATATACTAATGGGAAATGAATACTGTTTTTCTGTTCCATATTAGCATAACTCCCTTTCTATAATTGTTGCAGCAAAATCAGAATCCGTTTAATAAAGGAAACAAAATTGTTTAATAAAGGAAATTATGATGCAAATGTCATTTTAACATTTTCTCAAGACCAATTCTATTTTTATTATAATCTGCAAGTGAAATACAATAATTTACTCAAAATTGTAGTTGACATTTAACATATAATTTATGAGTTATTAGGCGTTTCCTGCACAACATGCAGTGATAATTTTTTAAAAATTTAAATTATATTTAAAAATAAAATGTATTAATATTATATATTTAATTATTTTGACCAATATTTAATATAAATTTGATTTAATTAAACATAATTCAGACATTTTTTTAATTTTAAAATATATTAAGAATATATATATTTAAAATCATAATTTTAGATAAAATTTATTTATCTATTTGTTTTGGTTAAATATATTAAATCAAATTGTATAAAATTACTAAAATATTCATATAAAAATTGTATAGGTATCAAAATTAAAACTAAAAATATTTATAAAATATGTAAATATCTATCAGAAAGTATTGATATTACGATTAAAAATTCTTATTTTTTAAAAAATTGTAAACATTTTTAGTAGTAAAAATCGTATAATTATAACAATAAATTGAATGATATTTCGAAATTTATATTTTTATATTTTAATATATTTTTGTGTTTCTTTATGAGTTACTACCATATTATAAAAGTTTACCAAAAACATAAATAATATTAAATGTAATATATGACTTATTTTCATATTCTTCAAAGTTTACAAAAAAATATATATCATCACTATATGAGTTATTGTCATATTCTATAAATTTTACCAAAAATATATATTATCATTAAATGTAATTATCCATGTCAGATTACACCATAAACCATGTTATATTTTTTATATGCCATGTCATATTAATTTGGTTAAAATGATTGTAGAGATGACGTGTGTCAAAATCACTTCGCAAATAATATCTAGAGAATTTGTACAATGTACATCATATATTGTATTTTTTGAATCGTTTGAGACTTTTAGTCTTTGTTATACATTTTCTTTTAAACATATTGATTCAGATAATACGAAACAATAAAATAATTGATGCACTACAAAAAAAAAAGTAATCAGCTAGATAGTATAAATATATAATACTAATCGCCACTCTTTAAAAGTATCATATTTATTTGAATTATTTATCAAATAAACATATTATCCAAACTGATTTTCTTTTAAAAATACAAAGCTTATTGTCCGGTATTTGGGGATTCCCTTTGACTTGTCAATGAGTGCTTTAGTTTCAGAATATAATTAGTGATTGTTTTATGGCAATTCTCTTAAATAGGTCTCTTTTAAGTTTTTATCACAAAAATAGACCTCAAAAATTAAAATGACCAAAATAGTAATTTTTATTTTGAAAATTTTAATTTTTTATTTTATTTTTAAATTCAAAACTCTATCCCCAAAACCCCACTACTTAACTCTAAACAAAAAAAAAAAGTCCAAGATTAGTTAACCCAAGGGTATAAATGTATATTTAATAAAACATTTAAGTGCTATTTTGGTCATTTTTATTGTTAAGATCTATATTTGTGGTATAAATTTTTAGGTCTATTCTAGTCATTTTCTCTTGTTTTATTCCTATTCTATTATTCTTCTGCGCTCAATTTTATATTATTTTATGATGTATATAACTAACATATTTTAATTTAATAAATTTACTAATTATTTTTTAAAAAACTCTGTTAGCTTTTTTATTAAGTATTTAGATTATTTAAAATAATATATGTCATGTTTAAAAATATAGTATATTCTATAATTTCGAATCAAGTCACATTTGTTCACCGAGTCATTTTTTAAATATAATCATATCATCTAAAATACAATGAAAACATATAAAATAAAGAAAGGCTTTAGAATATAGACTTTCTTATTTACTAAAATGCAAGAAAATAGTGGGTAAAGAGGTTTTTATTCTTCACAAACTATGAAGTCTGAGAGTAACTCTACCGCACTTACATAATAAATCAATAAAAGAAAGAATAGTTTACTTAAATGACTCAAATTAGTCTACTAATTACTAGAATAACTCATAACTTTTTAAAATCACTAACTTTTTTTTAATGTCGAAACTGCCCTTTCTAACAGTTGTGAAGAAAATGTAATATTACGAAAGGGCCATTGGAATTTTTGAAAAAATCGACGTCGACAGATTTGTTTACGGAAAAATAAATCTGTCGATATTTAAATCTGCTAATTAAAACTGTTGTTAAATTTAAATCTACCAAGTACTTGATTGCAGACTTTAGAATTACGGCAGATATTTTTGAGGTGGCTGATTTATTTGACCGATTTATGGTTGTCAACCGATTTATATATATTAATCTGTCGCATATGTAACCGAGTTTTAAAAATTTCGAGGTTTATTTTGGATCAGTTACATTTTTAAGACCGATTTAAAATTAGAGGCAGATTTGTTTAGCCGATTTAGTTTTTTAATCGATTTTTGTATTCATTTGGTGGCAGAATTTTTGAATTTCTGTCTTTGACGGCAGACTTGTTGATTAAATATAATTACTAGATTAGGCCACATTAATTATACCAGACATAACCACACGAATTTTTGGTTAATTTCTCATATATTTTGGTTTATTTTGTACTGGTTCCGGTTTAGATGAATTTTGGTTTTACTTAATTTTTAAATTTGGTTTAAATCAAATTAATTTTCGGTTTAAAATTTTTTAAACAATTAGGGCTTCCCTGTTTTTTGTCGTCTTCTTCCTATTCCCTCTCACACAAGAATACATGAGACAGTTTCATGGTGATTAACGACAGGAGCTTATAATTCATATTGATTGGAGATGCTCACAGTCAAAGCATGGATGCACCTGTCAAGATAGGAAACGGTAGGCAGTTTCATATATTTTTGGGTCTCTGCAAAGTTGATAACCTTCGTCTGTGTGTAGAGTTTAAAGCGAACAAACTTGCTGCGGAAGGAGCTGGCGAAGATCAGAAACAACCCATACAGAAAGATGACTCGTTGGGTGAAGAAGAAGAAGATATGGATGAAGAAGGTGATCTACTAAAGGTTCAAGCAATAGACATGCACCAGTCACAAGTTACGTATTCCTTAATTATTTGATGTTATACTAAGCATTAATATTCGCAGGGCCGGATACCTATTGCGAATCTACTAAAGGTTCAAGCAATAGACATGCACCAGTCACAAGTTACTAGAGTTTCGTCTTTACATGTTGATTGCCCACTTCAGAATTGTTGGTATAATGAAAAGAGTGAAACAAAACTACATACACGTTGAATTATAATCGACCAAAGCACAAAACATGTGAAAAAATAAAATCATCCATCCATCCATCAAGCTATACGTACTACTACAAGTACTAAAATAAAAGCATCCAAGTTACTGTAGTAAAAGTACTTAAAATATCACAATCCAAATGACATGAACCATTGAATCATCCTTCCTCATCAACCTCTGCCACCTCTTCATAGATCTCGGCCGCCAACTTCATTCGGAGGGCCGGTATGATCTCATCACTTAACCCATTAAAACAACATCCAACAGCCAGACATTCGATGTACTTCAAAGAGTAGACACCACAGTCTCCTGGTTTTAGGTTCTGAGGGACATGCTTATGTTCTGGATTGGAGTTTTTCCAACATTGTATAAACGGGGAGGATATTTTTTTGTACCAAGATGACGCCATACCTGCAAAAACAAAGCACAATCAACAATGTAGAGATTATAAACTGAAATTACAACTCGAGTTTTGTTAAATTAAAACTCCAGTTTAGTGAAATTATAAAGGAAAACAGAACAAACTTTAACTGGTTCAAACTTAGACATAAACAGAAATTAAAACTCGAGTTTAGTGTCAAAGGTGATACTGGAATTAGGGATTTCGAATTTGAAATTAGAGTTTTAAATTAGGGATTTGGAATTGGGAATTAGGGTTTTCGATTTGAAATTAGAGTTTTAAATTATGGATTTTGAATTGGGAATTAGGGTTATCGATTTGGGAATTAGGGATTTCGATTCTTGAATTAGGGATTTATATTTAACATGCAATCAAAATCAATCGGGGATTTCGAATTGGGAATTAGGGATTTTGGATTGGGGATTAAGATTTTTGAATCAAGGATAAGGGTTTTCGATTTAACATGCTCAATCAATCAATCTATGCTAACAAGATGTGAAATAGAGTTCTCTGTTACCTTATTTGTCGACGACGGAGGTGGAGGACTTAGGTGAAATCGAGTCGTCCTCCCCGACGTGACAGAGACGAGGTCGATCTTTAGGCTCGACGACAGCAGAAACGAGGAAAATTTACGGCGGAGTGGTTGTCGGAGATGGGGCTTTTGGTGGTGGAGCTTACGGTGGTTTTTTATCGTGACTGAGAGAAAGAGTGGAGAAGAAGAAGAAGAAACCGACAGAAGGAAAAGTATCCCCTTTCTTTTTTATTTTTATTTTTCTATTTTGTTTTTAATTTAAAAGGATTGGGGTTAATTGGTAAAATTGTCTATTCCAGAGATTATTGTAGTAATTGTTATCTTATAGGAGTTAGTCTAGTATTTTTCCAACTAATATAAGTCATTCTGAGTAATTTCTCTAAAATAAATGAACTTGGTGAACGAGATTGAGAAAGAGGGAAACTAAAAGTGCAATATAGTACCTTTGTTGACCTGAACATGCATATACCTTGCTTCATCAGTTCAACCTGATCAATAAATTTTACCAAAACATAACTGTTGAGTAATGAAGATAAAACAGAGTCAAAATTGTTTGTTATCAAGTTGGCAATATCTTTAATCACTAACGTTTTTACTCGGTGTTTCCTGTCCTTGAAAATTCAAATCTTCATAAGCTTTAAATAAACAGTAAGGATAACCATGAGAAGAATTCAGAATCTTCCTTGAAAGGCTCCACCTTTTACCAATATCTCAAACAATATATCAAAAATGGAATACATAGCATTGATCCAAAGCAAAAAAGCTGATACATCTTTTATATTGA
This sequence comes from Eruca vesicaria subsp. sativa, assembly GCA_932364175.1. Classification (NCBI taxonomy): domain Eukaryota; kingdom Viridiplantae; phylum Streptophyta; class Magnoliopsida; order Brassicales; family Brassicaceae; genus Eruca; species Eruca vesicaria. Next base: position 693,673 of record CAKOAT010141820.1, on the reverse strand, counting down.
AATTAAGTTAAACTGACATGTTTTCCAATATTTCCCCTAGTGGTTCCATTTTTCATTCCAACTATCAGCATATTCCCACATTTCCACGATCCGATATGAATCCTATAAGGCAATCACAAAATCAGAATGTGCCTGCGATTTCTTGGCGTCTGCAATGTATTCTCATGTAGCATAAAATTCATTTTTCTATCCTAAAAGTTACACTCTTTCACTTTCTTTTTGTATCTAAGAAAAAATATTTGCAAAGATGTAACATTACCGTAAAGAATTTAGAACCAAGGTCAGAGAGGTATTCAGGCCTATATATTCTTGTATGACGAAGATAATTTTAGAGAAATCAAAGCAATAACCAAAGGAAAAAAATCATTTTGATCAATTTTATGAATTGTATATTTTTAATCAAAGAAATGGTTGACGTCGATAAGAAGAGACCACATATGGGCCATAAGCACTTTTTTTTTTGTTCACTACAGGTCAGAAGTTTAATTCCAATTAATTTCTAATTTAGTTAAAAATCCATATCCTAATAAGGTCGAGTCTTCCACTCCACTTTTGCTGCTTTTTATTTTTATTTTTTACAGTTCACCGCCGGTAATTTTTTCAAATTTTTGATAGCTTTATTTCGTTATGTTGATATCATTATTTGTGAATGGAAAATTGTATTAATTATCATATTCTTACTCGTAAACACATCAGTTTCCTTGTCAAAAAATACATGTGCTCCTGAGGTGGCATTCAAGAGAAAATGTATTGCAGAAAAATATCCCATGTGTATTTCAATAATATTAGGCTCTTCACATGTAAGCATTATTTTGAAAATTATAGTAAGTTATAGTATGAATTTTGTGTTCCTTAATTCCAGACATAAATATACCTTCTACTATCTCGGGGTATGCTACTTTCAAAAACAAACCTTGGATCTCCCGTCCTTCAAGTTTCTTGTGGAAAGAGACAGATTATGAATCAATCAGGCTCAGAATGACATATATTTTACCGTAAAAAGGAAGACAGAACATAAGATGGTCAACGTATATTCAAAAGGAAAGTTAGATAATTTGTGGAAGTATTAAATGTATTCAAACAAAGAAGGGAAATACATGTCGATCTTGATGGTCGCCATGACTCTCTCTTTCCCTTGAGGAATGTCTCACTCACTGTATTTTTCAATCTTTGCAGCAGTGAGTTCACCAATAACATCTGAGAGATTAAGAACATTATCATTTATTATTTGTCACAATGTAATGTCTGAGATAAACAATCTTTAAGAAGCTGTACCTGGAAAGTGAATCGTGATCTGGCTCTGGCTACACCAAGAGACATCAAATTGCTGAGTTTGAACAGTGAATCATCCTGGAGACGGTTCCTGAAAGTGGCTGGCCGGTGAACATTCACAGTGGCTGCAATGATGATTGACTGTAACAAATGTGAAAAGAGATCATTATCAACAAACTATATGTAAAAACAAAAATTATTTCAACTAAGATTAAATCTATATAAAAGCCTTCAAATAACCAAGAAGAACCGATGAGGTAGCCATGATTGGGGATTGGTTTTTGTTTTTGGAGAATTACAAAATGTGAGTATGATGTTCAAGGGTAGAAGGCTTTTATATGTGAAAAATCGCCTTCGAGTTGATGAGTATCATTGAATGAGATGTAGTGCTTGATTCGCGTCGGTGGAGTTAAGACATCTCTTAAATCCGATGAATGAAGACAACTCGTAACGTCGGGGGTTAAGGACCAAATGTGAATCGACGTCGGCTTGATACAAATGATTTTGATGACAATTCGTCTATCTAAATGTGAGAAATCTCCATTGTTGATCAAGCGAAGAAGAAGAGGACGACTAACCATAATCATCTCTACAGACTCTCGCGAATAACATGAAGCCCAACTACAAAATTAAAGTCCAAAAAGACGTGTTTCAGAATTAATAATGCATTGTATCTTTGTGGACGGGGACACCTATCAACTTCTTAGCATCCGAATTGATGACATGTCATCACCAGTAGGGAGAACAATCTAATCTATATTATAATGAGGAAGTTTACTCACTCCCAGCGTGCCACATCAGCATTTTTTTAATGGTCCACGCAAGGTTTTTTAACTACAAAAGTTATCAACGCTGACTATTAACAATAGATGGTCATTTGGCCGAGTGGTATAATCTGTATACCTAAAGCTTCATTCTGCAGGTATCAGGTTCGATTCCCCCTAAAATCATTTTTTTTTTGGGTTCGCATGTTAAATTTAGTTACCGGGCTTTATTTGTTTTTCAGCCCATTTAAGTTTGTTCTGTTACAGACATCTAGATATTTCTTTCTCAAGACGATCCCGACTCCGACGAACGTATTCCCAAACTTCGTACTCTTCGTCTCCTCTCCTCATCTTTAATTTTTGTAACTCTTATTCCATCAGTTACGACTTGGATCCATCTATATATATATATGTTTGTAGATCGGGTCTCTGGTTTCTCCGGGTTTTTTTCTCCTTATATTCTGATAAACCCCGCAGTCGCTGTCGAAGTGATGTCTTCTTCAGATGCTCAGATCACCAACGCCGCCGTCGAATACTTCACTTGTGCTGCAAAGCTTCTGTTTCCTGATCTCAAAACCAGTAATGTATTTATTGGCATGGTTATTACTGAATCCGAAAGGTGCATTGTCTATTGTATGATCGATTTCCTGATATAATTTCAGTTTTATATATCATGAAAATTGGTAATTTCGTAAGATTTTTACTTTGTGCTATTTTGTTGGAATCCTAATGACAAGTTATATGTGGTAATGCAGATGAATCTTACCAAGTAGATATAATATTGGAATTTCTGGGCAAGAACAAGTTTTCTGGAATCTCTGAGATAATATTGTTTGAGTTTCTATTCAGCTTCAGGTTAAAATTTTTTTGGATCATATCACTTTGTATTTGTTTCCAGTTTGGATTACAATTGAACCCTACTTTAGTTTTTCTTCCTTGGGATCGTTTCCAAGACTGATGACTTTCAGAATCAGGCTCAGCCTCTTGAAAATCTTGCAAGAAGGTTTAAATCGAATGTATTCTCTAATGCTGACTCTTCCCGTATATATTTAGGTCTGTATATTTTCTCTTCATATGTATATTCTTACTTGCAGCTTATGTTATTATATATAAAAAGTTGAAATTTTGTCCTCATGTGTATATTCTTACTTGCATCTTATGTTTTATATATAAAAAGTTGAACATTGCGATGCCATTCTTGACTTTATTGAGAGTAGAGGATGCAACAAAACTGCTGTAAGTTTCTGATGTTTGACGCTTTGTCATCTACTGAAATAAGCTATAAGCAATGTGGATTGATCTATTGTTCTCTTAAACAAGTAACTGTCAGATAACAACCTATACCCCAAGTATTTTTTAAGTCCGATCAATCACCAAGGAATATAGAAGTATACTTTTTTATCCTTTCTTTCATGTGATCTATATTGAATCTGCAAATCAGGATTTTGTTTAGGACTTGTGGATATAACTGTTTTGTCTACTATGGGTCAGTTCCAGTTCTAGGGTGTGAAAGGTATTCTCTTTAATGTTTATGTTTGGGATATATTTGAGAACTTATACAAGTTAAGATTTAAATATAGAAAAAAACCGCAGGAAAACACAAGTGTAGTGACTCGCTAAAATCCTGCTCTCCTTTATTACTATTTGTTGTATCTTAACAGGTTTGATATTTTACGGTTAAGACAATCAACTAAATTGAGCACCCAAGACGTAGATGTATTCATCAGCGAAGAATTGAAACCAAGAGTGGGTTCTGCTAAGGATGAATGAAAATAAAGTTTGAGTAAATGCAGACAAAAGAAAGACAGAAAAATCACAATGTAACATTACATGGTTCTGATATTGTGTGGAATTGGAAAAGAGAAACGGTATTCAATAAAAAAATTATTTAATATTGTTTGATACAAAATATAAATTCCAAAGAAAAACTGAATATTGATAAAGTTTTCTTAAATAGCACTCACTCAGTTGATCTCAGTGCCTCTGAATATCAAGATAAGACTACAAAAATTGTGTGTCTGTGTGTGCCAATGTCATCAAAAAAATCACAAAAACTAAATAACATACAAAATACAAGTTAATGTGCATGTAATACCTTTTTGCAGGTAGAATTAAAAAAATACTATATGATCCATTTGAGAGGGGAATCCATTGTGAAAGTCCAAGACATTAATAAATATTCAAACACTAGAAAGGTAAGAGAGCAGAAAACCAAATACGTTGACACGAAAAAAATAGGTGTGATGATTTGAGAGATGAATGGAAACAACACTGAAGATTGTGCTATGAAGCCAAATAAGCAAATATATACTG
>CAKOAT010141820.1:642502-689224 GCA_932364175.1 Eruca vesicaria subsp. sativa | reverse complement strand
CAAATCAATGAGAAACCAATAGCAGCAAGGAAGATAATATTTTCAAAAAAAGAAAACGGAACAAGGAAAATAAGTTATAAACACCTTCCAAAGTAAATTAAAACAGCCAGTCCTCCTCTACCACTCTTATCTGGTCCACCCACAAACCTTCTCTTCTTCTGACTACTGTTAATTAGCTAGCTTGGTCAGCTTTAGTTAGGCACAAAGACGACAATGCCATAAACAGAGTGACACAACAAGAAGATGTTACGTAAAAAAAAAGAAGGGATTAACTTGTGACATCGTGGAGTGAATTAGTTAAGCATAATTTCAAATGGAAAAAACACGAAAATGCGGTGAGCGTTGATCGAACACGCGACCTTCAGATCTTCAGTCTGACGCTCTCCCAACTGAGCTATCCCCGCTTGGTTAATAAATTAAGATTTTACATCAATATTTCCCTTGAAAAGGCTTAAAAACCATTGTACAAGCAAAAAATTGTAGCAATTGTGGAACAGTATTAACCGGAAGTCAGAAGAAACCTCAGAATCTAGACATAATTGAACTGTCTTTTTTTAGACATAATGTGATTACTGAGAAACTTCTTAACAAAAGATGAATGGGTTTTAGACTTTAAGTTATTAATTTTCCAATCCCTTCGTTATGCTTCACATTGAATATCCTTGCCTGCTTTATATAATAAAAAAATTCCACAAATTTCCATAACAAAAAGAGAAGTTGAAGATCACAAATACATTCTTAGTACTAAAGCCCGATCCGTACAGACAAAAGACATATTCTCTGATAGTTGATTAGCTCACTTCACTTTACTATTCTCTGAGCAACCAGAATCAGAATCGATGATTCTCACAACAAAAAAAACAAATCGAAAGTTTATACATTGGGAAAAAAAAAGATATTAATAGTAAACGATTTTAAAAAAAAGTGAGTAATACCATTTTTTATCGATCTAGGAAGTGATCATATAATCTTCTCCTCCTCCAACTCCATCTCGCTCTGCTGCTGCTTCAGCTAATCTCTTCCACGTAAATTGGCGTTTTTCTTCAACTTCTTTGGACTTGGCTTGTTTCTCTTCATACTGTCTCTGACATTCTTCAAAGAGTTCAGGATCCATCTCCATGAACATCTTCTTGATATTTGCGGTTAGACCATGAACTGCTTGGTTCCAGTGAGACTGGATGTTCTTCTCCAGTGCGGGGTATATTATTGGAAGGATTACGCTTCGGTTCTGCGCGATGAGACCTACTATGTGCTCGTTGTTCCACAAGAACAGTGCTCGTTCTGCAACCTGTATCGGATTTTTATGAGATATGAACGTTAAAGTATAAGGTAAACCCACGTAAAAATTGAGTGATTGCACAAAATATACAACAGGAAACAAGTGTAATTGCTAGCATCCAATGAAGTTAATTAGAGACTTGTGCTTAGAACCAATGCGATCAAACCTGCTCCAGTCTAAAACACAAATGGATATCAACCACACAGAGAAAGATGCTCATATATCTTGTTTGTTTTTGGGATTTCTTTGATTAAAAGGAATTGTGCATGACTCGTGGATAAAGCAAACGCAAGAGTATCGATGCATTCAAAGACTCGGTGTGCTTCAAGGTATATTAACATGATCTAAGTATCCAAGGATCATTTTCAAGAGTATTATCTATCAACGACATGAGATAATCCCATCAACCAAATGAGTGTAGTACAAACAACATTATCATGATCATTTTGTGAAATGAAAGGAGAAGGAAGCAAGCAATACAAAGAAAATTGCAACATAAATTCTGTGAAGCACTTAAGTTGCATACTCTTTTCAGGTAGAAGAATCAGACCCAAGTGAAAATTCTAAAAAAAATTTAAAAAAATGTTGAGTTGAAAAGTGATAGGCACAGAGGACATTGGCAGACAATATCTCAAATTCATTGCCTCAATATGCTAAATTTATTCCAAGACATAATTAGTTAAATAAGCAAAATATACTGCTTTGAGGTGATATATGCATAACACTATTACTAACCTGAAAGTGAGAGCTATTGAGGCAGCGAGCAATCTGTTGGAACAATGGAACCATACAACGCTGGAACTCAACAGGCTGTGTAGCCTCAAGAACTTCTTCAAGTTCCCCAAGGAAGAGATTCTCCTTAGTGCAGTTAGTCACAGGCCAATACTTCAACAACCCCCTGATCACAGTATCCGCTAGCTTATAATCCTTTTCCACAAACTGAACAATACAATAAGACAACTGCTGATGATATATAGCTATTGGCTTCGGCTTATGCAACGGTATCAACACCCTGATGAGAAACAGCTTGTGCTCCTCCTTCATAGGCAACGCAAACCCGTTAATGATACTCCCTAGAATCTCCAAGAGTTCCCCAATCCCACTGTGTCTCTCTGTCTCATAAATAAACCTATAGAAAATATTGTTGATTGCTTTCCTAATAAACGGCCTGTGGACCATAAACTTCCCGTAGATTCTATGAAGAATCGTCTTCAAATACTCCCTCTCTCTCGGATCCTCAGAGTCAAACAAGTCAAGCAAATTCAACACAAAGGAATGGTCAATATACCGTTTCGCCACTTTCGTATCCGTATCAGTAGAAACAACGTATCTCAGCAGCAACTCGTAAACCAGCTGCAAATGAGGCCAAGAAGGTTCCAAATAAGGCTCCTCCTCCTCGGGATCCGCAGGCTCCTGACCCGTATTCTCCTGAGAACCAGGAGGGAGACACCGAAACAGATTGAGAGAAACCATCTTAATCATTTCCTCCTGACAAGACTCTGAGACAATCTTACTAGCTCCAGACTGTATAAAATCCACAAGCTCCAGCAACGTCTGCCTCTTAATCTCCTTCTCTCTCGCGTCCTTAACCGTATCACTGAAATCAAACCGGAAACAGCAGTTCTGAAGCTTCCTCAAGAACAAAGCTTGCCTCTCTGAAACAGGAACGTCTCTGAACAAAGGCAGTGGGGTTACTGAGGTTATAGGTGGTGGTGGTGGTGACGTGGCAGTCACTGGAGAAGAAGGAACCAGTGCACCGCCGCCACGAGAAGCGTGACTAACGACAACATTGGAGCCACCAAGATTGTAACTTGAAGGTTCGTTGGCTTCGGATTTAGAGGGCTTTTTGTGCCCACCTTTCATGATTTTCTTAAACATGACTAGAAACTAAAAAGGAACTAACTTTGAAAACTCTCCAACTAACTAAGAAAACCCTAGCGGATTCGAATTGGGATCAGCATGCAATCAAAAACCCTAAAATAATCAAATTGAGATTTTTTTTCAAAGAGAGCTTCTTCTTCTTCTTATTCCACTATGACTGGGTTGGATCAAGCTATCTCATTTTTTTTTCTCCCAATCCACGGAAATGGAAACAAGAGTTAGAGATAGTTACCGGAGTGTTGTCGGAGATCTAATCAAAAGATCTTGTCGCGAGTGGTTAATCGGACGGCTGTGATTTACCGGCGATCAAATAAGGAAGGAGAGAGAGATAGAAGAGGGTAGAGAGAGAGAGAGAGGATGATGATGGCTAAAGAGGAAAAGGACTCGAATCAAATTGGATACAGCACTTACAAAAAGTATTTTTTTTTAATAATTACTTATTAGTACTTTAATTACAAACCGTAATCTAGATTAGTTTTTGCGCGAAACAAAACTACTATATACTTATGTCTAATTCTTATGTTTTGGATTTTAAAAGAATGCAAATAAAATTGATCGTATTACCCTAAATTCTATGAACTAATCTTTTTACATGAAGGGAAAATTTATAAAAATTTGAAAAACAAAAACTTTAATCATTTTTCTTTTAGATAAAAAAATAAAATCATTTAAAAAAATTCAATAAAAAATTGACTTGTGAAAAAATAGTAATAGTCGAACTAATCATGTATCACTATGTGAATATGTAGCTATTTAGGAAGAAGAAGGTTCCATGAAGACATAAAATATGATATAGCATATTTTCAAGATAGTAAAATATTTTTAAATTTATAGTGAAAATTATGTATTCAAATCTTTCATATTAGAATGATCAATAATTTTGACATGTATATTTCATAGATAAAAAATATAAAGAATCTTTTTCAAATCATAATCTAAAGATAGAGAATTGGTTCTTTACATTTTTTAAGAAACTCCTTTTAAACTCTATTCAAATATTATTACATACAATCTATCAAAAATTGAATAACACAAATAATTATTGGAATTGGAAAATTAATAAATCTAATAGCATATGAATTTTAAAAATGGGTGAAATCCATGATTAGATAACACATAAATTTAATAGAAAGTTTGATTCGTTTGAATTCAATTAAATTTTAAATTCAATACCCCATCAGACTTAGAGTAAAACAAGCACAAGTTGACAAAAAAAAATATTTAACTAAAAATACAGTTTAAGACCACTATAATCTTATCTATATTTTCTCTAAAATAAGGTAAATCTATTATAGAGTTGGATTTATTCTAATGATATTACTGTATATTAGGATTTTTTTTATAAACTAGAATTTAAAGGAATGTTATTATTTTAGGTTTGGTTCCAGAATTAGCATGTGTGGTGGAGTTGCATCTCCTTTGTGCCCGCTCATTTTAAAGTTTCGTTGTCGCTATGTATGGAGGCTGACTAACAGATTTTCTCTAGAGTTTATGGGTGTAGTGATTGTTCGCCATGAGGTTCTTTTCCGGGAGTGTATCTGGAGTGTTTCGATTGACAATGCTTCGTTTTTGTGGAGATTTTATTAGATTTCTCTCTAAGTTTAAGTGGATGTATATGAGTGTGTCACATTGTATCCAAAGATTGTATAGACTGGGTAGTGGTCCTCTTTTCGGGTTATGAACTCTCATGTTCTTGGTTATTGGACATTATTGTTTGGCGGGCGTAGGTAGCAGCGGTAAATCACAGTGTGGTTGTAAGAAGTGGATCTTTTCGTGTGGCAGATTGTGGGCAGCTACGATATTTTTACAATCATCGGCCTTTGCTTAATTTTAAAGTATGCTAAATTGTTATGTTTAATGTTCCAATGTAGTTATTAATAGTATGTTTGAGTTTTATAGTGGTTTAGTTTCTATCATTTGTTTTACTAAGTTGCTTTGGTGTGGACTAAAGTTATTCTTTTTTTTACAACGAACGGCTGATCTATTACTCAAGCTTGAGGTGTTCTGGAAATCTAAACCGAATAGAACAACCAACATACATAAAATCACGATAAAAGGATCGGGCAGTCTTAGCTAAATGATCAGACACATCATTTAGAGATCGAGGTACATAAGAGATCTTAAAGTCTGCGAAACAAATCCTCAGCGTCTAGATCCTCTCCAGTTCCATCGAGAAGCTTGGCCATCCATGGTGATCCTTGAGCATTGCTAACAATTCCTTGCAGTCCGTACCAAAGCTCTGACATGGTGAATGTTGAAGCATGTTCTCCATTGCCCACCACAGTGCTTTCAGCTCAGAATGCAAAGCCGACTCCACTCTACTCACATTACACATTCCCATCAGTTGACTATTTCCCATGCTATCCTTCCAGTCCCAACCACAACCGGAAAATTGATCTATATAAAGTTATTCTAGTGTGGGTTAAAATTGTATCGTTATGGGTTTAAGTTGTCTTTGGACTTTAGTTTACAGAGATAAAATTGTATCGTTATGAGTTTAAGTTGTTTTTGGGCTTTAATTTATGGATATTTTAAGTTAGTTTTTGTAACAAACTCTAAATATTTCATCATGAATGAATATTTTCAAACGAAAAAAGGAATGTTATTATTTTATTCTAAAATAAAATAAAATATTTTGTTTTAGAATAATATTATCAGGACAAGTCCGATCATTCTATAATAGAACGATTCTATGAGTTTAAGTTGTTTTTGGGCTTTAGTTTACGGAGATTTTAAGTTAGTTTTTGTAACAAACTCTAAATATTTCATCATGAATGAATATTTTCAAACGAAAAAAAGGAATGTTATTATTTTATTCTAAAATAAAATAAAATATTTTACTGTAGAATAATATTATCAGGACAAGTCCGATCATTCTATAATAGAACGATTCTATTTTAGAAGAAAATATAGTGAATGAAATAGTATTCTATTGGGTTGGCAAAAAAACAGAAAGGTAGATTTTCTATACAAATGTAGCCTTGAAAAACATGACTTTATACTGCCATGGATTTGCAAACTGGTTGACCAAATTTTTTATATGGACTATATATAAACGACCAAACCAAAGTAAACTGCAACAGTTACTTGTTAAAAAGAAAATCACTACACAGCAGTGAAGAGAAAGCAGAAGAGAGGTTGACTGTGAGAATGGCGGTTCCAGGGGACGATGTTGACGCTCTTTCCGACCATAGCACTATTGACTACGAAAGCGATCACGAATGGGTTTTCCATGACATGGCCGCTGCAGTTAAGTCCGGTGACGTCGTCGCTTTGGACACTGCCATTGGTACTTCTTGTGTATTTTGAGTGGTTTGTTTTCTTGAGGCTGTGATGGAGATTTTACTAATATCTATCTTTTTTTGAATAATTTTGATAGACAATTTCGGTGGGCTAATTGATGAGCCACTTGAGAATAATGACTCGGCACTTCACTTGGCGTGTCTATATGGTCACCTCCCTTGTGTTGAGGTTTACTATTGTTGTTCCCTGCTTTTTCATTTTTCTACCCAACTTTTTATAGCTGATGTATTTTTACACTACTTATTTAATTATTTACTGCAGCTTCTCCTAGAAAGAGGAGCTAATATTGAGATTAAAGATACAGATGATGCACTTCCTTTACATGATGCTTGTGATGGAGGTAGAGTTGGTCATGACCCCTACCTAGTATAATATTTCTTTCTCACGGTCTATACCTTATTGTTTTTTTTTTTTGGTTGTTGTTGTTGTTGAACTTCGGGGCGAGCAGGGTACTTAGATATAGTAGAATTTCTTTTAAGCCGAGCTAGTAGTCCTGAATGTGCGAAGAGAATGATTGAAACAATGGATAGAGCAGGTAACACTGTAAGTATTCTCCATCTTCAAAAATGACTCATTTCTTCTCTCTCTCTCTCTCCATCTCTCTAAACTATGATTAATGACAAAGTGTGTGGTCTTTGTTCACAGCCTCTGCATTGTGCAGCGAGCGGTGAGCATGTAAATGTGATTAGGTTTTTGCTAAGTTCAGGGGCTTCACCATCGATTAAAAACTTCTCCATGGAGGTAACGTTTGAGAACATTTTGTTCTTCACTTTTAGCTTTCCAACTATTTTGATTAGTGATTAGCAAGGTTGTGATTGTGCAGACACCAGGTGATTTAGCTGAAATAAACAGTGATGCTAGGAGGATCCTCGAAGCAGCGGTTGCCAACTCAAGAATCTCTTAAGTGATTTTGCAATCTGCAAAATTCTTGTGCCAGTTTTATGCTTTTTCTTATTATAGACTTGTTTCTATTGGATTATAATCTTATTTATACCTATGAGTTATGAACATCATGTCGGTTTCAGTTATGAAATTGGTGTCAGATTAATAAATTTGAATGAGATCTCGTTAAGCCTTTAATTTATATGCAGCAAAGCAATCGTTTATATTAGGGCTGAGCACGTATTAGATATCCGGGTTTTTGAAGGTATTTGTGATTTGTTTCGTATGTTATGGATATCTGATTTTTCGATTTGATTTGCTTTGGAAAAAATACGGATATCTGGAAAAACGGATGTTCAAAAAATAAATAGATATTTACGAATATTTATGAATATTTTCAGATATCTTATTTGTCTTGATTAATACAAATAATTTTAAAATTTTGATACAAATTTGTTTTGTAAACTATTGTTCCGTATTATATATAAAATGAAAATTAAAAGAAGTAAGGGATCTACATATTTTGTAAAAATTTAAACTTACTTAACAATTATTATAACACAAAATTTGAAGAAAAAATTATAATTGCCATAAGTTTTTTCTCTTTTTTTTATGTAATACTTTTATATAAGTAATGACTGAATAGAATTTGTCAAATCATATGCTAGAATAATAATTATATAATTTTATACATTTAAAATTTTAAATATTAACAAGATATATATATGTATTTATATATTATCGGCTCGGAGCGGATATATGCTTCCTAAAATTTTAATATATGTGATTTGCTTCGATTTAAATGAATATTGATTTTTTGTATTTACTTTGCTTCAAAAATTTACGGATATCCGAAATTTTCAAAACGAATCGAAATAGATAGTGAATCGAATCAAATTTAACTGATAAATATCCAATTCTAATTTATACACACCAGGTGTAACTAAATCATGGCTCTCATGCATACTTCGTTTAAATTCAACGATCTAAAATTAGTTTGAAGCGTTAATTTCACATTTCATAAGAGCATGAGATCTTTTTATACATCAACATTTTTTTTTGTGCGCACATACATCAACTCATCAACATTCATATTCATTAACAATCTCCAAAAAAAAAAAAATCTATTTTACAGTTTCCAAAATTCTATAAATTTATTACAGAAATATTAATTAATAAAATGTATACACTAGCATATAAAGTTATATGCTTGTGTTTAAAAAAAGCATATGAAGTTATATATAAAAATATATAATTAAATATTAAACTATAAAAAAAACACATTAATCTTGTAATAGTTTTAAAATATTTTAAAGTTTATCTTAATGTTTTTCAAAAACAATTATATGTAAAATTTAAATTTATAAAATAATTTTAAAAAATTATGAGAAAAGAATTTTTAAAGTTTATCTTAATGTTTTTCAAAAACAATTATATGTATAATTTAAATTTGTAAAATAATTTTAAAATATTATGAGAAAAGAATTTTTAAAGTTTATCTTAATGTTTTTCAAAAACAATTATATGTAAAATTTAAATTTATAAAATAATTTTAAAATATTTATGTGAAAAGAATTTCTAAAGATTAAGTAAACAACAAAATATTTAAGAACTATAAATATAATACGTAATTGTGAGGACCTGAAACTTTAAATTTGAAGTTTTGAATAGTGATATTTTATATTTGAAATATCACTACTCAAAATTTCAAATTTGAAGTTTTAGAATTTTTTGTCGAAGAATCAAAAACTTCACAAAAATTTTATATTTGAAGTTTAGAGGTTTTTGCTGGAGAGATATTTGAAGTTTAGAGTATTTTGTTGGAGAGTCAAAAATTTCACATTTGAAGTTGAGTCTCTTTCCAAAATGTTTAAAGAACAAAATTGAAGATGTCAAAAAAAAAAAAAAAATTGAACGAATTAATAAGTTAGTGGGTTAAAGTGTGAAGCATTCAGCAATAAAGACTCCAAGCAATAAAAATAAAAATACGAACCAACCAATGAGGAAGCTTCGATTCATCATAGCAACAACAGCACTTGAAGTCAGAGAATCAATCTCTCTCACTGCTTTTGCTTTCTCCTTTTGGCTTTTGTCTCCAGGAAAAAAGTTCTTTCTCCAGGGAAAACCAGCAGAGCTTAGTTTTACATCAAGTAACTTCTCCGATGGCAGTAGCGCCGGCAAGAGCTCGTTCAGACTACGATTACCTCATCAAGCTCCTCCTCATCGGCGATAGCGGTAACTCTCTTCTTCATATAACTTGATGATGGATTGGAAGTAGTGTATATAAGGGTTTAGACTTTATCATTTTCTATGTCTCTTTATAGTTTTGGTGTTTAATTTTGATTCCCTTGCTTATGTATGTGTATGTTGTTTATCTGATTAATACGATATAGTCCACTTTAGACTTAAGAGCAAAACCCGCATAGATTTATTTTTGGTTTTTTTTTCAAAAGGTCTCGTACTAATAAAGAGTTGGAAATGGGTGTGTAAACGCAGGTGTGGGAAAAAGTTGCTTGTTGCTGCGTTTCTCTGATGATACTTTCACTACAAGTTTCATTACAACCATTGGGTTTGTCTTTCTTCATTTAAGCTCTTTTCTAGTGTGTTTTGATTGTTGAAAACCTTTTTGTGTATATACTATTTTTATTTTCTCCAGAATTGATTTCAAGATAAGAACAGTCGAACTTGATGGGAAGCGTATCAAACTGCAGATATGGGACACCGCTGGACAAGAACGTTTTCGAACTATAACTACTGGTAACAACTGGTTTATGCTTAGTTTGTATGAATCTATTTTTTTTTTGTAGATGATTTCTCAATGCTATACTCTTAGAAGATAAATTTTACTTGTTCATTTCTCATTTATTTTGGTCCATTTTTCTCTTGCAGCATATTACAGAGGAGCAATGGGTATATTACTCGTGTATGATGTAACAGATGAGTCATCTTTCAATAGTATGTCTCTGAGTACTCTTTGTGTGAAGGAACAATATTGTAAATACACTTGTGGGAACTAACACAAATTATTTCTCCAGACATTAGGAACTGGATGAAGAATATTGAGCAACATGCTTCAGATAGTGTCAATAAAATATTGGTTGGTAACAAAGCTGATATGGACGAAAGCAAAAGGGTAAGTTTGTGTTCTGTCTACTCTCTTCACAAATAGTATATTAATGGTGCATCTTCTTCCACAGGCTATTCCAACATCAAAGGGACAAGCTCTGGCTGATGAGTATGGAATCAAGTTCTTTGAGACGGTGAGCAGGAAAGAATAGAACATGTTTTTCTACTCGTTCATTTTTTTCATTTTATCTGAACCTATGTGTTTGGAAACTGTTGCAGAGTGCAAAAACAAATCTGAATGTCGAGCAGGTTTTTCTGTCTATCGCTAAAGACATCAAACAAAGACTCACAGAAAGTGATACAAAAGCAGAGGTAAAGAAGCACATAATACTACTTACTCTGTGTTAGAATTATATGAAACTGAAATGTTTACTGTCTTTGTTGCGTTTGCAGCCACAAGGGCTCAAGATCACAAAACAAGATGCTAACAAAGCCTCATCGTCTTCTTCAACTGAGAAATCAGCTTGCTGCAGTTATGTTTAGAAGTTCTATGGACCAGTTTCTAGTCTATTGTCGTGTCATTCAGAGATCAATGGTAGACAATGTTTGTGATCTTATGTCTATGTTGCTATCTCCATTGTCTTACACTATAAATGGTAGACAATGTTTTAAGTGTTCAAAAACCTTTGAGTTAATGCAATGCAGGTGTTGTGGTTTGTGTAAGCTATTCTGATCAAATCCAGAGTGTGAGACCAAAAGTAAATATAAGAACACAATGTTCTTGCTTTCCTTTCTTCTGTATAGTGAGGTTATTAACTTATTACACAATATCAGTTGAGGCAAAAAAAGAACAATCTAAGGAACTGAGAGATTTACAAAGAAGGCAAGATTCATCTTCTTGATAAATTTACACACAAAAGAGCCTAGGCAGGTTCAATCAAACAGCTTCATGAGCAGCACCGGCTTTGATGAGTTCTTAAATCCGGTTTTCTCTTCAGAGAGCTTGATCCTTCTTGCAAAAGACTAGGTACCTCCATTATCTGTTTCATTTTGCACCTGATTCACTTTCTGACCAGTATAAGAGTGGGATTATCAAGATTTGATTGTTATTACCTTGAGAGCAAGCTCTTCAAAGCATTGCTTAACGTTTTCTCGGGTTCTTGCGCTACATTCATGAAACAAAAACTTGAGTTCTTTCGCTAGAGCCGTTCCTTCTTCTCGGCTTACCCTCCTCTCAGATTCCTGTAACCAGAACTATAAGGTGAAAACCGAGTTTAAGTTGACTTGATTACGAGTAAGTGTTAATAGTACTACTCACTATGTCGACTTTGTTGCCAACGAGCATCTTAATGCAGTCATGGTTAGTCGAGTAGAGCTCAATCTCTTTGGCCCAAACATCTGCTAAGTTCAGAAACGTCTCTCTTTTCGTCACATCATAAACTGCATCCATCACCAAGAAAATATTAGAGGAATCTACCAAAAGAGCTACCAGACGGTTCTATGATCATACTGTTACCGAGAATGATTCCTTGGGAGCCTCTGAAATAAGAACTAGTCAATGTTCTGAACTTTTCTTGTCCAGCTACACAGCAACAAACCACATTGGCCATGAGTTTTTGGTGGTAACTAACTACACTTTCAAATATCACATACTGGTAAGATCTATAGCTTACCTGTGTCCCAGATTGTAAGCTTTACTCTTTTCCCTCTTACTTTCAGCTGTTTAATCTTGAAATCAACACCTAGAATGTTATACAGATCAGAGCAGACAAATTAGACCAATGCCAGAGTCCAGAGGGATAGGAAACAAGAAAAGCTACCAATGCTCGCTCTCACAAAATTTCTATGAGATTCTAATAGACCAATGCCAAACAGACACATGTCTCAACCACGCAAGTTTCTGATCAAATGTGGATTAAAAGTAAGAGGAAACAAAACCAATAATGTCACTAAGCTTTGAGAGATTCATGAGCTTCACTCCCACGTATGTAAGCCTAAAGAAGTAACTTAGCTTCAAGTCTCAGTGACTAACTTAAGAAATTATATTTTGCTCAAATCATTTTCACCAGAGAGAGTCAAACATATAATCCAAAAAAAAGAAAGCTGCAAGTCTCAGTTTCAGTTGACTTCAAAGTTTGACCAGACAAGATTCCAGCTAAGTACCATCTTCAGACAAAAAAAAGATCTCAACAACAAAACAATACTACTTTCAGCTCATTTTCCTTAGGTATAAAACAGAAAGTTTAAGTAAAATACCTATGGTGGGAGCAAGATCTTGGACAGAGCTGGAAATGAAACTGAGAAGCAAGCTACTTTTACCAACACCAGAATCTCCTATCAACAAGATCTTGAAAGACAGATCATATCCACTTTGTCCTGATGAAGATCCCATTTTTTTCTACAATGATCTCACTCTAAAACTCTCCTTTTGTTTTTTTTTTCTTTTTGTTTTCTCTTTTGTCGATCTGATACTGTTCAGATATAACAATAACCCAACCGACAAAAACTCAGGAGAGATCAAATCAAATCAGACCAAGCCCTACTACTTCACAAACAAACAAAAAAAAACTAAAATTTTTGACTAATGAAGAGATGCTTCTTGTTTATAGCAACATCTCTCTCTACTTCTCTTAAGAATGAACCGTAAAAAGGAGAAAACTTTTAATCAAATGATTCATACATATTAAGAAAGCAAGAAACTTTTATTCTTTACGGAGCAAAACAAAACAAAAAATGCAAAGAAAACGTCAATTTATCCGACATTTTGCTTCACGACACGTATCTCTGTTTCTGTTTCAACTTTTCTTCCAAAGTCCGTCATGTTTCCACGTGTCTTTCCCTGTCCTTGGTCACAGTTTCTTGCGTTTGGTAACGGTTGTGATTACGTTTTGCGGTTTGAGAAAGAAAACAAAAAAAAAAAGAAAATCTGTTTCCTTACTTAACCTTCCCTCTCTTAAGGTCTGTTTTACAGTATACTTACAAAAACATAAAAACTGTACTCTTTTTCTCTGTTTATGCGTTGTTCTGAGGAAACACTTTCTCAATGAAGTCAAGAAAACGTTGAGAGTAGTAAGTAGGATCAACGGCTGAGATTGATTTAGAATCGAAATGAAGAGACTTGTAAGCATGCTCGATCTTCTTGGTCATGTTGTACTCTTGTAATATGTCTATAATGCCTAGATAAAGCACCACGTCGCAGCAATCATGTAAGATTTGTCTATCTTTCTCTTCTCTTCCTGGTATCAGCTCTGCTCTTGCCGGCATGTTCACTCCTTGCTGTATCTGCAACCTGCCGTTTCAATAGTTTCTTAGGACCAATGTTCTCATGTGCCAATGAGTTGAGAGTTAGTTAGATTAGTTACCTGGCTGTTCCAGGAAGAAGGAGATCAACTTCTTCATCTCCCACAGCGGATGCTCGTAATCTACTGCCTCTGATGTGAGGACCAGTTACAACACTATCACTCCCACCAGGAACAAGAACCAATCCCTGGTGGTAAGATAACATGTCATCCTCGATTGTATCTATTTCATCATAATCATCATCATTAGAAGGAGATTCTGTAATAATCATAAGCTTAACAAGTATGTTATAGAAGCTCACCATCTTCAGCTACACTTTCTAAGGCATCAGTTGTTAAACTACTTCGAGAACGGACCAGCTGGGACCTTAAGTGCTCTGGAGCTCGATGATGCACACCGAGCAAAAGACTGTAATCCATTATGTTCTGTTCTACCAAGAACTTGCTATCGATCTCTAGTTGCCTGTTTTAACAACAGCAAGGGAAGAAGTTTAAAAACATGAATTTGACAAATGCATATTAGTCTTGAGAGAGATAGTAATACTTTAGTAAACCCTCCCGCCAAGAAGGTTCCAAGAAGAAGCTGTAGTTGAGATCCAAATCTTTAAGTATTGTGTTCTCGTCTATCTCCACTTTGTCTGCAGACCGTCCCAACTTCGAACCTTTAAGGTCAAATCTCCGGTGGATTCTTAGATCTGTAAAGAACATGTTACCCATCACCACAAAGCGGAACTGCCATGCATGAGAGATATTTAAAGTTAGTATTAATGATAGTACAAATGAAAATCACAAAAAGATATGACTCATTGCATCAAGACCTTTTGTCCACTTGATGGTTTGATTCTGTGAAGGCCAAAGAATTTGGTAATGAGAGTGTTCTCATACGTCTTCACATGATGATGGTAATATGGAAGCATCCTCAGGAGAACCTACACATGAGTATTTGATTACACTCCATAGATTAGGCCAGTAGAACAGAGTCTACACAACTACAAAAGAGGTCACAAACCTTGACTTCAGATTTCCTGAGTGTTTTAATCATGAACCGATCATCCTGAGACAAGAAGAAGACACTCCCACTCTTCCCTGGTGAAGATAGTTCCCTTAAGGTATCATTTCCACAAATGGACATCATGTAATCAGCTGCATCCATCTTGAACATCTCCCTCAGGTTCCTAGAAGGGTTTAAAATGAATGTAAACACCAACGAGACAACTAGTAGAAGAAAGATTTTTTGCGCAAATACTAACCTGAATACCATAGGGCAATAGTCCTTCCATTTGAAATCTTCAGAGTGGTGAGGAGGCGTCATGGCGGAGCCAGCTCGAGGAAAACTCATCCAAAAGCTAGCCTTAGGTCCAAAGTCTGCTGTCCTTACTTCTCTCCTTTGTATGGGCGTTATCTTCCCCACTGTGTATCTAACGTTTGAACCAGGTCAGTATTTAGAACTAAGCTTATCTCACAGGACACAGTAAGCACGCAGGTTTGGGTAGTTCAGTTAATTTGGTTCAGTAATTTGGTTTTCGGTTATTTCGGCTCAACATAAATCTTACCGAATTAATCTGAAATAAAATTTGGTTCGGTTCAACTACTACAGAAGTTTTTGGTTTTCGGTTCAGTAATTTGGTTTTCGGTTATTTCGGCTCAACATAAATCTTACCGAATTAACTTGAAATGAAATTCAGTTCGGTTCAACTACTACAGAAGTTTTTGATTTCATTATATTTTAGTTTAATTTTGCTTAAAATTCAGATAAATTCGGTTAATTTCGTTTAAATTCGGTTAATTTGGTTATAATGGTTTCAAATCCGGTTAATTAGGTTTGGTTTATTTGGTACGATTTGGTTTGGTTATTTTTTAAACAAAGGAAGTAACTAACTGCCGAACCGAAAACCGAACATTTAAAAAACCTACCGAATCAAACCGAACTAACCAAAAATTTAAGTTCGGTTTGGCGGGTTCAGTTCAAAATCCCAGCCCTAGAGCACATGATTAGGAGGAGCAAGCATATACCTGATTCCAAGCTGCAAACTGAGCATCAGATCATAACTCCTGTGACCTTTGATAACAACCTCCCCAGGCTTCTTAGCTTCTTTAAAAAGCCTTTTATGTTTCCTTTTCGCTCTTTTCGAAGTTGGTGAAAACCTGTTGTTCACCACAAGCTCACTAATCAAAACACCTTGCATATACTCCCTCTCCAAGATCGGTCTATCCACATTATACTGATCACTATCCAACCCCGCCTCAGACAAATCCGAGTAATCATGTCCAATCACTTTCTCAATAGACACTTCAAGACTCCAACGCCTCTCCAAAGAAACCCTCCCGTTGCGTGACTGCTCCAAGTTTATCAACCTCCCTTTCGAGAGCTTGTTACCACCAACTCTAAGACTCTCCATATTAACCGAAGAAGCAGCAACTTGGTTCTGCCTCCTCAGATCAGGTAAAACACCTCTTTTCCTAAGAGCGTTTAAGTAAACCTCTTGCACTGCAGGCACTCTAGTCCCTGCTGAATAAAACGAGCCTTTACCATCTTTCAAACCACGTGTCCACGTCCCAACATAGCAACCACCATCACTCCAAGTATAAACACCAAAACCATGCATCATACCATTCAACCAACTCCCTTCATAAGAGTCTCCGGTGATCCAAGTCAACGTCCCTTTACCAGACATCTTCCCACCTTTCATATCTCCAAGATAGATATTCCCATTAGCCCAAGTATACTTCCCTGGTCCTTCTCCAAAACCCTGAATCCAAGAGCCTTCAAAGACGTCTCCATTAGGGTAAACTTGATACCCAAGTCCATGTTTAAGATTAAGCCTCCACCTTCCTTTATAAGTTAACTTGTTGGCATCCGTGTAAGTCCCTGTACCGTGCATGTAACCTCCTGAGAATTCACCTTCGTAGCAAGCACCAGAAGCCCATCTCATTTTCCCATTGCCGTGTCTCATCCCACGTCTCCATTCACCGACGTAAACGGACCCGTCTGACCATATGTACTTCCCTGAGCCTTCTGGGACGTTACCAAGTAAAGTACCGTCGTAGGATTCGCCGTTGGGGAGAAAGAGCTCCTTGTTTCTGAACCTAGCGTCCTCGGAAGGTTCGGAGGGCTCTCCATTGGTTAGAACGGACAAGATCTCTTTCTTGGTGAGTGCATCAACGGATTTGGTTCTTTCTGTGAAAGGAGAAACTGGTGGTACTCCCACTTCAGGGGCAGACATGTAATAAATCTCTCCGGAGAAGCTAAAACACAAACGCTTGGAGAAAAAGGCGTTCTCACAGCTTCAAAGGAGAATGCTATTCTCAACAAAACATGAATATATAATGTGCTCAGCTACTAGACTCCGTGGAGAAAGAAGCAGATGCAAGAATCAGGTTCCAAGTCACGATGTGTGAATCTAGAATCAGAATCAAAAGAAAAGGAAATTAACAACTATGTAGAACACTAATGAGGAAAACATGTAGATATAGTTAGGTATGGTCACAAGAGTAACGACTTGTTAAAATCTCTGTCAAAATAAGAAAACTAATACACGCATCTATGGTCCCACTTGAAAGAACCAAAGAACTCATTCAATTTCACGAAGAGAGGCAGAGAATGCAAGGGGAGCAAACACAAACTTCTTTTTTGTTTTCTCTAAAAGAAAGTCTTTTAAAGGAAGAAGAATTTATAATCATAAAGTCTTTTTATTTAAATCAATTTTTCAATCCTTTTTTGAATTATGATAAAGAAGAGATTCCTCCCACGTCTCCAAATAAAGGCAGAGTATGACAAATTTTACCCAACACTAAAAAGTTGGAGAGAAGAATCCTACTTTCTGGGGACTGATCAAAGGAATCCAAAATGTTCATCACAAGTGTCATAATCTCAATTCTAAAATTTGACATCTCATTATCTCTTCAAACTCAATAGCTATCAACAAAAAAAAGTTAAAACTTGGATTATCAGAACCAAGAAAGCAACTCCATTTATGAAAGCTATTCAAAATCTAAGATCCAAAGTTTAAAGCTTTCAATCAAACAGAGAAGAGACACAAACAATAAGCGAACCGTACGGACAAGAACTTAAACCGGATCCAGAAAACCAAATCGAGACAAACAAAGTAAAGAGTTGTACAAACCGTACGGACAAGAACTCAAAGCTTCTCTCTTTATGTCTTCTTCGTCTTCTTCAGAGATTCTTTCTGGGGGCTTTTGGGGTCAATCTTTACAGAAGAGACGACTGGACCAAATCCCGAAGCTTAAAGCAGTAAGCGCCACAATAACAGCTTTCTTATTACAGAAACTCTTTTTTCCATTAAAAAGAAATATTAAAAGACGAATATAACCTTTGTCTCACAAGCTAAAACTTTTTTAGCTATTTTTTTTTCTGATCAAGCCTACTTAAAACTAAATTCTTACAGTTTAGCCCCGCAGGTTATACATTATATATGTCTCTCTTATTATTAAAAAAGTTGAGATAGGTTTAATAGTTTATTAGTTCTTAGATCTTTTCATTGTGGTTTATGGTATTTGTTTAATAATAAATATTTGGTGTATTGTATAAGAAAATAATATTCAAAGAAAAAATTGTTGGTGTTTTAGAAGGTAGAGATGTTGACCTGCTTGGCCGGTGAAGGGGGACATTTGTGTTTTTCTTACACTAATCCACGTGCGATCCAATATTTTAAAGTCAATTTCTGCTTACCAATTGAGTTTGAAAAAAAATATATAGAAACAATTCAGTTTGAAAGCGAACAAGTTGCCGGGTTTAAATAAAGAAGCGAAAAATCAGAGTAATTCTGGAATTTTTAATGGCCATTTTACCATATCAATGACATAGTCAAACTATAAGACTCGTTGGTGATGGCTACTGTATGATCTGTAACATGTTATAGAGCATAGTTTTCTGCGAATGATGCTGTACTAACCGTCCTCAGGCATGGCCCTCCTTTAAGTATCATGAGAACTAACTCAAATGTGAGTTGATTGTCACAGGTTATTCACAGTATGATTAAATCGCATATGTTTGTATCTGGCATTTTATCTTTTGAGATCGTATTACGTTTCGTCTTCAAGCCATTACTTTTACGTCAATCATATTCATACCCTATTAGTTAATGATGTTTTCTAAAAGTTAATGATGTTATGGTCATATTTTGGCCATGTCGACTAAACATTGACATGTATAATTGGGCAAAAACAATAGTAGTTTTATATATTTCATTGCGAGAAAACAAGAAAAGGTAACAAAACAAAAGGACCGAAAAAGGTAATGGACACTCGTTGTAATTATGTGGTATATGATTAACACTTTTTACATATCTTTTTCGGTGGATTATTATAATGATGTTGGGATTACTGATCAGAAAAGCTGATTTATCATTTTTAAAAGGAAAGAAACTTATAAATTATAAGAAAAGAAACGAAAACTTCATCGCTAGCAATACAAAGTATAATCTCCATGCTACGTACATATGTCGCTTAAAAACCAAAAGAAAATAAAATTCACCACCCAAAGCCTTATGAAACTTAAATTATACTCCCTCCGTTTCATATTAAGTATCATTGTAGAGAATTTTTTACGTTACAAAATAAGTATCGTTTTCGGTTTTCAATGCAAAATTTATTAATTTTATTATGTAATTTGTTTTTCTATTGGTTAAAATTATGGTTACATGTATAGGTAACTCTGTTTTTATATAAGAAATATGTAAAATTAATTGTTTCCTTAATCTGTGTGCACGGCTATAAAGTGACACTTATAATAAAACAGAGGGAGTAGTATACAAAACTCTGTAAAATAGCTTACATGACCTCAATGCATCTTTTCTTATTTAATCTTCGTACTATGTCAATGTATTATGAAGCTATGCACTAAAACAAAACTAAAAATCATATTTTCTAATTTATTTTGAAATATATAGATTAATCCTACAAAAATATTAAATTTTCCGATAAATATTATCTATAATATTTAGTTTCTTTAGTGTTGTTTACAAATATCTAACCACACACCAAATTTATGTATATATGTATTCTAAACTTATTTTCATCATACATGGACATCATTTCTTATTTGTCAATAACTAATGTATTTAAACTTTATATACAACCTAATAAATTGATTAATTCCTATAAAAACTCTATTTCCTGAGAAACGGGAACACCTAAGTCTTAATCCTCTTTATTCTCTATATAATAATGCCAGTGCATGATGCAGCAATTCATTAAACAAAAATATCATATTTTCTAATTTATCTTGAAATATGTGTATTAACCCATATAAAAAGATTGAGTTTTCCGATAAATGTTATATATAAGCCTCTTTAGTTTTGTTTAAAATTATCTAACCACATTCAAAATTTATATTAATGTACTAAACTTATGTTCATCGTACATGGGCATAAATTCTAATTTTCAACCGAAGAATTTATAAAACTCCATATACCACCAAAATAATCGAATTAAACCCTATCAAAAATATTTATTTTCTTTAGAAATTTAGACAACTAAGGTATCAAAAATATTAGATATTCATCATGTATCAGGGTTGGATGCAGCTACGCATAAATACAAAAATTCTATGTTTTCTAATTTATCTTGAAATTTATGGATTAATCCCTATGAAAATATCAAGTTTTTCGATACATGCTATTTGTATAACCACATTAAAAGTTTATACTAATGTATCCTAAATTTATTTTCAGGGTACATGGACATCAGTTATAATTTTTCCAACTAATAATTTAATAAAACTTCATATACCATGTAAATAAATAAAAACTAAACCATATGAAATCTCTATATTCTAGAGAAATTAGGATTGAAAAGGTGTGAGACATCCTTGATCTTCATCATATATATGTGCTAGATGAATCTATGCATTAAAAGAAAAGTACCATATTTTTTAATTTATCTTGAAATATGTGGGTTAACATCTACAAAAAGATCGAATTTTTCCGATAATTGCTATATACTGAAGTTTAAGCTCTTTTTGTTGATTAAAAATACCTAATCATATTATACATTTATATTAATGTATGTTAAACTTATTTTCAATGCACACAAGCAATGTTTCTAATATTCAATGAGTAATTTTATAAAACTTCATATTCCACTTAATCCAGTGGACTAACTCCTATAAAATCTGTAAGTTCTGGAGAAACAGGGACAAATAAGATCCTAAACCTCTTTAATTTTCATCACATGTCAGTGCATGATGAAGTTTTGTATTAAAACAAAACACCATATTCTCTAATTTATCTTACAAAAAATTGATTTTTTCCAATAAATGCTATATATACAAAAGTTTAGCCTCGTTAATGTTTATATTGAAATACCTAATCATATTAATGTATATTAATGTATTCTAAACATATTTTCATGGTACATGGCATCATTTCTAATTTTCTAATGAGTATATTGTTTAAACTTCATATACAACCTAATTAGCATACTAACCCCTATAAAATCTCTATTTTATATAGAAATAGAAACACTTAAGTTCTCAAATCTCTTTAATCTCCATACTATGTCAGTGCATGATGCAGATATACATTGAACCAAAAATACCATATTTTATAATTTATTTCGAAATATGTGGTTAACCCCTACGAAAATATTTAATTTTTCAATAAATACTATCTATACTATTTAGCATGTTTAATGTTGTTTAAAATACCTAAACAAACTCAAAATTTATATATATGTATGCTAAACTTATTATCATGATACAGGGACATTATTTCTAATTTTCCAACAATTTTTTTAAACTTAATATACAATCTAATCAGTGTACTAACCTCTATAAATTCTCTATTTTGTAAACGAATGAGAACACTTAAGGTATCAAAAACTCTTTAATATTCATACTATGTCAGTGATGCATCTATGAATTAAAACAAAAATTCAATATTTTCTAACTTATCTTGAAATATGTGGATTAATCCCTACGAAATTATTGAATTTTCCGATAAATATTATCTATACAATCTAGTCTCTTTAGTGTTGTTTTAAAAATACCTAATCTCATACCAAATTTATATATATGTATGAAAAACTTATTTCATGGTACATGGGTATCATTTCTAATTTTCTAATGAGTAATTATTTAAACTTCATCTATAAAAACTCTATTTTCTGAAGAAATGAGAACACCTATGGTCTCAAACCTCTTATGTTAGTGCATAATGCAACATTAATTAAAACAAAAATACCATATTTTCTAATTTATCTTGAAATATGTTGAAATATATGGGTTAATCCCTACAAAAAGATCGAGTTTTCCGATAAATGTTATATATAGGCCTCTTTAATCTTGTTTAAAAATACCTAACGAGATTCAAAATTTATATTAATATACTAAACTTATGTTCATATGGTACATGGGCATCATTTCTAATTTTTAACCAAGGAATTTGATAAAACTTCATATACCACCAAAATAATTGAACTAAACACTATAAAATCTCTATTTTGTATAGAAATTTGGACATATAAGGTATCAAAACTCTTTAATATTCATCATATATCAGTTCTAAATGCAGCTATGCATAAATACAAAATTTCCATATTTTCTAATTTCTCTTGAATTTTGTGGGTTAACCCCTACGCATAGATCGATTTTCTTTCTGATAAATGTTATTTGTACTTATGTTTAGCCTCTTTAGTGTTAAAACATCTAACCACATTAAAACTTTATACTAATGTATCCTAAAAAAAATTTCATGGTACATGAGCATCATTTCTAATTTTCCAATGAATAACTTATTTAAAATTGATATACCACCTAATAAGTGAAATACCCTCTATATAAATTCTATTTTATGAAGAAATGAGAACACCTACAGTCTCAAACCTCATTATTCTACATACTATGTTAGTGCACATGATGGAGTATTCATTAAAACAAAAATACAATATTTCTTATTTATCTTAAAACAAATGAGTTAACCCAAAAAAAAGATTGAATTTTCTAATAAATATTATATACATCCTTTTTAGTTTTGTTTAAAAATACATAACCACATTCAAAATTTAAATTAATTTACTAAACTTGTGTTCATGGTACATGAGCATCATTTCTAATTTTGAACCGAGGAATTAAATAAAATTTCATATACCACCAAAATAAATGAACTAAACCTTATAAGATTTTTATTTTCTATAGAAATTTGGACAACTAAGATATCAAAACTCTTTGATATTCATCATGTATCAGTGTTGGATGCAGCTATGCATAAATAAAAAATTTACATATTTTAATTTATCTTGAATTTTGTGGGTTAACCCCTACAAAAAGATCGAGTTTTTCTGATAAATGATATTTTTACTTATGTTTAGTCTCTTTAGTGTTGTTTAAAATACTAACCACATTAGAAATTGATACTAATTTATCCTAAATTTATTTTTGGTACATAGACATCAGTTATAATTTCCAAGGAATAATTTAATAAAACTCCATATACCACGTAAATTAAAAAACTAAACACTATGAAATCTCTATATTCTAGAGAAATTTAGACAATAAATGCGTGAGACATCCTTGATATTCATCATATATCTGTTCTAGATGAATCTATGCTTTAAAATAAAAATATCATATTTTCTAATTTATCTTGAAAACTATGGTCCCTACAAAAATATCAAATCTTCTGATAATTGCTATATATTGAAGTTTAAGCTCTTTTTATTGAATAAAAAATACCTAATCATATTATACATTTATATTAATGTAAGTTAAACTTATTTTCATCGCACACAAGAAAAGTTTCTAATATTTTAATGCGTAATTTTAGAAAACTTTAGATTTCACATAATTCAGTGGACTAACACCTATAAAATATATAAGTTCTGGAGAAATAGAAACAAATAAGATCAGATACCTCTTTAGCTTTCATCACATGTCAGTGCATGATGATTTTTTTTCATTAAAACAAAGCACTATATTCTCTAATTTATCTTGCAAAAAGATCAAATTATTTTTACAATAAATGCTATATATACTAAAGTTTAGCCTCATTAATATTATTTTTAAATACCTAACCATACTCTAAATGTATATTAATGTATTTTAAACATATTTTCATGGTACATGGGCATCATTTCTAATTTTCTAATGAGTATTTTTTAAAAACTTCATATACAACCTAATTAGTGTATTAATCCTTATAAAATATATTTTCTAGAGAAATGAGAACACCTAATGTCTTAAACAGCTTTAATTTTTATACTATATCAGTGCATGATGCAGGTATACATTAAAAAATATGATATTTTCTAATTATTTTGAAATTTGTGGGTTAATGTTATTTAAAATATCTAACTACACACAAAATTTAAATAGATGTATGCTAAACTTATTATCATGGTACATGGATATCATTTCTAATTTTCCAACGAATAATTCTTTAAACTTAATATACAACCTAATTAGTGTACTAACCCCTAGAAAATCTCTATTTTCTAAAGAAATTGGAACATTTAAGGTATCAAAAACTATTTAATCTTCATACTATGTCAGCGCATGATGCAAATACGAATTAAAACAAAAATTTCATATTTTCTAATTCATCTTAAAATATGTGGTTTAATCCCTACGAAAAGATTTAACTTTTCCAATAAATATTATGTATACAGCCTCTTTAATGTTGTTTTAAAAATACATAACCACATACAAAATTCATATATATGTATGTATATATATATGGTAAACTTATTTTATGGTACATGTGCATCATTTCTAATTTTTCAATGAATAAGTTTTTTAAACTTTATATACCACCTAATAAGTGGACTAACCTCTATTAACACTCTATTTTCTGAAGAAACGAGAACACCTATGTTCTCAAACATCTTTATTCTACATATTATGTTAGTGCATGATGCAACATTCATTAAAACAAAAATATCATATTTTATAATTTATCTTGAAATCTGTAGGTTAATATCTACAAAAAGATCGAATTTCTGATAATTGCTATATACTTAAGTTTAAGCTCTTTTCTAGATTAAAAACACCTAATCACATTTTAAATTTATATTAATGCATGTTAAACTTATTTTCATGGCATAGAAGCAACGTTTCTAATATTTTATTTAGTAATTTAATAAAATTCATATTTTATCTAATTAAGTGGAATAACCCCTATAAAATCTGTAAGTTCTGGTAAAAATGACAACTAAGATCTCATACCTCTTTAATTTTCATCACATCTCAGTGCATGAAGAAGTTTCGCATAAAAACAAAACACCACATTCTCTAATTTATCTTACGAAAAGATCGAGTTTTTTCCAATATATGCTATATATACTAAAGTTTAGCTTCATTAAAGTTTTTTTAAAACACTTCATTACACTCTAAATGTATATACTGTATTAGAAACCTATTTTCATGGTACATGAGCATCATTTCTAATTTTTCAATGAGTATTTTGTTTAAACTGCATTTACAACCTCATTAGTGTATTTACTTCTATATCTAGAGAAATGGGAACACATAAGGTCTAAAACCTCTTTAATCTTCATAATATGTCAGTACATGATGAAGCTATACACTGAAACAAAAATACTTTGTTTTCTAATTTATTTTAAAATATGTGGGTTAACCCTTACGAAAAAATTTAACTTTTCAATAAATACTCTATACTATTTAGCTTCTTTGGTGTTGTTTAAAGAATTCCTAAACACAATCCAAAATTATGCCAAACTTATTTTCATAGTACATGGACATCATTTCTATATTTCCAATAAGTAATTTCTTAAACTTAATATACGACGTAATTATTGTACGAACCCCTATACAATCTCTACTTTCTGAAGAAATGAGAACACTTAAGGTCTCAAAAAATCTTTAATGTCCATACTATGTAAGTGCATGATGCATCCATGCATTAAAACAAAAAAAATCCATTTTTCTACTTTATCTCGAAATGTGTGGTTAACCTCTTTAGTCTATACTATTTAACCTCTTTAGTCTATACTAATTGAATTTTCCAATAAATATTTTCTATACTATTTAACCTCTTTAGTGTTGTTTAAAAATACCTAACCACATACCAAATTTTTATATATGTGTTCTAAAATTATTTCTTTTTCAATAAGTAATTTATTTATACTTCACTTACCACCTAATAAATGGATTAATCTTTATAAAAACTTTATTTTCTGAAGAAACG
The DNA here is from genome assembly GCA_932364175.1 of Eruca vesicaria subsp. sativa. Taxonomy (NCBI): domain Eukaryota; kingdom Viridiplantae; phylum Streptophyta; class Magnoliopsida; order Brassicales; family Brassicaceae; genus Eruca; species Eruca vesicaria. Next base: position 663,353 of record CAKOAT010141820.1, on the reverse strand, counting down.
GGAACACCTACTGTCTCAAACCTCTTTATTCTAAATACTATATTAGTGCATGATGAAACATTCATTAAAACAAAAATATCATATTTTCTAATTTATCTTAAAATATGTGAGTTAACCCAAAACAAAATCGAGTTTTTCGATAAATATTAGTATATAGGCCTCTTTAGTTTTGTTTAAAAATACATAAGCACATTCAAAATTTAAATTAATGTACTAAACTTATGTTCATGGTACATGGGCATCAGTTCACACTTTGAACCAAGGACTTTAGTACAATTTCATATACCACCAAAATAATTGAACTAAATCCTATAAAATATTTATTTTCTATAGAAATTTGGACAACTAATATATCAAAATTCTTTAATATTCATCATGCATAAGTAATGGATGCATTTATTCATAAAAACAAAAATTACATATTTTCTAATTTATCTTGAAATTTATGGGTACAAAAAATTGAGTTTTTTCTGATAAATGCTATTTGTACTTTTGTTTAGCCTCTTTAGTGTTGTTTAAAATATCTAACCAGATTAAAAATTTATACTAATGTATCCTAAATTTATTTTCATGGTACATGGACATCATTCTAATTTTCATGGTACATGGACATCATTCTAATTTTCCAGTGAGTAATATTACTTCATATACCACGTAAATCAAAGAACTAAACCCTATGAAATCTTTATATTCTAGAGAACTGGGACAACAAATGTGTGAGACATCCTTGATCTTCATCATATATATGTGCTGGATGAATCTATGCATTAAAATAAAAACATCATATTTTATAATTTATCTTGAAATCTGTGCGTTAAGTCCTACAAAATATCGAATTTTCCGATAATTGCTGTATATCGAAGTTTAAGCTCCTTTTGTTGATTAAAAAATACATAATAACATTATACATTTATATTAATGTATGTTAAACTTATTTTCATGGCACACAAGAAATATTTCTAATATTTTTAATGAGTAATTTTATAAAACTTCATATTCTACTTAATTCATTGGACTCTAACCCCTAAAAAAATCTGTAAATTCTGGAGAAACAGGGACAAATAAGATCTCATACATCTTTAGTTTTCATCGCATGTCAGTGCATGATGAAATTTTTCATTAAAAAAAATATCATATTCTCTAATTTATCTTACAAAAAGATCGAGTTTTTTCCGATAAATGTTATATATACTAAAGTTTAGCCTCATTAATGTTTTTTTAAATACCTAACCATACTATAAATGTACATTAATGTATTTTGAGCATATTTTCATGGTAAATGGTCATCATTTCTAATTTTCTAATAGTATTTTTAAAAAAATTCATATACACTTAATTAGTGTACTAACCCTTATAAAATCTATGTTTTCTAAAGAAATGGGAACACTTAAAGTCTAAAACCTCTTTAATTTTTATACTATGTTAGTGGATGATGAATCTACACATTGAAACAAAAATACCATATTTTCTAATTTATTTTGAAATATGTGGGTCAACGAATATATTTAATTTTTCAATAAATATTATCTATACTATTTAGCATCTTTAGAGTTGTTTAAAATACCTAACCACACTCATGTATGCTAAACTTATTATCATGGTACATGGACATCATTTCTATTTCTCCAACGAATAATTTTTAAACTTAATATACAACATAATTAGTGTATTAACCCCTATAAAGTCTTTATTTTCTAGAGAAAAGGAAACACTTAAGGTATCAAAAACTCTTTAATGTTCATACAATGCCAGTGCATGATGCAGCTATGAATTAAACAAAAATTCCATATTTTCTAATTTATCCTGAAATGTATGGGTTAATCCCTACGAAAAGATTGAATTTCCAATAAATATTGTCTATACTATTCAGCCTCTTTAATGTTGTTTTAAAATACCTAGCCACACACCAAATTTATATATATATGTGTGTGTGTGCTAAAAATATTTCATGGTACATGGATATCATTTCCAATTTTCTAATGAATAATTTATTTAAACTTCATATACCACCTAATAAATGGACTAACCTCTATAAAAACTCTATTTTCTAAAGAAACGGGAACACCTACGATCTCAAACCTCTTTATTCTACATACTATGTTAGTTCATGATGCAACATTCTTTAAAACAATAATACCATATTTTCTAATTTATCTTGAAATATGTGGGTTAGCCACTAAAAGATTGAGTTTCCGATAAATGTTATATATATGCCTCTTTAGTTTTTTTTTGAAAAATACCTAAACACATTTAAAATTTCTATTAATGTACTAAACATATTTTCATGGTACATGATCATCAGTTCTAATTTTGAACCGAGAATTTGATAAAACTTGATATGCCACCAAAATAATTGAACTAAACCCTATAAAATGATTAAAATCTCTATTTTCTATAGAAATTTGGACAACTAAGGTATCAAAACTCTTTAATATTCATCATATATCAGTGTTGGGTGCAACTATGCATAAATACAAAATATTCATGTTTTCTAATTTATCTTGAATTATGTGGGTTAACCCCCACGTAAAGATCGAGTTTTTCTGATAATGCTATTTATACTTATGTTTAGCCTCTTTAGTGTTAAAATATCTAATCATATTTAAATTTTATACTAATGTATCCTAAAAAAAATTCATGGTACATAGACATCAGTTATAATTTTTTAACGAGAAATTTAATAAAATCTCATATTCCACGTAAATCAAAGAACTAAACCCTATGAAATCTTTATATTCTAGAGATATTGAGGCAACAAAGATGTAAGACACCCTTGATATTCATCATATATTTGTGCTAGGTGAATCTTTTCATTAAAGGAAAATTACCAGATTTTCTAATTTATCTTGAAATATGTGAGTTGACTGACCCCTTTACAAAAATATCGAGTTTTCTGATAATTGCTATATACTGAAGTTTAAGCTCTTTTTGTTGATTAAAAATACATACTCACATTTTACATTCATATTAATGCATGTTTAACTTATTTTCATGGCATACAAGCAATGTTTATAATATTTTAATGAGTAATTTAATAAAATTCATATTCCATCTAATTTAGTGGACTAGCCCTTATAATGAATTAATAGTCATAACTTTCAAATTATTGATAGTCAATATTTATATTTTGTTCAATTTAAAATTAGTTATTTTTATGAATAGACACAACTTTCAAATTAAAGATAGTGAATAATCACAAGTTTTCAGATTAAAATTAGTTATTTTTATGAATAGTCATAACTATCCAATTATAGATAATTATTTTAAATAATACACTTACATTATATATTTGAATAAACACATTATTCCAAAAACACATTTATTTTATAAAGATTAATTATTTTTAAAACTAACTAAAATTTGAATTGACACACTATTTTAAAACATAGTTTCATTACAGATAGACATCTTAGATATTTTAAAAATTCTAATCTTTCTTTGTAATAGAAAGAAATAATTTCTTACTTAGATAAGATTCACTACTTTTGACATTAGTTAGGATTACTATTATTAATAGATTGGTCTTTCTTTTTTGGTTTAGTTTGTTAAAAGTATTGGTTAACAATAAACTGGTTTAAACTATAGTTTATGATAATTAAATTGAAACTATCGATTTGGAAAAAAAATAAGTTTGTAATTTTCAATTTAGATAGATATAGAATGATATCATAAACTAATGGACATCTGGTGTTATATAATAGTTATCATGGAAAAATATTATAAAAAAAAAAACTATTATTTCACACCATTCGTAGGTTTTCATGAAAATTCATTAGAAAATAATCGTCGGTTCGATGTGATATTACGTTGACTAACATCGATGATATATGTGAGTAGCAGCCTAGAATTGACTAGTTGCACATATAGCATTTTGCTGTAAGCTCTTTAAAATATTTTGATTATATTGTTAAGTATCCATATATGTTGTTCCTACCAAAAAAAAAAAAGTATCCATATATGTTGTTGAACTTTTTTGGTTCTCACATCTTTAAAATCTGTAACACTGCATATATCTAACGAACTAGTATCCAGCTATGAATTATATCTCAATCAAATTTACAAACCATTTTTTAACTTTAATTAAACTCTTTGTTCAACAAAATAATAGTCAAATTCTTCACACAAATACAAAGCCACCGTTGCAAGTAGTGGGGTTGGCTACCACTTATTAAAAGAAAAATCCACTATAATGTCCCTTTCTCGTGGTTGTTATTTCCAGCTTCCACCAGTACTTTAGTTTATCAACTCTGCGAGACCAAAAAAACATTCTTCATCATCAATAATTTATTTGATATAATTGTATTTTAAAGAAGGGAATATATTCATTGAATTAGAAGTCGAGGGTATACTGCATCATAGAAGGGGATGAATGGATGGTCCATTATATATTGTTTCAAAGAATGTAAATGAAAAAAAATTAAAAGGTTAGGTTCGCGTCTATATATATATATATATATTGACTCATAATCTCCTTACTATAATGCATGTGTTTCATTTTGATCACACTTATAAACTATTTTATAGGTTTTTTTATAATCCGGAGATATTCAAACTCGAAAACCCAACTCATTTCATAGGGCCAGTCCGCCAGCAACATGTAAGTCTAGTTATTCGACGTGGGAGTTAGATATCCTCGTTTTCTGACCACACAGATAAGGTACATTTAGAGATAGATTTTGAAACGAGGATGATTAGCACATTTCCATGTCCATTGCTGTGGCGGATCCAGCTCTATGGCAAGTGGGTCTGTTGACACGGGTGAGTTTTGTATTCAAAATTGTTTACCTGTGTTTAAAAAATGTGTGAAAATATTGTAAATATAGTTTATTGACCCTTGTAAGATATGTAAATACTGAAATTGACCCTCCTGATAAGTCTGGCTGGCTCCGCCACTGGTCCATTGTACCACCCGATCACATCTGCATGGTTTTAAAATATAGGTTGAAATTGTTCGATATATATAGCATGTCGAAGAGCAGGTTTGTATGAGGAACATCTAACGTGATATATAACGCATAAACTATTCTAAGTTGTTAAACCGTGAGTGATTCACCGAGTTGCGATGTTACATCTAACGAGAAAGCACAACATTTATCTAAATATTTGCTCACACGTGCTCTCTTTCTTTTCTCCAGTTCAATAAAATACACGCATTGTATATGAAAACATACCTGATTGACAAAAAAAATATGAAAACATACCTCTGAACTATTGACTATGACAAAGCCAACGTAACTGGAACAATGACTCCATCTGCACTCCTTTAAAGTACACACTAAATTCTCATTTCTGGAGAATCCTTGATAACTGTGACTTCAAGACACTTGTCGAACTTGTATTGTTTGGTGCGTGGACAATATCGCTCTGTCCTCTTGAGTATAAATCATCTGATCTCACCACTGTACTTGAAAACATAAAACCTCATTTTACAAAAGTAAAGAAAAAACGTAAAGAAATATTCTTACATAATATGAAATCAAAGTTTTGTTCACAAAAACGTTAATCTTCAAAATAGTATTTATTACAAAGTAAAAATAAATATATTTATATTTTAAATTTATGATTTAATGATTATAATTTTGAGTTTAATTAAGAGGTGTGGTTATAAGGATTATACATTATGATGTAGGTTATTCAATGTTTTTAGGGAATATTTCAATTTTACCCCAAGTTTGATCACTTTTCAAATTATTATTAAATGATGACTATTTTGTAAATATCTTAATTTTGTAATTTTTACTGTCTAAAGGATATTTTAGAGATTTCTCATGTTTTAAGCCATTTTCATGTTTTTTTTGGTAATCGCTATTTATCATGTTATTACTGATTAAATAATGTTTTAGAGATTTTTAGATGCCATTTTTGCGATGAAACTAAAAAATGTTATTTATAAGATTTACTCCAAAAAAGTACATACCTTTAATATATAGTAAAATACGGATGGTAGATTAAAAAGATGTATTTATGCATCAAGTACAACGTACCAAACTATGGCCAATGTGTTATGCATTCAGTTTCCTAAGCGTGTGATTTAAGCATATATAAATTTACAGCAAGTTGGAATTCTAATATAGGTTATACAGTAGTTTACAGCAAGTTGGAGTTCTAATCTATTGTAATCATAAATTATAGATGCGTGATATAAGCCGCAGATCTATAAGATGTAATCCCCTCTACTAATTTATGTATATTAACAAACAATTTTCTAGATGATTTGGTCAAATATTTTCTCAATACACGTCAAAGTGACTAGTGCACAATACACAAGGTGACCACGTAAATCTTTAACATAAACCATGTTGGAACAACAGTTTCCAGCTATTCATTAGAGAACGACGTCTCCATATAATATAGTGTAAATTCAATTCATATACTGTTGGCAATGGGGGGTCTTCTTAAAAGGTGAAAATTTCTTCTCTAGATGCCGACCAAAGTTATTTCTTATCTTAACTTGATGTCTTGACCTGTAATTATTATAATTAAAACTAATAAATACCATTTGTCTTGGTGTGTTTATGTTGGCCCCGCCCCATGACTGATGTGCACATTTGTATGCATCACGTATATTTAGATAATTTTCTTCAGCCTAAGAAATGTTATAATCACTTTCATTGCTATGCAATTACGAAAATGGGTTAGATTGATGGTAATAAAAACTATATATATCATTCACCAAAAAAAATTGGTGAAAAAAATTTTCGTTCACCAATTTTTTTTTATTCACCAAAGTTGAATACTGACTATGAGATTATTTTTGGCAAAATGCAGCAAGTAATTACATTTGTTTCTTAGAAATAATTTTTTTTCGAAAAAAGGAAATAATTAAATAATATATTTTATATTTTGTGATAATATACCAAGCTGATGACTAGTCTCTATCATATAGCCTCCAAATCAAAAAGAGCCCACCAAAAAGCTACCATGTAACGAAAATGATAAGTACTGTTTTCTGCAGACCAATAAACAGTTAGAATTCCACGTGGACTTACGCATGTTCGTATTCTGAATCTGAAACACAATCTTACCTTTCAATTTTTTTGTTTTTTGTTATAATTTAAGCAGTGTGTGGCAGTCCATTTTGCTATGGTTAATATTAGTGCGAATTTAAATCTTTACCGATGCATTTGTTTTGGTTTGCAAGAAGTAGACGTGGGCACGGATCGGATATCCGGATTTTTAAAGTATTTGTGATTTATTTCGAAGGTTACGGATATCTAATTTTGGTATTTACTTTACTAAAAAATTTACAGATATTCGAAAATTAAATAGATATTTGCGGATATTTACGAATATATATGGATATCTCATCCATTTTAATTAATACAAATAATCTTAAAATTTTGATACAAATTTGCTTTGCAAAAATATTTTTTTTGCATAATATATAAAATAAAAATTAAAAGAACTAGTGAATTTACATAGTTTGTAATTTTTTTAAGTTTAAGATACAATTATAATAACAAAATATTTAAGGAAAAAATATAATTGTCATAAATTTTCTCTCTCGTTTATGTAATATTTTTATATAAGTAATAATGTGAATATAATTGTTTAAAATCATGTGATAAAATAATAATTATATAATTTAATATATTTTAAATTTTAAATATAATCAAGATATATATATTTATATATTTCCGAATCGGATCGGATATCCGTTTCCCAAAATTTTAATATTTGTGATTTGTTTCGATTTTAACGGATATTGAATTTTATTATTTGCTTTGATTCGAAAGTTTACGGATATCCGTAATTTTTGAATCGAATCGAAACGAATAACGCATCGAATCAAATATAACGGATAAAATGCTTAGTCCTGGCAAGAAGAATTGCAACAAAATAGTTTATCGGTTTTAGATGTTATGAGATCTTTTCGTGGATTGCAATCTAGCGCATATATTCTATTTAGATTTCATTTCTGAGAGAACATCTTCTCTATTAAAAGAGAAGTACCAAATTTATCTACTATTTAGAAGTCATGTTGGACCATGTTATTAATTACTTAATTGACATATTTTATTGTTACATTAACCAGTCAAATATATATGATTTTCACAATATCTTAATAACTAATAAGAACATTAATAATAAATAAATTTAAATATAAAAAAATCTGTTGAAAAAATCTAACAAGATCTTACCAAAATTTTAAATATATTTTTTATAAAATAAGTATTTCTTTATTTCGTTATTAGATATGATTATAATTAAAACTAAAATATAAATCATATATTATAAAAAATTTAGTTATATATTTATAAAATAATAAATATACCCGCACGGATGTGCGGGTGAAACTCTAGTGTGCATTATTATATAAGTACGTATATGATGTCTTGTCCAGTTGAGGCGTAATACCATCAATATCTAATCATATTCCAATATTAATAGATAACTTAGTTAACTATAGATTACAATATCATAACTGTAGATTAGCAAATGGATAATGACCAAAGTGCTCTGTGATAATCTTGTTTAGTGTCCTAATACTAGCTAGTGGGGGGCCTTAAACATCTCTAACACCAATTATAATGAGTCAATGACTTCCTCTAAATTCTAATTAATGGTTGCATGATTGCCCCATTCGTCATTCCTCATATAATCATATATATATCATACACCATGTTAGAGATTTCATTATAATGCATACGTATAATTTTTTCTTAAAACTAAAATGTATGGAAGATTATCAGATGGCATAAAAGGATTATATCTGTATTTAATGGCTAAAAGAAACAAATAGCAAAAACTCAACCTGTGTTGAGACTGAGAGGAAAAATGAGTATTATTGAAGAGACAACATCATTCTCTCGTTTGACATAAGAAAAACATCATTCTCTTGTAACGTACAAAACATTTGATCATGCATGTTTTATCCTCTTGTCCCTATCACTTTCAATTGTGTCCCACAATCCTCACCATTCACCAAATATATATGCATTATGCTGACCCCGTAATGACTGAACTTTGCTTTTACAAAACAAAAGAAATGTTGAAATTTTTGTTTTGGTAGAATATTGAATTTTCTTCTATTAATAATCTTGGGCTTGTGAAACCCAACATAACAGAATGAAGGCCATTCGAGAGACTTCAGGCTCATATTGTTCCAAATCACAAGCTTTTATTGATTTTTCTTTTATTAATAAGATTAGGATTGTTAACCCCAACTTAAACAGAATGAGCCCGCCCAACATAAGGCTCATATTTTTGCCAAATCGTTACAAGCCCAATTAGATTAATTTCACCTAACAAGCCTCATTTTATATAATCCAGTTCGAATACCTAAAATCAAAAATTTCATTATATTATTGTTGGGCCCACTCGAAAGCGGGACCCTCCAAAAATAGGCGTATGCCACTTGGCGTGGAGAGCACACGGTATTCTTTAGTAAAAGGCGAAAGAATAGTTCGCTTTGTGCTCACCACATGGCTGCGTGATTCATTATTGTTGAAGAGAGCCACTATTTATAAGACAACTTCTTCTGCCAATTACTCTCAGCTTCCCGATGTGGGAGCTTCAAAATGGCGTTAAAACTCTTCGTCGACTAATGGGCCTATAATAATATTTGGGCTTTAAATATAAATTTGATGTCTTCTTTAAAAACAAATACTCCATGAAAACCCAATAAACTGATCTTCATAAAAATAATGAAACTGAACCAAATTTTTATCTCAAGGAAACTAACAATTATTATTTTTTATCATATTCTTTCACACAAACCCATAACTTACTTGTTTTCTTCAAATCTAATGATATCTCTCTATTCTTGTTTTTTAGAGGTTAAGCTACTAAACAGAATATTTGCATCTCAAAAGAATAATGCTTTCTAAGAAATGTACATTCTTGACAGAGCAGGTTACATACATGATTAAGTATTTAATAAATGACACAATCTGATTTTGTGAATGTCACCATATGACTCATGAGTGTGTATTTGTGAAAAAGGCAATTCGGGTTATGGCATATTCCATGAGATTATCCTAAATTCCAAGCATATTCACATAAGACTCCCCTCGATTCAATCATCATCTGCTACCACTTATATTTGAATATGATTTTTAATCACTTTAAGACTCCCTTTACACCATATATTTATTCCCCATTACACCAATAATATATTCGCTTTTTTGTCCTCCTGCAAAATTAATTGTAAAATCCTTGAAAGAAATTCCTTCCACCAGCTCTCATACGAGTCTCTAAGTTAAACTTGTACATTGGAGAAATTTTCATATTATTATGTTTGTGTAATTCCGCATGCATTAATTTTCAAATACAAAATAAATACATGTGTATATGATAGAACATAACATCTTGCATCGTCAATTATACAGAAAGGAATATCCTCTAGAAAGAACATTAACAAACATGAAATATATTGGTTAATTGTTACAGAAAGTTGTTTTAACTTTAAAAAATGAAAAACAAATGAGAAAAAGTGGAAAGAACACTATAGTTTTTGTAAGTTGGGTTTCTAGTGTAATTATTAAATGTTTCATGACCATAGACAAGCAAATAAAAGAAGCTATAAAACCCTATAGAGAGCCTCCTTCGTTGAAACCTTCTCTTAATTTGGCAAAATACCACAAATCAAAGGTGAATGGCCATCCCCTAAGGTGAAGAAGAGAACAACCTCTGATTTATCTAGAGGTTTACATCTTTAAGGGATGGCTTAAATACAAAAAGAGGCTACTACTTAATGTCTTTGTTAAGTGATTTTGTGTTCTTGTAAGGAAAGTGTTTTAAGATATGGATCATCGAAGATTGCAGAAGGCTGACGATGAAGAGGCAACTGATTAAGACAACGAGTTTTCTTTATCTCCCTCTAGAAATTGGGCAACTTCTAATCTTTGGCAAGCTTCGGATCCCCTCGGAATCAGCAGATTATGAGTATACTTTGTAATACTCTCTCTTTCTCCCTTTGATATGTTTTATTATCTTCATCATGTTTGTATTGTATCCAGTCCCCTATGTTCTTTGTGTGAGGAATAAAAGAATATCAGGATTTGAGATATAGACTTTTGTCATATAGTTCCTTTTCCTAATTTCCTTAGAGAATAGTGAGGCCGTTTTTTTGCTCAAAATTGTTTCAAACTTCCTTGGTTTCCATACATATGAGAGATTGTAGATCTGTAACATAAAATTCCTTAAGTCTTCTAAAAATTTGGTAGCCACGTTTATAATTTCTTTCAACAATATATATATATATATATAAATTGTTGAAAGAAATTATAAACGTGGCTACCAAATTCTTATATGTTTGCAAAATATATATTTTTAAAAATTAGTATAAGTTGTAATTTTTAAATATATATATAAATTTTTAAACCAATTAACATATATATATATATATATATGTTAATTGGTTTAAAAATTTATCAAGTTACAACTCATACTAATTTTTAAAAATATATATTTTGCAAATTTTAGTTTCATCCAATTATGAACATGTTATATATAATGTATCACTTTTAGTACTTCTAAATTGATCATATATTTGACATCAGTCACTTAATTGAAAGATGAATATGTAACAAGGGAAAAAGAGTATTATAATTTTACATTTACCAGAACCAACAAAATTAAGGAAGCAAAAATACGTCACATATCACATGATTGAGAAATATATATAGAGTAAAGGATCGTGGATCACTAAATTTAAATGACCTTAATCAAAAGTCAAAATCATCCAAGTCTAGTAGTTGTTTTCATATTTAGGGGTGTCACACATAGGGGTGGTATAATAAAATGGTCCGACCACAAACTTTACCAGATCCTTGAAAACCATGAATGGTTGAACTAGCTTCTCTCCGCTTTGACCATTACCAAAATCTGTCGGAATACCACATGACTGGTCAGCAGGAGACACGAGCCGAACCTTACAAAGATGAGCCTTGAGATTCTTGCCACCGTAGAGGACTTTGTCGACGATAAGATCGAACTGGCCTCTCTCATCTGTCTTGTCACTGCCATAGTATCTCACTCTCTCCCTTTCGTCTATACAAGTGATTGATACCACAGCTCCTATACAAAATGTAACGATTTTGGTTAACTAATCCGGTTTGAAAATCTTCAGACCGGGGTATGAGTTAACCGGTTAAGGAGTTAATACCTTTGATGGGTTCAGAGCCGTTGATCCATTTGTCGTAGTTAAGAGTGCAGTCTTGGCACAACACTTTCCCGGCGACGTGAATCACACCTCCGTCGTTATCCGCTGCGGTTGTGGGGATTTGACTCACATAGTTTACTAGAAACAATATCTCAATGAGCAGAACCAATGTCGTGATCCTCTGCGCCATGACAACCTCTCTTGATTCTTTTTGTGTTAGGATGTTTTTGAGTTATTTGATGTAAAGTCTTGGTATATATAATATTCGTATTATATAATAAAGTTGACTAACTTGTTGAGGGAATGTTATATGGGTGGGAGGTCACTACCTTCAGACGTGCGGTCCATTTAGTATTATGATCTCAATATTTTTTCTAAAGAAAACTTATATTGTAAATCAGGAAATCAATTTTTAACATACGTGTAAAAGAGATATTGATTATGATAAAATATTAAACTAAATTATATGTTGACATTGGGTTTTAAAATTGCACAAAATAAAAATATATGGCACTTAACTTGCAAAAAAATAGAGGTCGAAATTTTTACAATTGCATAAATATTTGGATGCAAGGGCAAGACGGTGACTCGAGAGAAGCCTTCCCTGTCACCGACTTCACTAAAGTTGTTTGGTGTGCCTTCATGTAAGCTAGCAAAGTTTTTGTAATAATAAAAAACAATCCATATGGTTGAGTTGACATATATATGGCATGTATTGATACAAAAAATGGCATGTACCTGTTCTTATAATCTTCAAACCGACACCAACTCTTTTTCAGTAGTTTGTCTTTTACCAAATTCGTATCCCATAAGTAGAATCTTCATACCTCTTAAACTATTATCAACGAATGTTCAATTTGAAAGTCTTTACCAAGTACTCTTCGTTTTTTTTTTTTTTGTAACACACCAAGTACTCTTGGTTAAGACGTAAGAAAAGCCAGATATAAGATTGAGTGAATTTAGTAGAAACCCAAAACAAAGAATGAAATTAGGAAAAAATGCTTTTGATGGGATAGGTTGGTGTCTATGAATAAAGATATCATGGAAGGAAATTTAGGGTATGTAGTTAATTATGAGATTTTGTGTGTGTATGGAGTACAAATACTCTAATAAATAAATAAAAATACCTTACTCTTTAAATCTTTTTTTTTTGAATAATCTGATGTATCGTGACATCTACCAAGGTAGATCCAGACTAGTGGCAAGTGTCCCTATCAGTCTACGTTATCGGTTGGAGTACACCTTAATCACCGGACGCTGGAGAAACCTAAATTTTAAATTTTATCTCCAGTAACTAGTATGATTGGAACCAGATCCGTATTGGAGTCAAAATTATGGCAAGACCACTAGGCTGTTCTCGTTTGGTTTACTCTCTAATCTCGACAAACCAATTTCAGATATTATTGACATATAACACTCTTTAAATAGAAAATATTAACAAGTTGATTAACATTTTAACTAGTACGAACTTAACTTAATAGAAAACGCTTTCCTTCTTCAACGCTTTATAAAATATCCTTTGGTAATTGGCATCACTATATAAAGCCTAAAAGACGTTGAAAAGAAAGTAATAAAACTATAAAATTCCCAAAGGTCTCTCATCCTTCAACTTATCCCCACCACATATGTACTGCTTCCTCCTTTTTTCTCTCCACATTTTGTCCTTTAACACAACAAAAGATACACACATGTGTACACACACACAATGAGGCCTTTTGATCAGAATCTGATACTCTAATACACAGAAAAACAATGGAGTCTGTAAAACTACTATTCTCTATCTTCCTATTTCTCGTCTCATTCTCATCCTTCTTATTAGGTAATTGTACATTTATACATAATTACACAAATAAATAAAAACTTCTTGATCACATATATAAGTATATTCCCTGAAATCCATTGCTATATTTTCTTAATATTTTGAAGGTGTTGAATCGGACCATGTTCACCATGACAACTTGAAGCGTTTGAGACCAAATAGGTTGTTCGTGTTCGGAGATTCATATGCAGATACGGGAAACATAAGGAAGTCTCTCGCCGATTCCTGGAAAATGCCTTACGGTGTCAGTTTTCCTGGGAAACCCTCCGGTCGTTTCTCCGACGGCCGCATCTCCACTGATTTTCTCGGTTCTCTCTCCCTCTCTCTCTCTCATTCTTTGTCACAAATGTTGAATGGATAGTGTGGCCTGCCACCAGATTCAACACCTACACTAACAAACACTTCATTATGGGTCACACAAACCATATTGTTTTGTTAGGTTACTTAAATTTAGATTAACTTTCTAATTACTGAAAAGGACAATTAAGAGTTGCTACCAGCTATCAAATGCTGACGTGGAAATTTTAGCTACTCGGTTGCTTTCATATATATATTTTTACTTTTTATCATAGTACTAGTTTTAACAACTTGTCAGCAACTTATTATAAAACCTATTATTAATTTCTCCAAATGATATTTATATATTTAGCAAAAATAAAAAATTAAAACTGTTAGTTTTCTGCAGAAATTTATGCATAAATGTTTAAGTTTCTTCTTAAAACTTATGAGTTATGAGTGATGTTAAGATTTTTACTCAGTTTTTTTTTTACCTTTTGAGTGCAGCAAGATACGTGGGGATAAAGTCACCGATTCCATACACGTGGAAGAATTACGCGGGAAAGGAACGGCTGTTGTACGGAATGAATTATGCGTACGGAGGGACAGGAGTGTTCAAGACATTCAATAATCCATTGCCAAACATGACAACTCAGATTGATTATTTCCAAAGTGTCCTCTCTTCCGGCAACATCTACTCTCCCTCCGACCTCAACTCCTCCCTTGCCCTCGTCAGCAACGCAGGCAACGACTACGGCACTTTCATTCTCCAAAAACGACCCATGAGGGTAAGAAAAACAGAATGATAATTATTTACTAATTACTAGTCAAAAACAAACCGAAGATATTTAAAATTAAAAAAGATAAATTTTAATTCTGCTAGAAATCGCTGGACCATCATTATCAAAGGTTTTTCAAAATAATTTCTCTTAAATTGTATTAATAATTAATTAGAGAATTGTTCAAAAAGTTGAGAAACTCATGCAAAAAATTCTCAAGTAAGATTTTCTCGTGAATTTTTTTTTAAAAGTTCGAAAGACTTTTAATTAATTTTTAGTAGAATTTGTGAGAGATTCTATTTGAAAAAAAATTCCCAATACAGATAACGTCTCGTTTGAGTTTGAATGTTTTGAAATATGTTTGATAAAAAACAAGAAACATTGTTCTTGAACAAAAAGTTTGAAGGTAACCGCTGCCGCAACCAAATTATAACTTATAACATGTAAACATAAGCGCAAATTATATTTTGCAGGAGTTCCTGGGATTCATCAAGAAAGTTGTTGATCAAATTGAGGTAAACTTGAGACGCATCCACAAGCTGGGAGTGAAGAAGATAGCAGTGACTTCACTGCAGCCACTCGGGTGTCTCCCTAGCAAAACCACATATACTTCATTCAAACATTGCAACGCATCAGATAACGCGTTCGTGAGTCTTCACAACACTTTGTTGCGTAGAGCCGTGGTTAAGCTCAACAATGAGACCAAACCTTCCACTTTCGTCATTCTTGATCTCTACAATGCCTTCTTGACTGTCATCAAGAACAAGAAAGCAGAACCTGGTAAATTTTTTTTTTTTAAAGTTGATATATTTGGGTCCTAAATGTTACTCTTACAAGCTTTTTGAATCTGTCAGGGTTTACGAGGTTTGTGAACCCCTTGAAACCGTGTTGTGTGGGGATTACAAGCAATGACTCGTGCTCAAATGTGGATGAGAAGGGCGAGAAGAAGTATACAGTTTGCGAAGATCCAAAGACTTCCTTCTTTTGGGATGTCTTTCATCCAACAGAAGAAGGGTGGAGATCTGTTTACTCGGTTTTACGTGAAAACCTAAAAGCCGTTTTGATTTAAGAGTGATCTTATTGGTGTTTCAATTCTTGACTCGCTTGAGGTTGTAACATTTGTCTCTGCTTGTTCAAGTCAAGCTATCACTGGTTCAAGTGTCAACAAGAACAGCTGGTTCAATATGGACCGTCAGATTCATGGATAAAAACAATGTTTATTAAGGTGTGGAATCTTCTTTTATTTTGCAAGCTGTCTTGAACTGATGATAACATGAGACTTCTGTTCATAATAAAGTAGTAAGAAAGTGACATTATATGCGTGTATTGAGTCATGTAACATAGCCTCGTTCTTGCTTAGCTACTGAATCCTATCTAATGATTGGACCGATAATAATTTGCATGATGAGGATTTTTGAGTTTTATTTTGGCTTGATCATGTTTTTTGCTTTGTTACATTCTTACACAAGTCCGGCTACGATTGAACTGATAAGATGCTGGTATTGTACACATAAGTCTATCTTTAACAATAACACTAAAATACTAATTTTGGTGTAGTTTCATTTCCAACGAGACATCAAAATTGATATCATTCCACTAAATTTGATACAGTATTTGGTGTAACAATATTTATCACAGCAAATTTTTAATATATATATTTGATTATATTTTATTTAATAATAGAGTTTAATTATTATCAAATTTGTAATTAAACATAAATATAATGTACTATTTTTATTTTTAATTTATTTTCACATAATTTAAAAATTAAATTTCTATTTTTACTTTATTCATAATAAATCAATAAATGTCTATTATTATCTAGCACTTATCAATAATAAAATATAAATAATAATCTAAATGTAATAAAATAATTATTTACCAATTATAAACAATAAAAATATAAAGAAATTTAAAACTAAAAACATCAAATAGTATATAATATTAGTTTTGGTGAAAAATTTGGTGTCATTGTTGGAGATGACAAATACATATGACACCAAAACATCAAATTTGTTGTCATTGTTAGAGATGCTCTAAGTACGAAAAAGAGGCATATATAGATAAGAAGTAAAGATTTATCATCGTCTTCTTGATATTAAGACAAACAACACATACTTTATTGAGTTGAAGATTCATACAAAATCAAACTTATGTAGTGAATGAAGCATAA
Organism: Eruca vesicaria subsp. sativa; assembly: GCA_932364175.1. Lineage (NCBI taxonomy): Eukaryota > Viridiplantae > Streptophyta > Magnoliopsida > Brassicales > Brassicaceae > Eruca > Eruca vesicaria. Next base: position 646,200 of record CAKOAT010141820.1, on the reverse strand, counting down.
ATAGAGATCTAATGAAAAATATAGTATATGAGCGATATAATATCATTAAAAGTACGTTGTTCAAAAAAAAAAATCACTAAAAGAACATCAAAGTCTTCTCATGATATATTCAGTAGATTGATATACCGGTTTGTAGTTCCTCTATTCCCATCGGTGTAACACTCTCCACTCTTACGGATGAGGCCACAGGAAAGTTTCGATCGCAATAGCTCGCTTCTCATGGAGAGTAGTGTCATGGAAGACAAGCAATCCGTACTCCAAGAGAAGCAAATCAAGTCTCCACTCTTCCATCTTCTCGTAATCATCCTTTGTGTATTTTGGGTAATGCAACGGCATCTTAAACCCTTCCACGACGCCGTTTCTGTCAAAGTTCTCCATGCTTTCTTGCTTGTTGGCATGGCCTATTAGAAAGCTGAGAAGCCAACTCACAGTTCCCATGATTCTCTCTTTTTTTCTCTTTGGTTTATGATTGATTTGTGTTGCTTATGCGTTTATATATAGAGAGAGATGAGAGGTTACGTGAAGAGAAAGGAAGGACACATTAGAATTTACATGGATGGCTATTGGGTACTACTTTTTATTCTAACTACTATTTATACTATACGATATCTATTTACGCCACCTCACTAGTTTGATTAAGGAAGGAATAGGTGAATGATTTGGGTATCAATAATTGAAGAGGTTGATTATACTTTAAACAATTCCGAATAATATTAAAACGGAAAAAAATGCCGAAAAATGGAAAAATCATAAGAGATGTATTCAAATACCAATAAAATTTGGAATATGCAAATTAGTAAGCAAGCAGCGTTTGGTGAAGAGTCCCGTAAAAATAGCATCTTATTCAGTAACGAATGGAATTGCGTGCGTCTTTAATGAAGACTAAAGAGTGAGATATACGTAATTATTATTGCTATTTTCTACTAGTAAAATTTTGATTTATTGATTATTTAGTTTATTTATTTTCTATATTTCCTTTATTAAAAGCCTAGTGCTTTATATATTTCTTTGGTTATATTTTTTAGCATGTTCCACAAGACGGGTTTAATAGTAAACTGTTTCACTATAAGTCTATAAGGTCTTTACAAAATTCAAAGATACAGATTAAAAAGACATGGATGTTGTAGGTGAACTTGTTGAAAACTTGACGATATATCGTATATGATAATAATTCACGCTTACAACTTTTATAAAGATGAACTATAATTACAATCAAAGATGTAAAATATTATAATTAACCTTTAAATTCGTGAACTATAATCGCAGGACAACGAAAACGTGGTCCCTGTTTTCATCCTCTTCAGAGCATAAACAGCAGTATGCTGAGATGATATTCATCCTCCAGTTTTAGGGCATGAGTATTGGTAGTCACTTAAGATATTCCTTAGGGGAAAAACACGGAAACCGAGGGGAAAAGAGAAAGAAAATCCCTTAGTTAAAGGACAATAAGGGATGTCCCTTAGTTAAAATCGACCAAAAAAAAACAAAAGTTAAGAGACTTTCCCCAATCCCACCAATACCCATCCCCTTAGGCTGCACCTTTTTTAAGAATTAGTTTGGACCTGTTTATGGGTTTAAGATACTTCCAGTTTAATAAAAAAAAATATTCATCCCCCAAGAAAACAACATTACTCTTTTTTTTTTTTTTTGAAACTTAGCAGCATTACTTTTGTTGGGAGCCTGTTATGGTGTTATATCTTCAACAGATTGAACTGAATATACTTAGAGCACTTGCATCAGTGATACCGAGGTGGGTTCGCCACCTATTTTTTTTTTTTTTTTTTTTTTTTTTTTTTTTTTTTTTTTCTTTTACTTTTCCAAAAAAAAAAAAAAAAAAAAAAAAAATTGGACCAGTGGAGAGCCGCCACGTGTCGTGGCGCCCCCATGACATCATCATGACATCAGCGAACCCGATTCATACAGAAGAGGTGAGAGGAAATGGGTTCCTCGGTAAACGTGCATACTCTCTCTATGAACCCCATTAAAACCCTCCAATGCGGGTGGCCTTAGGGGCACGAGGTCGCGCAAATTAACCAGCCCTTTGCTTAGTGTACTTTATAGGTTGAGTTACTACACAAATTTGATCTTCCTAGCCGAAACCAACTTAATGACATGAGTTTTAGGACCGTTATAAATCAACGCGAATGATCGGATGATTGTGGTCGAGTGGTAAAAATGTAGGATTAGGACATCAACATTTTAGTTTCGACCCATCTGATTGGCGAATCATGTTTTAGAGTTCATATGAATGCTCTGGAAAATGGTTTATTCGTGGATTGTATCTTCCTTTAAAAATTAGTTTGTGCTTCTCCATCATTTGAGATATCCCCAAGTTAATAGAAGAAAAAAATCATTCAACACGAATTAATGTATTTGGTATTCGGAAAAATACTTAGAAAATGGACCAACAATATTATTCCCATGCCAGAGAATCCATGTTCACAAAAAAAAAAATCCATGTTCACGCTATCACTTGTTTTTATTTCTCAAAGTCCATGCTTCCACTATCACATCACGACACTTATTTTGTATAGAAAGTTCTACTTATTTGATTTGTGTGAAGGTTTATGTCCTTAATCAGCAATTATCTCTTGGTATGCTTAACCAAAGAGTGAGGAAGTTGGTTTAGCCGGTTTAGGTTATAACCAAGTCACATGTATTGCACGTGTGTAGTCTTTGTAAACGAAAAACATAAAGTCGTCTTCCTCCTCATCTCTTTAGTAAGTCGATCTTGTGAGTCTGTTGCAACAGATCGCATAGAGAGAGAGAGAGAGCACCATTGTAGACCGATGAGAGCTCGAGTTTGAGTTACTCTAGTGGATTGCTAGCTAAGCTAGCCCCGGTGATGTATAGCGGCTCTTCCGGTGGAGGAGTGCGGTGAACACCGGGTAAACAAGATCTTGTGTCTCGTTTTCTTTATCGTTTATATTCTCTTCTTTCACACAAACGAATCCGATCATTCAGCAAAGAACTTAAGCGATTGAGAGTCTAAGGAATGGATTGAGCTTAGGATCTTCACAATTTGGGTATCAATAGGAGATTAATTACGATTTAGAAAGGGAATATGTAACTTAGTGACCAAGTTGCGTTTGGTGAAGAGTCTTCATAATAATTAACGTTTCAGAGTTCAAATTTTGCTTCATTTTTTAATATCGTTTTCTGTTTTCATTTAATGCATTTATTTGATAACTTTCAGTTTTATTCATGTTTGTAGCTTATTAATTAACGTAATTAAATAACATAATGTATTAAATAAAGGTAAAATATAGTAAAATCTAGTGATTTTCTTGATTTATGTAAAAACTTAGAAAAACATATAGTAAAATGAAACGAAAAGGTTGTCAAAATAAGATGAAACGAAAAGCATAATTCAGTAAATGGATCAAAAAAAAAAAAAAAAAAATGGATTCAGTAAATGGAATTGGCTGTGTCTTTAATACGTAATTATTATTTGTTTATTTCTCTAACTTTGACTTTTTAAGTATTTTAGCATATTTTCTAGGGCTGGGCAAAAAAACCGAACCCGAAAATCCGAACCGAACCCGACCCGATATAAAGGAATCCGAACCGATCCGAATCCGACATAAGTACCGAATAGATCTTGTTTTACGGTATTTCGGGTTATGGGTATTACCCGAACCGAACCCGAACTTAAATGGATATCCGAAAGAATCCGAAACTTTAAAATTCCAAACAAA